>LPNX010156575.1:138421-164712 GCA_001517045.1 Pseudotsuga menziesii
CTCATGAGCTTCAGTGTGATTCCCAGAAGATGGGTAGAGTACCCATTCTAAAAGTAGGTTTTTTTTAAGTGTGACACAATGAAAATTCAAAAGAAGTAATAAGAATAACCAATTCTAAAAGGAGGTTTTTTTTAAAGTGTGACACAACGAAAATTCAAAAGAAGTAATAAGAATGAGAATAAATTAAAAAAATATACAAATAAAATCAGAATAAATTTAAAAAAATCCAAACCGTCTTGTAACATTAAATTTTAATATTTAAATCAATTCATATAATTTTAATGGATTATTATTATTTTTATTAGTGAGATATATATATATATATATATATGATTATTAACTCATTTTTATTTTAAAAATAGGAAGTACAAGCCATTTAAATCCATTCATTAAAAGATTATTATTATTTTTATTTGTGAGATATATATAATATGATTATTAACTCATTTTTATCCTCAAAAGTAATAGTAGCTCACTTTTACCACACCGAATATTATATTATAGTAAAATTATATAAATTATATTTAATATTAATTCTTTTCATATTCAACAATGAAAATTCATGTTTTTTTTCAGTTTTAACTATGCAATTATTAACGAAGTTATTCACAGCAACGAGCATTCGCTAACTTAGTCCGTAACCCTCACTTCACTTCAAGGGCAGTACTGTTTAAATTTCAAATTTCCCTCGTTTTTCATTATTAAAAATCACATTCCCTCCTTCCTTTCTGTTCAGTTGTGCAGAGTATCAGATCGTAGTAGCAGCAGCAGCAGCAGTGGTAATTGGACATCTACCATGGCTGGTTTCGCCAAGAAGCGCAAAGGAAATGCTGAAGACGGCAAGGTCAAAAAAGTATCGCCATACTTTAACTTCTGCAAACTCAACAGAGAAAAGGTCAAGCAATCCCACCCCAACACGCCCGTAACGAAAGCTCTCTCACAACTATGGAAATCCCTCACGGATGCACAGAAGGCAGAATACAACCAAACTCATCCCCATCTGAAGCCCTCCGAAGAAGATCGGTAGCCACATCAACAACAAGAACAGGAATCTCCTTCAATCAGAGCAGATTCTCCACAAAATAGTGAGACCTAGAAGGAGAACGAGGAGGAAGAGGCCGAGGAGGGTAATGAAAATTCAAATGCAAATGTGCCGTCGTTTCCTCTGGCTCGATTGAAGCGAATCATAAAGCTGGATAGAGACGTTCGTCAAGTGAGTGGCGAGGCCATTTGGGTAATCGCAAGTGCTATGCAGTCGTTCCGGGAAATTCTGACCGAGAGCGCTTGGGGAGTCACCGTGGAGAAGAAGCACAAGAGCATCAGATTGGATGATATCGCATCTGCGGTCTCTAGGCAGAGGAGAATGAGGAACTTTCTTGAAGACTCGCTTTCCACCATCGGCAAAGGGGGTGGCAGTAGTGATAGCGAGGACGAAGAATAACATCACACCAAACCCGCCCAGAAACGCCAAAAGCTCCCGCCTCCTCCTCCAGGGACTCGCAGTATCAAGGATTTCTTCGCTTCTAAACCACAGGCTTGTTGATACTACAACAACGTAGATGAAGTTTGGGTTGATTGGGGCCGATTGGATTTCGTGGCAGTGTTGTTTGACGGGAAATTTGGTGAGAGCTGATCGGAATGAAATCAGAATTAACATTGTTGTCATAAATATATATACTCAATGACGGAGGGACAGGAGATATGATCATGATCCAGGTAATGTCACGCGGGCATCCACACAGGTATTATGATTCATTTTCATTTTCATGTTATAAATTCCGCATATCCATGCTCTTTCTCTCACTTTCTCTCCTTTTCTTGCACTGCGCTGCGCTCGCAATCCCTGTGAATTATCGGTTTCCACCCCAACCCAACCCACGACCATATAACATGCATACTACTTTCCTCATCTTCATCTTCCACCTGCTCCATTTTTAACCATTTCCTCCTCTCCTTCCATTAACGACCTGTTTACAAGCTGCTGCACTAACTTTGCCAGGTATTTTCTTTTCGTTGCTATTTGTGATATTGTAGTATTTTCTACCATTGACCGCTATAACTTTCATTTGCATTTACCATTGTTGCAGAATAGTGTCCCCGAGACTTGAACCTTGGCCCAAGCGACCAAAGAATTCGAACTGCATCGCGTTACTCTTAAAGAAGCATTTGGATAAGCTTAACTTTCCGCTGAATTTGTCTCGTTGCTTTTCACATGAAACTTTAATTTTCTGCACTTGCTATAACAGATGGCAATGTGATATAATTTTTATTTTTTTAATTTTATTATTATGATGTCACGTTGCCACATGTCAACTCAAATCCAGATACCAAATTCCAAATTTTACATCATCTTCTATCCACCAATCAGTTGTTTACAAAATAGTTTTTTTAACAAAATTAAAAAAAAATATTTTACAAATCCCTAAGTTATACTTTGCAAAACAGATTTTAATTTTTTATACCTGCATCAAAAGAGAGCAACTAATACCAAAGTCAAAAGAGTTTGACTTGCAATCGATTACAATATACCTGCTGAGGCAGGTATAATAAAATAGATAATTTTTTGGATGAGACCCTATATCCATGGTATCAAATATAGAATATTTTATTGATCCATGGTATTGTCTACAGAATATTTTATTGTCCATGTATCGAGTCATGATTCAATTGTAAATTAATTGGGGCTTCACATAGTGATGGTGGGGAAGAGTGCTAACATTAATTAAGAAAAAGATAAGGGTAGTAATATTTCACGGAATGAAAAGGAAAATATATGATGGGGATGAAGAAGAAGCGGAATTGGGATGTTTCGTGAATATCAATATAGGAGGACTAATTTTGTAATTTGGGAAAAAAAACACTTGGGCTAGTTGGATTGTTGTTCTTGGGATTTGAGCATGAAAAGAATCCAGTGAGGTTATTGTGTGATGGCTGGTTGGTAAAACCATTTGGTAGTTGAGCATTTTGTTGTAAGGATAAATTTACTATACTATAGGTCTTTTTCTATGCAATACTTTGCAATTTTTATTAATAGACATGTTATAAGTAATTCTTAAATCTTTACGGTAGAATTAAAATGTACATCTCTAATCTACTTTTATCAGTTCTAAAGGAATGAAAATTTTATTTTATTCTATACTTGTAAGCAATATATTTCATTATACGTGCATAGCCAACATAAGTATTAAACAAAACAAAAACTTAGTGAAACAAAGACATGAAAATATAAAAGACAAACAAATTGTTAAATTAGCATTATCTAGTCTAGAGCCATGGGCCTATTTCAAACTAGTGACCAAAATCATAAACATAATAGGAAATTCTAAAGGCATGCGGGGAGGCTTCCTATGAAATGAACACGAAGAACTTTGTCCCATACTCCATACTTATGTCTATATTTTTGTTCCTACAAAACATTCAAACGTGTGTGGGAAATTCCATTTATATATAGATAAATCAAAAGAAAAATAATTTATCTTTGACTTAAATCTAGCTGAACAAAAGAAAATTTGTATTAGAGAAGAAAAACAAAACCCTAGTTAAATGTAATCTAGGTAAAATATTACGAATATGACGTAACTATGCACCATCATGACAGAGTTACCAGGGCCACTAGTGCCACCCCAACTCTCTCATAATGGGTATAATCGAATTCCCAAAAAGAACTAAAAATAGATGCATAGAAAGGACCCGATAAACCTTAGAGGGATGATATTCTGAAACAAAATTCTACTCAGTCACTAGATTCGAAACCAATAAAAACATAGGCTCACTCCCAAATTCTAGAGGCACAAAGAAGATATCTATCATGTAGATGAATCCCTTCATCCATGATTATCATGCATGTTCAGTGGAAGGAGAAATATGGGTTTAAGCCACAAAAAATATTCCAAAATAAAGTTCTAAATGTTAGTAAAAGAAGTAATAAATATTATCAAAAGATCATGCTTATCAAACTATTATACATTGTGTAGTTCGAATACATGGTTAACATCTATCATCAACAAAGGAAGTATCCAAACCATATCAAAACCCTCTTTTCTCAGGGTTTCCTTCCTTGGAATTTTCATTCTACAATAAAGTTAAGGATTTTGTTGAAGAAACTATAGAATATAGTAACCCAGCTCTAGTACTGGAGCTCGAGTTTCCTCTTAGAACTAGCTAGTAGTAGTATTCAAGGATAGGCCTTCATGTTCTTGGATTAAGACTCATGCCTGAGGAAAAGAAATGTGTATCCTCTATTCATCAAGGCCACACCCTTCCTGCTGTTATATAGTGAAATGGCACTTCTTCATCCAAGTAATGACATCAAATATGGCATTGCACAAAAGGATACTATGGATTGAAGCAACCATAACCCTAAATATGACTTGGATCCTTAATACACCTTGTTAACTCCAGCATCAACCATTTTTGCTCTTGAACTCATCATGATTCACGACTTTCCTTTGAGCAACTCACGCACCATTTGTGGGTTTTCCTTGTACAACCCGTGTATATCAATATTCGTGAGTTTCCTTAGGGAAACCCATGATTCATTCATGAGATGCTCCATATGAACCTGCAAATTCCATTAAGAATAGTTAAAAAAAATAAAAAGATGATTAACTAGGGGCAGTTGGGCTCATTTTGGCAACTTCCCCAACTCCCCAACCATCCTAAACCTCAAATTCCTTCCTCATAAGAAACTATAAAAAGAGGGGAAGGGTATGAGGAAAGGGGACCAACTTTGAAGGAAAAGTTATGTTGGAGGATTCCAGTGAGAGGAAAAAAAAAAGGACTCAGATCTTGGTTTGCAGAGGAGGCATGCCATTCGTGGGTCTGCCTTGTACAACCCGTGTTTTATCAATGTTGTGAATTTCCTTAGGGAAAACCATGATTCATTCACTAGATGCTCCATATTAACCTGAAAATTCCATTAAAAATAGTTAAAAAAATAGAAAGAGGATTAACTAGGGGTGCATGGGCTCAGTTTGGTAACTTCCCCAGCTTCCCCAACCATACTCAGCCTTGAATTCCTTTCTCAAAAGAACCTATAAAAAGATGGGAAGGGTATGAGAAAAGGGGCATGTTATAGCCTATTTTTGCTTCTCATTTTAAAGCCTTTGCTTGTTTTTTAAAACATGGTTTTGTTCATTTTTAAGTTTGGTTTTTAGGTTCTTTTAAATCTTTTCTTTGATTTTTATGTTTGTATTTATAAGTTGATTTCATAGGTTTCCAATTTTGGTTTTACTTAGCGAAATTTATAGTTTTTAGGGGCTTGTAGGATGTTTTATATGACTTAAAGGTTCTTAAAATATCATAAGGTTTTGTTTTAAGCCATTTAACCAAAGTTAACCCTTTGCTCTAAGTTTTATTTTGAAATTATGAAACAGGTTTTCTTGTAACGCAAGCCCAAAAAAGTTAAACACGCGCGGTACAAGAAAATTGCGCTATCTGAAAATCATGATTTTTGCCTCAAAATTTTCGAAATTCACGCATAGGAGAGGTCATTCACACTTGTTAATGAGTTTGATACATGTTTTCGGCCAGAGTAATCACTGGGACAAGTGTTAACAATTCAGGCAAGGAATCATTAGGGTAGATTGCGGTGGTCTGGAAGTTATGAGATACAGAGTAGTGGAACATTAATAATTATCAATGATGAGGAAAATTCACCTTTAGTTACGCATTTCCTGAAGCGCATGAAGAGCATATAAGTTGTGCCAGAGTTTTGGCAGTTTGTAATCAATGTTTGAAGAAGGTCCGTAATTTATGGCTTTGAATGGTGACTATTTGGCACTATCGTGGCGGTCAGAGAAGGATTTAAGAATGAAATTGGACACCTAGCGAACAGGAAAACATATTTCTAGCAGCTGAATCCACTATCCTGACAGGTATGAGGAGAATTACTATCATATTCCATGTATTCGGGTTCACATTGACAGAAGATTAACTATAGAGTTTAACTAAGAATGCTAATATATAAACTCAATTGATGCTCAATGTTGAATTTTCTCTGTCAATAGAGTTAAGATACTTATCAATTTAAGTGATAAAATCTACTTCGGGGGTTTAGTTTCCCAACATATCATTGTCTATTAAAATTCCCAAGATATGAATAGAATTAAAGTTCTTTACTAAAGGAAGCAATTTTTAAGTTCAGTTATCTAAAATGAAGAGTGGGAAAACAATAGAGCTGAACCCTCAGATATGTCTTGGATTCAAGCTTTCCCTGACTGTCCAAGATTATTTTTAGAAGCAGGATGGTTAAGATTTCTTGAGAAGATTGATGGATATCACACAGAGGTCTCATATAAGTTTGCTTAGGGATTGGATAAAGATATTGTTACTTTTGATACCTTAAAGATTGATTTGACTAGAGAACTAATAGCAGAGGCTACAGGGATCCCAAATGAAGGCGAATATTGGTTCAAAAAAGTACCCTTTACCTTTGATACATAGAATTACTTACTCCCAGATGTTGTTGCAGACTAGGGTAAAGAAGTACATATCCAGAAATTCAAGCTAGAGTGGAGAGAACCAATAAAAATATTGCAAAGTTATATAACTTGTGAAGGAAGATTTGCATTTGTATTTAAGTATCATTTCAGGTTTTTGCAGCATCTTCACCATGAAGCAAAGTTGAACCTTCCTTTCTTTTTCCTTAAAAGTCTGCAAAAGATGTCCAGCAGGGTTAAGGAGCATCAATACCATACTAAACAGTATATATTTCATCATGGTCTAATAAAGCTAATCATAAGTACTGTGATTCGAAAGAAGGAAAAAACATGGGATTATTTTCTATTTTGGTCTAGATTTCAATAAAAAAGAAGAAGACCAAGCTCAGAAAAGACAGTCAAATCAAGGACATAATTTGGTCAAGAAACTGAAGAAGAGAGTCATAGTTGAGATAGAAGAGGATAATGTAGCAGGAAAATCTATGACTCAAGGAGATGAAAATGTTGAAGATGAACAACAGACTAATATTGAGGAAAATGAAATATCAAAGGGAATAATGAAGGATTTGGAGCATATAGAAGATAGTTTTCATGTAGAAGTAAACCAGGAAGTAAATGAAAATTTGAAAGAACAGGAACAAGTTCCTATGGAAGTATAGTCAGAAGAAAAGTAAAATTCATTGTTTGATGAATCTAGGGTTGACACTAAACAAGATGTACAGAAACAGTTTGAAGAAGGGGTAATGTCGCGAGGGATGAAAAGAAATATAGTGCAGCTAGCTTCTATCAAACATCAAGGAAACGTTTTGAGCATGTTAGGGGAAATTGGGACAGGTTAGAGGCCTAAGACCAAACCCAAAAATAAACCCAAATTGAGTATGAAAAAATTGTTAAACCCTAAACTAGCTCAGAAGAAAATTACACTGATTGAAGACTCTTCATCTCAGGAAGAGTTAGAAGACAATGAAGATTTAAATGCAGAGGAGATGAAGGGTAAGAAACAAATTATTTCATAAGATAACTTACCTTTTACTGAAACCAAAATTTCAGAGATATTTAAGGAAGTTCGAAACAAGGTAATCTCAGCCCATCATCAAGATGATTCAAAAAAGCAGCATTCAATCATATCAAGTTTTTGTGCAGAGAAAGGAAAGGTTGCAAAGCCATCAGCCCAATGCAGTGTTGAAGTCAGTGAATCTTCAAGGGTTCCTGTAGCTATGACAAAGCAGCTGGAGGAAGATGAAGAGATTTTTAAGAAATTGAAAATCCCTTGAATGCCAGAAGAAATGCATCCAGTATCAGAAAGGAACTGCATTGATTCAGAGAATGAGAATTTGCAAAGAAGTATTAAATAGTACAAATATCAGATAGAATTCTTGGATGAAACAAATGAGGGGTTAGTGACTGCTAACAGAAGATTGAGAGAAGATTTAGAAGAGGTAAATAGCCATTATCAAGAATTAATTACAGTTTCTAAGGAGGCTTTGAAAAGGAAAATACAAACACAAAGTTTGTATGCAGAGATGAAGCAAACCATTCAAGACCTAACACAACAAAATCATGAGCTTTCAAAAAGAGTTGAAGACCTGGAAGCTGATCATCAGAAAGCAAGAAAGAAGACTCAATCTTTAGAAGGGATAGCTCTTTTGGTAGAGGCTGATAAGGACTTGTAAAATGCTTTAATAATAGTGGTTATTAGTAAGTCTTTGAAAAAGTTAGTTTAATTTGTATGACTATATTTTTATTGAATAATTCTGTAGTATGACCTAAATGTAGTTTTTTCAGTTATGTAACTGTCTTAGGGAAACCAAGATAAAAGTAAGGCTGGAAAAGAACTGAGGGTTCAAATATTTGTACAAGGGGAGGCTATCAAGCTACTGTTTTATGTAGCTAAGTGTCAAAAACTCTTATGTATTTTGAATGACTGATTATGGAATATATGCAAACTATAAGCCCTGTTTATCCTATATGTTGGTTTCATTTCTTATTGGTTTAATCACTCAGATGATATATTCATTTCTTGTTTGAGGTTATTATTCATGAAATGCTTGTTAAATGTGGATGAAATTTAGTGTCGTGATTATTGTTTCTGGTTTAAGTTTTATATATTATGCATCTCAGTCTTTCATTGTTACATCATTTAGTGTTTGCCTTATCCTTGTGAAGTTTTTACCCTCTTGTTTACAAACTACACAACCAAAACACTAAAAAACCTATTTTACTTAATTTTGTTTTATGAGATTGTGTTGGCTTGTTCTTTTGTAGTCCGAGAACAATTTATGGCACTAACATCTTTGGCGTCGTTGCGGGGGATGAAGCTGAAAGCCTACTTTCCCTGGGTTACTCATAATTTAACTAGTTTTGAGAGGTGGACTTAAACCATCAAATTTTAAAAGACTACTTTTCACCAAATATTTCACAGTGGCTACTAAAGGAGTTGGAACAAGAAGTAGACCTATTTCACCTTTACAACTGGGTGTATCAGACCCAGAGCATATTTTGAAAACAACTAGGAAAATAAAAAGGTCTCAGTCGTCTCCAGCCTTATGTAACCCTGATCAAATAGACTTATTATCACCTTTTTTCTATTTTAAAGGGAGAGGAACAAGATTCATCCTGGTTGAAACCTACAATCCCTGTTAGTAATTTTCATATTTTTACTGACCCTCAATCTTTCAAGAAAACAAAGACTTTATCTCCTGGAAAAATCCCTTTATTTCACCTCAAAGTTGGTAAGACTCCTTTTCAGCCAAGTTCTAGTCATGTTTTTCCTTCATCTAAACCAGTCAGCTTAAAGATGGCAACCCAAAATAATCCATTAGACATGATGGATCGAATGGTAGAAGCTAGGTATGCACCTCTATTTTTACCTCAACCCTGAAATGCTCTCCCTGGTGGAGATTACCAAAAATACTTACCTAGGTTTAATGGACAAGGTGAGACCACAACTGAGGAGCATTGGAATGCTTTTCTCAGCTATGCAGATAATCAGAATATCGAGGCAAAAGATGTGTGGATGAGGATGTTCATACAGAGTCTAGATGGAGAGGTCAAAAGATGGTTCAAAGAGTTACCATCAAACTCTATTACTATAATAGAAGAGCTTCAAGATCTTTTCATGAGGCAATGGGGTGATACTAAGGATCACATATATTACATTACAGAGTTTGGAGCTCTAAGAACGAAGAAAGATGAAACTATAGCTGATTTCTCTAAGAGGTTCAATAAAATGTATGGTAGAATCCCAACAGAGATTAAACCTTCTGAAACTTCTGCAAAACTCACTTATGTTAATGCTTTTGATCATGAGTTTTCCCTACTTTTGAGAGAAAGAAGACCCGTTACTTTACTTAACATGCAAGAGTAAGCATTAGAAGTGGAATCTAATATTCTTACTTCTAATAGAATGAAGGGAAACTTAGATCAACAAGTTTATGACAGAAAGGGTAAGAAAGAGGCAGCTCCAGTGGTTTCAACATCCCACTCTGTAGAAGGTAAGATTGATGAGATGGAAAAACTAGTGAAAATCCTAACCGCAAAACTAAACAAATTGGAATTAGAGAAAAATTCAAATAAGCATGTTCAAGAGGGAGACAGAAACCCTAATAATCCAAATCAATTCAGAAGATAGTTTGCACCTCATTTCATTCCCAGAGAGAGGCAAAATAATGATATACAAAGAGAACAGAGAGAAGATGAGGATCAAAAGGTGCCACCCCCACTTCAGAATAATGTTACTGATGAAAGAGAAATAGAAGAAGAAGAAGAGTTTTTTGAGGATCTAGATCAAGACATGAATTATTTTGGAGAATATTTGATTGAAGGTTTTGTGACTGAGGAGGATTTTTTAAACTTAGAATATTATGATGCAGAGGTTTTTGAAGCAAAAAATGATTTAAATCTTGAAGTAACTGCTGATATACATCAGACTGATCCAAACAAAACCCTAAATTTAAGATCAGAGCCAAAATAGGTGGTTCAAAATCCTAAAAAGAAGGTAATTTTTCCTCCTAAACAGCAGTCTGATCCAGTACTAGAAAAGAAACATAATCAGGATAAACAAAAGAAGGTTATTGAAGTTGAAGAATTGAATAAAAATATGCAGAATTTTAATCTTGAAAATGAATTGTGCAAAATTAAAATCCCCATGCCCTTCACTGAGTTGATAAAGAATACTTCTTACAAAAAATCAGTTTTGAAAATGATTGGTTCAGCAAACAATCAAGTACCCTCTGACACAGTAAATTTACATGAGGAAAATCCTAAAATTTTTATTGAATAAGCTTTGGCAGAAAAAACTGAAAATGATGCAAGTGCATCCCCTCCTTTTTAAATCACATTAACCATTCATGATCAGATGATACATAATTGCCTTTAGGATTCAGGAGCATCTCATAATCTAATGCCAAAAGTAGTCATGGAAGCTTTAGGGTTGAGCATAACAAAACCTTATCATGAATTGTATGCTTTCAATTCTCGAGCTGTAAAATGTTTAGGAGTGATAAAGGATATGGTGGTTAGTTTAGCTCAGCTACCAATGAAAAGTGTGATTATGGATGTAGTAGTGGCAGATATCACACCTAAGTTTGGAATGCTCCTCTCTAGATCTTGGGCCAAGAAGGTAGGTGGAACTCTACAGATGGACTTAACATATGCAACCATTCCTGTCTTTGGAGGTGAAAATAGAAGGTTGTATAGAGAGTTACAATTTGCTTATATTGTGACTGATGACAAGAATCCTACAAATCATCCATTGTATGATGTTGAAAAGGACTTGGGTACTTGTATGTTGCACTTTAGTGATGATAATGACGTTGTTCGTATATTACAGGTTGAAAACAAAAAATTAGTCAAATGCACTAGGGAACAAGAGGATGAACTTTGGAAAATGTAGTTTGATGGATCATCATCTAAAGAAGGTGCTGGAGTAGGAGTTGTTCTGATATCTCCTGGTGGTGAAGCGGTAAGATTAATGTATAAATTGGAATTTATTACCACTAATAATACAGCAGAGTATGAGGCTCTGTTGTTAGGTTTGAGAGATGCAAAAGATTTATGTATTCAGCAAATATTTGTGTATGGCGACTCCAAGTTGGTTGTTCAACAAGTAAGGAATAACTATCAAGTAAAGAAATATTTGCTGAAAGTGTACATGAATGAAGTATGGGATATGACAGAAAATTTCTTTGTGGTTTTTAATATCACTTATATTCCTAGGGATCATAACCAAACTGTTGATTCTCTTGCCCTAGAAGCCACACATTTTAGAATTCCTAAAACAACACAGCTGAAGTATCCTATTGAAGTTAGGTACAGACCTTCTATGCCTGATAATATAAAGCAATGGAGAGCTTTTGAAGATGATTTTGAGATAAAAATGTTTTTAGAGCTAACAGGTGAGTTTTCTAATTGCTTAATTGACCAAGAACAAGATGATGAAATTGAACATTTAGAGGGTGTTGCAGAAAATGAGATTGCAAGTCACAAGATCATTGAGCTGAAAAGTAATTTCATTCCTAAGGTTCTGGTGCCTTTGGAGAGGATTTTTTCAAAGGATGATATCCCTTTAAAACCAGCTATGTAGTCTTCAGAATAAAATGTAATGGATTGTAATATTGACACCAAGGAGCATCCCAAAATAGTGAAAGTCTCAAAGGCACTTACAATAGAGCAAAGAAACAGGTACATCAAGTTATTAAAAGAGTATGTTGATTTTGCTTGGTCATACGAGGATTTGAAGACATATGATACTAGTATTATATAGCATAAAGTGCCTTTGAAACCAAATATTAAACCTTTTAGACAGAAATTAAGGAGAATCAATCCTGCTTTGTTTCCCATTATAGAAAAGGAGGTAAAAAAATTGTTAGATGCTAAGATTATTGTTCCCCTTCGATATTCTTCATGGGTAGCAAATCTAGTACCTGTCAAAAAAAGACTGGTGAAATCAGATGGTGTGTTGATTTTTGAAATTTGAATAGGTCTTCATTGAAAGATAACTACCCTTTGCCAAATATTGAACAAATATTGCAGAAGGTGGTTGGTGCACAAAGAATCTCAATGGTAGATGGTTTTTCAAGGTATAACCAAATTGAAATGCACCCTGATGATAGAGAAAAGACATCTTTTACTACTCCTTGGGGTACTTTTATGTACGACAAAATGCCTTTTGGATTAATGAATGTTGGAGCTACCTTTCAAAGAGCTATGGACATAGACTTTGTGGGAGAGAGGGATAAGTTTGTAGTGATCTATTTAGATGATATCACAGTCTTCTCACAATCTGATGATGAGCACTTAAAACACTTAAAACAGACTTTCCTGAAATGTAGAAAATATGGCTTGTCTCTCAATCCTGAAAAGTCATATTTTGCTGTACAAGAAGGTAAGTTGTCGGGTCATTTAGTTTCAGCTGATGGCATAAGGATAGATCCAGAAAGGGTAAAAGTTATTCTGAAAATTAGTTTACCAAGGAGTAAGAAGGATGTGCAATCTTTTATTGGAAAAATAAATTTTCTGCGTTGGTTCATGCCAAATTTTGCTGAAACCATTAAACAAATTACAACCATGTTGAAGAAAGATCAGGAAGTTAAGTGGACTACAAAAGCTAAAAATTCATTTGAAAAGATTAAGATAGCTCTTATGGAAGCACCAGTACTAGTAAGTCCTAATTTTACAAAGCAATTTTTGACTTTTTCTTTTGCATCAGAGGATACTTTAGCTGTTGTTTTATTACAGAAAAATAATGATGGACTTGAACAACCAATTGCATTTTTCAGCAAGACCTTAAGAGATTCAGAGTTGAAGTACAACACTTTGGAGAAGCAAGCTTATTCATTGGTAAAGGAATTAAAGTTTTTTATAATTTATGTTCTACATTCCAAAGTCATTGCTTATGTTCCTAATGTTGCCATTAAGGATGTATTTACTCAACCTAATAGTGAAGGAAAGAGGGGGAAATGGATTGCAAAGATAATGGAATATGATGTGGATATTAATTCGACAAAGCTAGTGAAGGGACAGGGTTTGCATAAATTGTTAGCTGATTCAAATTGTCAAGCTTTAGGTATTCATCTCATGGCAGAATAGCCAACACAAGAAGAATTGCAAGCAGAGAAAGAGAAGGAAAGAATTATGTACCACTATGCAGAATCTACATGGTATGCAGATATTGTACACTTTTTTTGTATTTACAATGTCTAGAACATCTAGACAAGAAATTTGCTAGGTCATTGAAGTTGAAAACTACTAAATATTGTTTGATATAACAACAACTATTTTGGAAAGATCCAGTGGGAATTTTACTTAGATGTTTGGATAAGCCAGAAATTGAAGAAGTAATTTATGAATCACATGAAGGTTCTTGTGGGGGACATAAGTATTGGAAGGAAACAACTTATAAAATTTTGAGAGCCGGATACTATTGGCCTTCTTTATTCTCCGATGTATATCAGCAGGTAAGAGCGTGTATCCCATGTCAAAAATTTTCTGGCAAGCAAAAGTTGGTCTCTTCACCACTAAAGTCTATTGCAGTGAATGCTCCTTTTCAGCAGTGGGGTTTGGACTTCATAGGGGAAATGAATCCTTCTTCTTCATGGCAGCATAAATGGATTTTGACAGCTATAGATTTCTTCACTAAGTGGGTAGAAGCTATCCCCACAAGAAATGCAATAGACAAGGTAATCATAGATTTTATTTAGGAAAATATTCTTAGCAGATTTGGATGTCCCAAGAAGTTATTGACTAATAATGCTCAATTTTTTAAGTCCAAAGCTATGGTGGCATTTTGTGAAAAGAATGGGATTGTTTTGAAACACTCAACACCTTATTATCGTCAGGGAAATGGGTTAGTTGAATCAACTAATAAGAGTATTATTTAGAGTATCAAGAAGTTATTGAAGCAGAATAAATGATCATGGGACTCAATGTTAAAATATGCATTGTGGGAAGACATAATAACAATTAAAAAGGCAATTGGAAATTCTCCTTTTCAATTGGTATATGGTACTGATGTGGTGTTTCCTATTCAACTTGGTATTCCGGCAATGGAATTTCAAGATATTCAAGAAGAACCTAGTGATATCCAAAGAAGAATTTATGCACTGATAGAATTATAGCAGAAACATGAAACGGTAGAGGAAAAAGCTCAGCTGTACAGGACAAAGATCAGAGAAAGGTTTGATAGAAAGATCAAGGAGAACACCTTTTCAAATGGAGATATGGTTTTGAGATGGGATGCTAGAAAGGAGAAGAAAAGAAAGCATGGCAAGTTTGATAATCTATGGTTTGGTCCTTTCATAGTATCAAAGATTATGGAGAATAATACTTTTGTGTTACAGACTTTGGATCTTGAGGAATTGTCTAATCTAGTTAATGGGTCTTTCCTCAAACATTTTTACAACTTTTGAGGTAGATATTGGATTTTGATTGTATATACTGGTGTGAAGAGTAGAATAAAGACTCCATGACCCAATGGAATTTTTGCAGAGTAGCAGGCAGTTGCACATGGAGCACAGAAGGCACTGATCTACAGGTTCTTGAAGCCTCAT
Source organism: Pseudotsuga menziesii (assembly GCA_001517045.1). Taxonomy (NCBI): domain Eukaryota; kingdom Viridiplantae; phylum Streptophyta; class Pinopsida; order Pinales; family Pinaceae; genus Pseudotsuga; species Pseudotsuga menziesii. Next base: position 153,411 of record LPNX010156575.1, read on the forward strand.
AGGGAGGACTTCATCCCGCAACAGGAGCTAGATGTTATAGCCTGTTTTTGCTTCTCATTTTAAAGCATTTGCCTGTTTTTTAAAACATGGTTTTGTTCATTTTTAAGTTTGGATTTTAAGTTCTTTTAAATATTTTCTTTAATTTTTATGTTTGTATTTATAAGTTGATCTCATAGGTTTCCAATTTTGGTTTTACTTAGCGAAATTTATATTTTTTAAGGGCTTATAGGATGTTTTATATGACTTAAAGGTTCTTAAAATATCATAAGGTTTTTTTAAGCCATTTAACCAAATTTAACCCTTTGCTGTGAGTTTTATTTTGAAAATTATTTAAACAGGTTTTCTTGTAGCGCAAGCCCAAAAAAGTTAAACACACATGCTACAAGAAAATCACGCTATTTGAAAATCATGATTTTTGGCTCAAAATTTTCAAAATTCGTGCATAGGAGAGGTCATTCACACTTGTTAATGAGTTTGATACGTATTTTTGGCCAGAGTAATCATTGGGACAAGTGTTAATAGTTCAGGAAAGGAATCATTACGGTAAGTTGCGGTGGTCTAGAAGTTATGAGATACACAGTAGTGGAACATTAATAATTATCCATGATGAGAAAAATTCACCCTTACTTATGCATTTCCTGAAGCGCATGAAGAGCATAGAAGTCATGGCAGAGTTTTGGTAGTTTGTAATCAAGGTTTGAAGAAGGTTGGTAATTTAGGGCTTTTAAGGGCGATTGTTTGGCACTATCGTGGCGGTCAGAGAAGGATTTAAGAATGAAATTGGACACCTAGCAGATAAGAAAACATATTTCTAGAAGCTGAATCCACTATCCTGATAGGTATGAGGCAAATTACTATCATATTCCATGTATTCGGGTTCACATTGATAGAAGATTAATTATGGAGTTTAACTAAGAATGCTAATATATGAACTCAATTGATGCTCAATGTCGAATTTTCTCTGTCAATAGAGTTAAGATACTTATCAGTTTAAGTGATAAAATCCAATTCAGGGGTTTAGTTTCCCAAAATATCATTGTCTGTTAAAATTGCCAAGATCTGAATAGAGTTAAAGTTCTTTACTGAAGGAAGCAATTTTTAAGTTCAATTATCTAAAATGAAGAGGAGTGGGAAAACAAATAGAGTTGAATCCTTAGATATGTCTTGGGTTCAATCTTTCCCTGACTGTGCAAGATTATTTTTAGAAGCATTATGGTTAAGCATTTTTTAGAAGATTGATGCATATCACACAGAGGTCTCATATAAGTTTGCTTAGAGATTGGATAAATATATTGTTACTTTTGATACCTTAAACATTGAGTTGACCAGAGAACTAATAGCAGAGGATACAGGGATCCCAGATGAAGGCGAATATTGGTTCAAAAAGGTACCCTTTACCTTTGATACACATAATTACTTGCTCCCAGATGTTGTTGCAGAATGGGGTAAAGGAGTACATATCCAGAAATTCAAGCGAGAGTAGAGAGAACCAATAAAAATCTTGCAAAGTTATATAACTTGTGAAGGAAGATTTGCATTTGTATTTAAGTATCATTTCAGGTTTTTTCAGCATCTTAACCATGAAGCAAAGATGAACCTTCTTTTCTTTTTCCTTAAAATTCTGCAAAAGATGTCCAGCAAGGTTAAGGAGCATCAAGACCATACTAAATAGTCTATATTTCATCATGGTCTAATAAAGCTAATCATAAGTACTGTGCTTCAAAAGAAGGAAAAAACATGGTATTATTTTCTATTCTGGTCTAGATTTCAATCAGAAAAAGAAGACCAATCTCAAAAAAGACAGTCAAATAAAGGACATAATTTGGTCAAGAAAATGAAGAAGAGAGTCATAGTCGAGATAGAAGAGGATAATTTAGCAGGAAAATCTATGACTCAAGGAGATGAAAATGTTGAAGATGAAAAGCAGACTAATATTGAGGAAAATGAAATATCAAAGGCAAGAATGAAGGATTTAGAGCATATATAAGATAGTTTTCATGTAGAAGTAAACCAGGAAGTAAATGAAAATCTGAAAGAATAGGAACAAGTTCCTATGGAAGTACATTCAGGAGAAAAAAAAATTCATTGTTTGATGAAGCTAGGGTTGACACTAAACAGGATGTACAGAAACAGTATGAAGAAGGGGTAATGTCACAAGGGATGAAAAGAAAGGTAGTGCAGCTAGCTTCTATCAAACATCAAGGAAAAGTTTTGAGCATGTTAGGAGAAATTGGGATAGGTTGGAGGCCTAGGACTAGACCCAAAAATGAACTCAAATTAAATATGAAAAAATTGTTAAACTCTAAATTAGCTTAGAAGAAAATTACAATGATTGAAGACTCTTTATCTCAGGAAGAGTTAGAAGACAATGAATATTTAAATGCAAAGGAGATGAAGGGTAAGAAACAAATTATTTCAGAAGATAAGTTAGCTTTTACTGAAACCAAAATTTCATAGATATTTAAGGAAGTTCAAAAGAAGGTAATCTCATAAAATCATCAAGATGATCCGAAGAAGCAGCATTTAGTCATATCAAGTTTTTGTGCAGATATAGAAAAGGTTTCAGAGCCATCAACCCAATGCAATGTTGAAGTCAGTGAATCTTCAGGGGTTCCTATAGCTATGACAGAGCAGTTGGAGGAAGATGAAATGTTTTTTAAGAAATTGAAAATCCGTTGGATGCTAGAAGAAATGCAACCAATATTAGAAGGGAAGTGCATTGATTTAGAGAATGAGAATTTGTAGAGGAGTACTAAACAGTACAAATATCAGATAGAATACTTGCATGAAACAAATGGGGGGTTATTGACTGCTAACAGAAGATTGAGAAAATATTTAGAAGAGGTAAATAGCCACTATCAGGAATTAATTGCAGTTTCTAAGGAGGCTTTGAAAGGGAAAATACAAACACAAAGTTTGTATGCAGAGCTGAAGCAAACCATACAAGACCTAACATAGAAAAATCAGGAGCTTTCAAAAAGAGTTGAAGACATGGAAGCTGATCATTAGAAAGCAAGAAAGAAGACTCAAGCTTTAGAAGGGATAGCTCTTTTAACAGAGGCTGCTAAGCACTTGTAAAGTGCTTTAAGAATAGTGGTTATTAGTTAGTCTTTGAAAAAGTTAGTTTAATTTTTATGACTATATTTTTATTGAATAATTCAGTAGTACGACCTAAAAGTAGTTTTTCTAGTTATGTAATTGTCTTTGGGAAACCAAGATAAAAGTAAGGCTAGAAAAGAACTGAGGGTTCGAATTTTTGTACAAGGGGAGACTATCAAGCTACTGTTTTATGGAGCTAAGTGTCAAAAACTCTTATGTATTTTGAATGACTGATTATGGAATATATGCAAACTATAAGCCCTGTTTATCCTATCTTCTAGTTTCATTTCTGATTGGTTTAATCACTCAGTTGATATATTCATTTCTTGTTTAAGGTTATTATTCATGAAATGCGTGTTAACTGTGGATGAAATTCAGTGCTGTGATTATTGTTTCTGGTTTATGTTTTATATATTATTCATCCTAGTCTTTCATTGTTACATCATTTAGTGTTTGCCTTAGTCTTGTGAAGTTTTTACCCTCTTGTTTACAAACTGCACAACCAAAACCCTAAAAAACCTATTTTACTTAATTTTGTTTTATGAGATTGTTTTGGCTTGTTCTTTTGTAGTCTGAGAACAATTTCTAGCACTAACAGGGCCCAACTTTGAAGGAAAATTTATGCTAAAGGATTCCATTGAGAGAGGAGAAAGAGGACTTAGGTCTTGGTTTGCAGAGGAGCTTGGTCATATGGGAGGCTATGTAATGTTTCCATTTCTCTAATAATAAATATTGTTTTTCCTTCCATCAATGTCTAGATATATGCTTCTAATGTTTGGAGTAATGATATAGGATGTAATTTGTTTTGAATACAATTAGTACATGTTCATATCTCATATTATATAATAGTAGAATATAATTTGAGAAAAGGGAAATATTTAATGCAGGTATTAAAGATTAGAAGCAAAGGAACTTTGGAGAAGAAGAAGAAGAAATCTAGGATCAACGGTAATAAACAAGGTACACATTCACTTTATCTCATTCTCTAATTTATGCTTATAAAACCATATTTGTCTACAAGTAGAACATAGTAAGTTGGTGGCCTCTAAACCCAAGGTAGATTATCCCTAATAATAGAACTAGCGACTCCACTAGGGAGCCTATTTTGTTTTGGGGTCTCTTATTTTGAAGTCTTTGTCCAATTTTTTCCTTTTGTGGTCCTTCTTAAGGTTTGGAGTGGTCTTTTCTCAATCTCTCTTCTTTAATATTTGTTGTACTTGTACCCCTTTTACTTTTTTTTTGAAAAACAAAATTAGGCATTTGTGGGTTTCCTATACTTATAGTCACATTTTTCATATTGAACTCGCAGGTTTCCTGAAGTACAGTCGTGAGTGGTTCACGGGACTGTCACTACACAGTCGTGTTTTCTTGTAGATAGATGTCTAAAATCATAGGGTTTACTTTCTCTAAATTTTATTTTGATGTCTAATTGCTTATGGGGATTCATCTTGAAGGTTTATCAATTTGTGACCTGTTGCAAGTCTTTTTGGTATGTTTTTGTAATCCTTGCTTTGGGTAAGTTAGTTTGAGTGTGTGCTTAAGGATTTTAGGTCTCTCCTCTTGTTTCTTTTGGTTGGAGTATGAGTAGTTGCTGAGATTTTAACCTTTGTTAGTGCTTGATTCTACTTGTTTTCAACTTGATTGATTAGTTTATCTGTTGCTACTTCTCCCAATTTGTTGAACAACTCTGTTTTTGTTAAGATGTGTGTAGTCCAGTCCAAGTAGGGCATTGTCGAGCTTTTCTAATCTTTCAAAGTTTGTGTTTGTGATGTATGTTCATTATTCTTACTAATACATATGTTCATAACTCTAGCTTATATAGGTGAATAAGTTTCATTTGTTACTTTCATTTTTTTTAAACGAATATAAAAACAAAGCATTTTAGGTGCATGTCTAGTCTTAGATAGGATCATTGTGCATTGCTTTGAATTTTTCAAAAAAGAAAACCAAAATTTTCATTTCATTTGCAAAGTTAAATGGTAAAAGTTTAATTATTTTTCGAAAAAGGAAAAGAGGAATTAAAATGGAAATGTCAATTTCAATCACTTTACATCATACGTTTGCTTTCTAGTCAAGTCCAAAACATCCCAAGTTGCATGGCCATTGCCTTGACTAAGAAGCCTTAAAAAGAATGATAATATTTAATATTAACTACTAACATTTTTATTTTTAGGTACATCACCAACTAGCTTAGGCTAGGGTTTTGGATTAGGGCTATCTATAACTATCTGAAACTTTTTAAATTTAGAATTAGTGACCTATCGCTTAGGAAATCCACTTTCAAAGGAAGGTAAACCAAAAAGATACTCTAACACAAGAGTCAAGAACAACATCGTGTGAAGCTTGAGTTGTGGATATACCCCTCCAATACGTGGTGCATCATAAACCTAGATTGTTGTGTGGATGGGGGTTCATTCAGTACCACCTTTTGGCCTCATTTGGTGTCAGTGATGCCTGAATTTTGAGTTGCTTACCCTGCCGATGCACATCAGTCAAACCGACGACTATTTCGCTGAAACTTTCTTATAGATCTGGTAACCATAGTATCTTGGCCTAGGGTTTCTACACATGTGACGATTGAAGGATATTTCCACTGTACCTAGGGCATATGTGGAAGGAAACCTCATATGATAATTTAGGAGCGTGGTTGGTGATTCAATTGCTTGCACCTAGAGAACTTGTATTTGGACCCTGGGTAACTACTTTACATCTCTTCACAAGTATGTTCTGGGCCCTCATCATCCTAGATGTTCCTTTGGAAGGCACATCTTCACCCTGATTGGTTGTGATACTTAGGTAAATTTTTAATGGTGTTCTATTTGGATTTCTTGTGATATAGTCTGACCTCTTAGGTGTGTGAATTAAAAAAAATTAGCTGTGGAGGATCAACATCCTCGTATATCTCAATGGTTGCAAGTCCTTCTTCCACCTTCAGTTGTGGATCCTTCACCGCTACCTAGAAGGAGGAGAATTAAGACTAGTGGTTCTTTTGAACCTACTAGTATTAGTGAAAGTCCATGGGAAATTGAACTTAGGTACATTCAACTTGATTGTTCCTAAGTAGAAATTGAATACTTGTAGGTTGAAGAGTTTGCAAGGAACTATAATTCACCTCTTACTTATTTGAGTGAGCTTGTGCTTGTTCAAGTTAGGAATTTGAGTCAACCGGGTCTTGGTGTTTCATCAAGTCTTGTCATGTCGAATACTAGAGAAGGAAATGGGGATATCAATACCCCTACTTCAGTCATGCCAGCTGACAAAGCATCTACTCTGCATGTAAGTGTGCCACTGTTGAACATACCTAATACCCTAGTAGTGTCTTTAAATTTTACTCCATCTACTCCTTTATCTCCAAGTTCTAGAGTGGTTGTCCCTTTAGCACCCGTGAGCCCTACAACCAGTTCGTCTAATGTGATGGTTACTGGTGTACCCATTATTCCTTTTATATCCTCTCCCCTATTCCAAAATTTTTAGAACAATCCTAGTGGTTCCACTCCTCTTTTCCAATGATATCCCTGATATGGAGGATACATTCCTCCATCCATGCCATATGTAGGCCCTACACCTACTTTGGTAGGTGTGTCTTCTAGAAGCTCAAATATTTTATCCAGATTCATTTTTTAAACCTCAAGTCAGGTCTCGATCACGCCAATTGGAAGCTCTACTTTTTCATTGTTAAGTGGAATTTCAATAGCTATAGTATCAATGAAACCTCTCTCAAGTGAAACTATACCAAATCAGTACAACACACCTCAAGTCAGTAATCCCTTAGTTTTTGGATGGAATCCTTATCAAAACATTGTCACTTCTTCACATCTAGCGGCTGGGGGAAACCCCATTCCACCTTATGGGAACCTTGGTGCATGACCTTCCTCACATCAAGTTTCCCAGTATCAACCCCTTGATTGACCTCGAATTCCTTTTCTAGAAACTTTAAATTTGATAGACCTCTTGAAATGAATGAATGACCTTGTGCACCATGATCCAACATAGCCACCAGTCCCTATCGAAATTCCTTTCGATATCCCAAAATTTGAAGGCAATACTAGAGATGACCCTGGATACCATGTCACAACTTTCCATATATGTTTCTCTTATAATGCATTGAATTATTATTCAATTTGGTTAAGGATATTTCAAATAACTCTTATAAGTGTAGAAGCCCAATGGTATATAAAAATTCCATCCACTTCTTATGAAATTTTTCCTGACTTGGCCACTATTTTCCTCAACCACTTTCAACTTCTGGTCCAGTATGATGCCGATAATGACATTTTGTCAAATTTTTGGTAGAAAAAAGCCACCCACTTCTCTAACCATATTCAATAATGGAAAACAAGGAAGAGGTTGATCAAGGCTAATATTCCTCCTGAACTTCTATTGGAATGGTTATTGAAATATTTGCTACCATGTATTTCAAAGAACGTATCAACTTCAAAAGTAACAACCGAGGAAGAGGCCATTCTTAGATCCCAACACCTGGATTTGATCTATGCTCAGTCTGGGATTCTATATGAAATTATACCGAATGCCCCAAGTTCTAATATTTCTTTGCAAAACCAAATACTGGACCATATATCGATGGCATCATTGGTTCAGTCCAACCACCCACTATAGAATCATTGGAAAAAAAAATTCATGAATTATCAGTGAAGCAGTTTGTAGTGGATGCACCCAAGGATTCAACCTCTTCCCCTCATAATGCATAAGTTTTTAATGCACAATACATCCTGAAGGGAACTCAGTATTCCGATGGGAAGAAAAAAGGGAAGAAAGGGGAGGGAAACCAAAACAAACAAAATCCCACAAACAATGTTGAGGGGGGAAAGAAAGAAAAGAAAAAGGTAAAGTTCCCATGGATTTTTTTTCAAGAGGATCACTTGACCTATCAATTCCATTTAATGGAACAAGCCCAAAAGTTGCTAAAGAAGAAACCTATTTCCCTTAAGGATCCTTTTCCATAAGGACAAAATGAAACTTCAAGTGATTCGAATAATGTTGGAGGCACTTAGAGTAATCCCCCTGCTGATCAATCTTACATCAAGATGGTCTTCTCCCAAAATTTGTTACAAACTTGATCCAAGATTTACGAATCAAAGCCTTTGCATAAAGAAAAGAAACTTTCCGAGTCATTATCCCCTCTTTCGATTGAAAACCAAGTTGAACCTATAAAAAAAATACTAAAAGGTTTTTCTAGGAAGACATACCATAACCCTAATGTAAGGGTCACTCCCAAATACTCGGTTGTGGAAGATCTAGCCCAAATTCCTTGTGATATGTCTTCTTTGGAAGTGTTTCAAAGATGTCCATCTCTACATAATGCACTTATGGATGCTATTGGTAGTACTGATTCTGCAAACCTAATAGCCAAGTTTGACTTATATGATGTCAAGCCTCGCTTAACCTATAATGTAGCCCTCAAAATAGATGTAGCTCATAGTGGAAAAACCATTGGATGATCTCTTATAGATGAAGGTGCATCTACATGTGTGATGTTTGTTTTGTGCTGGAAATATTTGGGATCCCCTTAGTTGGTCCCATCAAACACCTTGCTAACAGCTTTTGACGGATGATCTTTCCTCCCTCATGATATACTACCTTCTTTTGATATATAATTGGCAAGGAAAATGGTTTCAGAATAATTTGAGGTCGTTGAAGCCCCTCTGGACTACAATTTACTTTTCGGAAGGAATTGAAAATATGTCATGTGTATTATTCCATCGTCTATGTTCTTTGTTCTTATTTTCCCCCATGAAGGGAATCTAGTGACTATTGACCAATTATCTTATACAAAAAAAAGTTGTACAAACGCATCGGAGTTCAATGTTCCTTTGATCGATCAATCATGTCCAGCAAATGAAAGTATAAGGTTTGGTATGTATACATCATTGATGTGAACTTTTTATTTTCTCGCCCCTATTAATTTTCTAGGATCGACTAGTCTATGGAAACAAAATTGTATAGTTGTCGATAGGACCGATCCATGGGTTCTCCCTTTGTAATCTGAGCTTGATGTTCCCTTGTCAGCTACAAAAATATCTTAACAAGATTCAGTTGATTCTACTATTGATTCCCTCTTGACTCCTTCCATCTCAGATGATCTAAAGGAAGCCTATGTACTTGCATAGGCAATGAACTCAACCTATTCACATGATTTCTTAGAAATTTTTTCTCTATCTGATGAAGCCATTTTGGAGGCAATGATAGGACCTAACAAAGTATGTGAAGACTTACATCACAAGTATTTATTCCTACCAAAGTTGAGCAGAATTGAAATTTCTGAGTTCCATGTGAGATAAAGTGAAGGTGTTGATTAACTCATAAATCCTTTTCCCAAGGAAGGATTGTTTGCTGAAGGAAACATGGTTAACATATCTACAACTATACCCATAAACATATCCAATAAACCTGATGTCATGGAGAATGTTTACATCAACGCAAGTTCTTCATCTGAAGAAATTGCCACTTGTACTTCCTTATTTAAGGAGTTCTGCGATATCTTTTCCTGGTCTTACAAGGATATGTTGGGAATTGATCCATCTATAGCAGAGCATGAAATATGAACATATACTAATGTCAGACATGTTCAATAAAACATACTCCCAGTGAAACTATAGAGAGTGGCAGTCGTCAAGGCTGGAGAAGAAAAATTATTGAAAGTTGGTTTCATATACCCCGTATATTTAACTGAATGGGTATCCAACCGAGTCCCGATAGACAAGAAGAAAGGAACGCAAGGCATGTCCTAACGATAACCACACCACACTATTCATAGATCATATCATTAACACATGTGCTAGTAATGAAGCCTTTTTTTTATGAATGTCTTCTCAGGATATAATCAAATTCAAATTCAGCCCGAGGACCAACATAAGATTGGTTTCATTTGCCCCTGGGGTACATTCGCATATAATAAGATCTTGTTTCTCTTGAACAACATCGTAGCCACTTTTTAAAGGGCTATGAATTTTTATTTTCATGATATAAAGCATATTTTTGAACCTTACTTAGATGACCTTCCTACTCATTCTAGGAAAAGAAAACATCATCCAGAGCATCTACGTTTGGTGTTTGAAATAGGCTAATATTATAAGATTCTCTTAAACGCCCATAAGTGTGCCTTTTGTGTCAATTCGGGGTGAATTTAAGGTTTCATAGTCTCCAATAAAGGTATTAGGGTTGATCCATTAAAAGTCGAGGCGATTATCAAACTTCCTCCTCCTTGAAATATCCTATAGATTCAAAGTCTACAGGGCAAGTATAACTTTCTTAGACAATTCATAGTCAATTATGTTAATATAACGAAGGGTTTCATGCGGTTGCTGAAGCAAGAAACCCCATTTATATGTGATGAACCCACTCAAAAAATATTTGGAAGACTTAAATAAATAATTGCTATCAGCCCCATTGTTACACCCACCATATTACAGAAAGGACTTTATATTGTATATGGTCGCATCGGACTCTACGGTTGGAGTAGTGCCAGGTCAGGAGGATGACAGGATACAAGAACATGTCATCTATTATCTCAGTCAGGATTTGGATGGACCTAAACTTACGTATTTGCATGTCGAGAAGTTGTCCTTGGTAGTAGTATATGGCGTTCATAGGTTGTGTCACTATATATTACCCAAGAAAACTACCGTAGTAGCATATGTAAATTCGTTTCAATATGTCTTATCCCGATGAATTGTTGGAGAAAAGTTCAAAAAATGGATTTTCATACTCTAGGAATTTTATTTGGATTTCCAATCTTCTAAATCGAAAAGTATTTAGTATTCAAGGAACTTATCTATAAGTTCCCGAGTGATGGAATTATAATGACGGAAGACGAATTGTTTCCTAGTGAACATATATTCCTAATTTCAATTGATGATCCTTGGTATAGAGATATTCTTATATATCTCTAGACTTTTAAATGTCCTATTACCCTCTCACAAGAGGAGCAACAAAAGTTGATCATAAATGCTAAAAACTATCTCATTATCGCAGCACCTTGTACAAAAGAGGGGGAGATTCTATTCTACATCATTTACTCACTCATGAGGAGGCCAAGTTTTTCCTAAATGATTCTCATAGAAGAGTGTGTGGGGGTTGTTAGAATAATCAACCCATAGTATTTACCCACTTAGAAATTATTTCATTTATTTTTTCTTATTTGCCTAGTCCATGAGTCCCACCATGTGCAAGTTGTCAATTGCCT
>LPNX010156575.1:168090-180896 GCA_001517045.1 Pseudotsuga menziesii
AGGGGGATTTGCCTATTTTGGGTAAGCCTGCTTTATGCTAGATTTGGATGCTTCCTTATGCATTCAATTTGCTCATGTATTCTATATATTCATCAGCCTATGTTATTACAGGGTTGGCTATTGTACACTCAGTTAATATAATTTTGTGTTACAACTCCATTTTCAGTCTCCATTGTTGATAATTTGCATGATCAATTGTTAATTGCTGTGAGTGAAATTAATCTACTGCAGGCCTGAATTTCTACAGGGGTCATTTATTTGGGTTATCCATGGCCTAAAATATCTTACGTGCCAGTTATTTTTGGCCCACCATATTTAAGGATTTTGTGGATATTGTAAAATGTTGTCATCCATGTCAACTTTACACCAGAAAGATGCAGTCACAACCCGCTCCTCTACATCACATCATTGTGGTAGGACCCTTCACCAAGTGGGGGGTATATTTCATGACCTGCAACCTAGTATCTTCTAGGGGGGGACAGATACATCATTATCAATGTAGACTACTTTACCAAGTGGGAAGAGGCAATTCCTACCTTTAAATTCAATGGTGAGATGGAACCATATTTCGTTTTTCACCGACTTACTGCTACGTTCGGCATCCGAAAGCATATTGTCAAATACCATGGTATTCACTTTCAAAACCTAATGATGACCGAGTTGACTACATTTCTAGGTTTTAAACAAGACCACTTATCTTCCTTTTACCCATAGGCGAATGGATAGGTAGAAGTTATTAATAAAACATTAAAGACCTTTATAAAGAGGACCATTAATGCAAGTAGGCCAAATTGGCATATTATTTCATATCCTTCACTTTGTGCATATCGAAAAAAAATTAATACTCCCACAGGGTTCTCCCCTTTCCAACTTGTTCAAGGAATGGAAGCAATTGCCATGGTTGAATGTGAGATACCATCTCTCAAGATTGCAATCCATGTTCTTCCTGACACTTCAGACATAGAATAACATATGTGGCATCTAGAACACCTAGAAAAACAATAAAGAGATGTGTTAACAACAAACGAAACACACAAAGCATAGTTAAAAAACCAATACGACAAAGCGGTCAAACCTTGGGTTTTTTCTGAAGGAGAACTTGTCTTGGTCTATGACCAGGAAAGGGAACCCATGGAGGAAATAAAATTCAAATCGATGTGGTTAGGAACATACATTGTGTCTAAGTTCATAAAGAAAGGTTCTTATGAATTGGTTGATTATGACAGAAACAAGTTGTCTGAGCCCCAAAACGGGATCTACCTAAAAAAGTACTACGCCTAGTGCTTATGATTTTTTTTTTACTATAGTTGTATAAATTTGTAAATAGTTATCACTTAATTATTGTTTCTTATGTAGTCTTTGTTTTGTTTCATATGTTTGGGGAATGGTTCATAGAATTCACTAATAGTGCAAGCTGTCACACTTGCAATCTGGATTCAACTACTTGGGTCATTTATGCACCCACATGACCACTAGTTTCCTCGAGAGGCACTTATTTAGGTCCTTAAACTCTAAATGTGGCCGAATACAATGCTAAAATTATGTTACTTGAAATACATTTTTAACACATTGGATACAATCACATTCCTAGGAACCAAAACACAATTACAGATGCCTATGCTAATTACATCTTATATTGGCATGTGACACATACATTATAACAAAACACATGAAATGGTACATAGAAATACACACAAATAATATGGTATATATATATATGTAAAATATGTCCACACACATTGAGTCCTAGTCTGAATATACAGTAATAAGTACATCAAAATACAAAATTCGGATAAAATTCCATCATGATGCTAAATAACTACGGAGGCTTTGCAACCTCGGTTGCCTCTGCCACAACCTCTCGATAACATAGAGAAACCCTAGACACCCTCCGTAAGAGGTGTAGCCATGAAGGAGATACCCCCACTACATGCTCCTACATAGTTGTTATATCTCAAAATGACACATCTCTTCCTGTGACCACTTTCCCGTGACTCTGTCGCATATCGACACTTCCATGGTGACACGTCATGAAATCCATCGAAATTCATTGAAAAAACACCTATATTGGAGTACCCATATCAGGAGTTTTGTAACATTTTTTGAACTCCTCTCTACACTGTTTGAAAGGTATTTAAGTCAACTAAAACTCTCTAGAAGAGACCAAAGTCTGAAAATGACCAGAGATACCCTAAAAATGATATTTGTTTATGTATACGTGAGTTTCCTTAAGAAAACCCGCCTATTCCCCTTTTTATACGTGAATTGTTCTACATAATACCTGTGTATTCCCTAAGTACACTACTATTTACATTGCAACCCGTAGATCATATGAAATTATTTTCATTGCAACCCATGTATGTCCCTTGAATACGCGACTGTTGTCTTTGCAACTCGCGTATTTTTGCTAAAGATGTGAAAAAATATGTTTCTCAAAATTGAGGTAGTTTGGGTGGTTATACAACTGAATCCTTCGATTGTAACTACTTTCTCTTCGACCCTATCTCTTCAAAAACATATAAATAGAGGTAGAGAGGTCCATGAGAGGGGACTTGAACCTTTTCATTGTTATGTTGGAGGAATTGGGACTCTCTTTCCCCCCACCTTTGCCCTAGAATCTTTCTCCTTGTGTTGTCAGTACGTTGATGGCCTCTTAAACCCTAGCCATAGGAAACTTTCCTCTACAACAGAAGTAGAGACCCCAGTGGGGAGAGCCTTGTCTATTTAGGGTTTCGATATCTTTCTATTGCAGCTCAACCTTTTCCCAAATCTTTGAAAATTTTGGGACCCTCCTTTTATTTTTATCTAGCCTGGGATTGTTTGGTTTCCTGAAATCTGTCTTTCCTCTGCTATAAATTTTGATCTTTTGAAGTCAGAAGTAAGGCCAACTATTTTCTTCCATTTCGAGATTTGAATAATCTAAAATTGTCGTTATCTAGCCAATGCATAAAAGCTGTGGAGTTTGTTTTATCTCTCAAATCTTAACTCTTGATTATTTCCTTTCGTTTTGAGAGTTTATGATGAGTGGGTTGGGGCATTAATCTTCTACGTCACCGCCATTTCGGAGGGAAAATAGTGAACATTCCGATGGATAGTTATTTTTCTCCCCAAATCTGTGTCCTTTATTTTTTCTGGTTTTATTGTTCAAACCGTTTGATTGTTAATTATTTTTTGTTTTATCTCTATAGGAACATTTTTGGACAACGGTCGGAGGCTTATTGCTCTACAACGCCGACATTTCAGAGGGCTTGTCCTTTGCATTGCCGACATTGCAGAAACATTGAGGTTTGGAATTCCACCCTTTATCCTCAAGAGCCTCCGATCGCCGATGGGTTTTTGTCGTGGAACTGTAGTAGTTTGTTGTCTACCATTGCGGCTGTGGATGATACTATATAACCGATATTTAGTGTTTTCAACTACCGACGCATTAGTGGTTTCGATCTTTGATACATGACTACGACAGCGTTTAGTGCTCAGAATCACCGACACTATGGAAGCATTTAGTGCTTGGAATCCCTAACACTATAGAAGCGCTTATATTTAATTCGTCGACACTGCGGAAGTGCATTGTCCTTTATGTCATCGACCTTTATCTCAGGAGCCTCTGATCGCCGAAGATTTTATTTGGTCGTGGAACCCATAGTCTGTATATCACCTGTCGTTGCGGGTGCTTAGTGAGCTATCTGCTTGACATCTAGTGCTTCCACCCACCGATAGGGTTTCTCCTACTGATATCTTTTACTGAGGGTTATATATAGTGGTGGAGCATTTTTTATTATTATCCTTATGGAAACTGCATCTGCTCGGTCCTTGTCGAATCGAGCTAGAGAAACCCTCGATAACATAGAGAAACCCTAGACACCCTCCATAAGAGGTGTAGCCATGAAGGAGATACCCCCAATACATGCTCCTACATAGTTGTTATATATCAAAATGACACATCTCTTCCTGTAACCACTTTCCCGTGACTCTGTCGCATATCGACACTTCCATGGTGACACTTCATGAAATCCATTGAAATTCATTGAAAAAACACCTATATTGGAGTACCCATATCAGGAGTTTTGTAACATTTTTTGAACTCCTCTCTACACTGTTTGAAAGGTATTTAAGTCAACTAAAACTCTCTAGAAGAGACCAAAGTCTGAAAATGACCAGAGGTACCCTAAAAATGATATTTGTTTATGTATACGTGAGTTTCCTTAAGAAAACCCGCCTATTCCACTTTTTATACACGAATTGTTCTACATAATACCTGTGTATTCCCTAAGTACACTACTATTTACATTGCAACCCGTAGATCATATGCAATTATTTTCATTGCAACCCATGTATGTCCCTTGAATACGCGACTGTTGTCTTTGCAACTCACGTATTTTTCCTAAAGATGTGAAAAAATATGTTTCTCGAAATTGAGGTAGTTTGGGTGGTTATACAACTGAATCCTTCGATTGTAACTACTTTCTCTTCGACCCTATCTCTTCAAAAACATATAAATAGAGGTAGGGAGGTCCATGAGAGGGGACTTGAACCTTTTCATTGTTATGTTGGAGGAATTGGGACTCTCTTTTCCCCCACCTTTTCCCTAGAATCTTTCTCCTTGTGTTTTCAGTACGTTGATGGCCTCTTAAACCCTAGCCATAGGAAAATTTCCTCTACAACAGAAGTAGAGACCCCAGTGGGGAGAGCCTTTTCTATTTGGGGTTTCGATATCTTTCTATTGCAGCTCAACCTTTTCCCAAATCTTTGAAAATTTTGGGACCCTCCTTTTATTTTTATCTAGCCTGGGATTGTTTGGTTTCCTGAAATCTATCTTTCCTCTGCTATAAATTTTGATCTTTTCAAGTCAGAAGTAAGGCCAACTGTTTTCTTTCATTTCGAGATTTGAATAATCTAAAATTGTCGTTATCTAGCCAATGCATAAAAGCTGTGGAGTTTGTTTTATCTCTCAAATCTTAACTCTTGATTATTTCCTTTCGTTTCGAGAGTTTATGACGAGTGGGTTGGGGCATTAATCTTCTATGTCGCTGCCATTTCGGAGGGAAAATAGTGAACATTCCGATGGATAGTTATTTTTCTCCCCAAATCTGTGTCCTTTATTTTTTCTGGTTTTATTGTTCAAACCGTTTGATTGTTAATTATTTTTTGTTTTATCTCTATCGAAACATTTTTGGACAACGGTCGGAGGATTATTCCTCTACAACGACGACATTTCGGAGGGCTTGTCCTTTGCATTGCCGACATTGCAAAAACATTGAGGTTTGGAATTCCACCCTTTATCCTCAAGAGCCTCCGATCACCGATGGGTTTTTGTTGTGGAACTGTAGTAGTTTGTTGTCTACCATTGCGGCTGTCGATGAGACTATATAACCGATATTTAGTGTTTTCAACTGCCGACGCATTAGTGGTTTCGATCTTTGATACATGACTACGACAGCGTTTAATGCTCAGAATCACCGACACTATGGAAGCATTTAGTGCTTGGAATCCCTAACACTACAGAAGCGCTTATATTTAATTCGTCGACACTGCGGAAGTGCATTGTCCTTTATGTCATTGACCTTTATCTCAGGAGCCTCTGATCACCGAAGATTTTATTTGGTCGTGGAACCCATAGTCTGTATATCACCTGTCGTTGCGGCTGCTTAGTGAGCTATCCGCTTGACATCTAGTGCTTCCACCCACCGATAGGGTTTTTCCTACTGATATCTTTTATCGAGGGTTATATATAGTGGTGGAGCATTTTTTATTATTATCCTTGTGGAAACTACATCTGCTCAGTCCTTGTCGAATCGAACTATACTGCCATTTTCTCAGTTGTCTGAATTTCATTCGTTTGGTGTGCTACCGTGGAGATTTCGGGTGATCCCGTCGATTGTACAGTGTTTTTCCAGGTAGGCAAACCACAGTTTCTTCTTCTTGATTTTATTGGTCGTTTTGGGAACTTCGGTCTTCCCTAGTTAGGTTTTCCCATAGATTGTGCCATTGCCCGTTAGAAAAATATTTATCCTTATGGTATGCTAGCTAGTTTGACAGTTTTCTTTGGTGGTGGGGGTTTTTGAATCTGCATTTTTGAGCCGTTATGTCTATTTTATTCCAATCTGAGAGATTGAGGGGTTGGTGCAGACAAGCATTACGCTATCTAGACCACCCATTTTTGGGTTGTTCATGGCCGTCCGACGAGGGGGTTTTCATTTTTTTATATGCATCTACCCTCTTTTTGTGGGGCAGCGGGGGCTTTGATTTTTTGTTCGAGTTGGGGTTGTCCGCGATGTGAAGTTTAACAATGGAAGCAAGGCGGTCCACATTTATTGAGGAGTTATATTATTTTGAATGATGGTTTTTTTCTATCAAGGTTTTGTTTTAGTTGTAGACGGTGGACTTAGAGGATTTTAAGACACAAATTGCAGGAGCTTCTTTTTCCTTGTCATTTTATTTTATGCATTAATACTCTGTATAGTTTATTTGTGAGAATGCATATGGAAGAGGTAAATAGGCTGATACAATTTTTCTTCATTACTAAAATACTTACTAAAAGATAAAATGGTATAAGAACATACTGTGTTTATGATAGGGTAACTGTTGCAAAGAAAATATGTCTAAAAGACAAAAGAAGAACGCTCCTGTTGCCAAGGGAGAACCAGAGGTTGAAATCATCACCAAGGGGGAATACATATATGAAGATACCAAAGCTACCGCCAGAGTCGAACCAGACTATAAATGGGGTGAGATATATAGGATGATTGCAAATTAGAATGTGCCTAATGCAGGATTCAGAGAGTTGACTATATATGAAAACATCGAGAAATCGGCTCTTGTGAAAATAGCCACAAGACCTGAGTTGTTCCCATGCTTAGAGGTGATCGGCCGGATTCTGCCTAGGGTAGATGTAACTACGATGATCCTTGAGAATACTGCCAAACAGGGATATTCTACATTTAGTCCTGCTTATGTCTCAATGGCATATCACCTACCTCCTGCTCAAATTTACTTAACTGAAAGCTGGTTGAAAGAGACAAATTTGGACCTGGTTGAAACAGTTAAAAGAATGATGATAACAGGGAAGAACTTTCGAACCAGGCCATTAGGAGAATATGATACAACCACTCTCCGGACACCTTATAGATTTATTGCACTGATGCTGAATAGGATTTCTGGGAGAGCTCACAGGAAAAGCTTCAAATTGGGATGGATACCAATTATTTTCTATGTGGCCACTCAAGGAACCATATTCAATTGGGAAAACATAGTGTCCAATAGCCTCTTAGCATGCATATCTTCAGCCTTGGCAGGAGTGTCACAGAAGAAGTCAAATTTCTACATGAGCTCTATTTTGGTTGAATGTATACTGTGTACCCAGTATTTTCAGAATTTAGGTGTAATTGGGATAAGGATAGGACCCCTATATACATTGCATATAAATTATTTGGGGCACACAAATACTATAGCTACTATAGAGAAGTATGTGAGAATTTCATCATTCCTTTGTACACTCTAATTTTCATGACCAAATGCAACTGCATGTTCGAAGAGGCGTTCAAGGTCATTGAAAAATATGGAGACTACTATTAACTGATGAAGGTATGTATATCAGAATGTATGGGGGTTCCAAAGCACCTTCTCTACTCCCTAAATATGCCATTGATCATGTGCTACATAAAGAGGAAGTTAGGCAGGTATATCTTGATGGTGTGGGGAGTTTTTTGTTCGAGCATAAAAAGGTAGCATTTTCTGCCATACCTTTCTAGCTAGGGAGTTATAAGTTTTCAAAGGTAAAATAGACTGCAGAATTTGTGCAGGAGCTGGAGCACTTCCATTTTGGTGAGATGAACTTTCATAGGAATGACTCTCGGAATAAGGTAGCAGAACACTACAAAGAGGAAAACATTCATTTTGAGTATACTAACTTCTGGGACAAGAACGAAGAAACCTTCAGGAGTGCAAAGAATATGACTACCTTAAAGAAGAGATTTAAATAGAAAATCACTACTGTAGGCGAGAAAGGAAAAACTATATAGAAGACTAAGACAACTAAAGAAGAAGAATCCAGAAAGAGAGAAGAAGATGCTAGAAGACTAGCAAAAGAGGCAGAAAGCTGGCTAAAGATTGAGTTAGAATTAGAGAAGGCTGCCACTGAAGAAAAAGAGAAACAGTATCAAATGTAGGTAGCAATTTTGGAGGGATATAATGCTTCATTGACATCATCACTGAAAGATGACATGGAATAGAAGATAGATGTCCAACCTTTGAAGGAACATGCTCTCGCTCAACAAATAAGGATCCACCAACTGCAAATACACATTGATGAAGAAAGGTGTAATATTTTGCAAATAGATAGCAAATTAGAAGAAATATTGGACACCACTTCGTATTTATTAGATAGATATTAGGATATTTTGGAGGTCCTGACAAGAAGGATAGTGTGGATAGAAACAAATGAGGACCCCCCTGTGGAGCTACTAGCTAAAGATCAACAGAGTTTAAATCAAGATTATGATTTATTGGAGTTTGCAATAAATATTGCAAAAGAATTCAAGAAAGCTGTAAAGAAAACGAAAGGATTATGTGCTAAATACTACAGAAGAGTGCTTGTCACATACAATAGATGCCAGGTTTCTGCAGAAAAAATATTGGATGCAATACTAGAACATGAGCGGTTCATAGAACAACTTCAGAACATGTATCAAGAAGACAAGCAGAAGATCCAGCAAGTCAAGGATCTAGATGAATAGATTCTGAAGAATGCAGTGGCTCATGCAGCAATAAGTATCCACTTACTAGAAGAACAGTTGCGCCTGAGTCCAGCAAGAATAGAAGTAGTTAAGAATCAGGCTACTAAGTATGAGATAAATATCCATTTTATTGAACCCTCTGATATTTAAGGCATAGCAGCAGAGGCCCAGGCGTGGAAAAAGTTCATAAATGACCAGGCGGGCCCCTCTTCATAAAGTATTCTATTAAATTTTGATATAAAATGTAATATATTGTATAAATTATGAGCACTTACTATAAGACAAAATTTTGGGATCAAAAGGTTGGGAAAGCCCAAAAGTCATTCGGGAGCAACCCAAAGGTTTTGCTTTTTTGTATAAATAAAGGAGAGTTTAGATGTAGAAGGGACTTTCTTTCCCAAGCAATTTTTGAGAGTATATTGTAAGAAGAACTACTTCCTTTTGAAATAAAGAATTACAAGCTTTTGCTGGAGAAAGTTTGGTGGAATGTTTCAAATGCTTTTCTATGGATCAATTGAATGTGAACTATTTTGTTTTTAGCTTACGTCCATTAACTATGAGATCGTTCTAACTCATTTCATTTCTGTTTATGTTATGAATGTCTTATAGTTTATTCTATGAAATTTCCACTATGAGTAATGAAGTTTGCCATAAACAATAAGCTATCTTGTTGTTCATATTTCTATTAATGTTCATGTGTTCTTAAATAAGTAACAGCTATCTATAATTTTTCTTAATACATGCACAGAAATACATTACTCATCGATAACTAATAATTTTTTCTCCCCATGGATAGGTTAGTTAGTTATATTTATTTTCTAGTTATTTGTGATTTAGATGCGAGAGAGGTAAGACAAGAGGTAAGAACCTGCGCATCACATTGTGACACTCCTCGTTATCTCTATCATTTTGCATTTTTAGATAGGCACTTGCGCATCATAACTTAAACACAAAAAAAACTAAAAAAAATACTCGATGGACCAGGCTGTAACCGGTAAAACTTTTTTAATTTGTTACTTGACCTACAGTAGCCGGACCGTAAACCGAATGGATTCCCCATACCAAACAGTAACGGGCTAGTTGGGAACGTTTATTGGGGAGAATCCCTAACTATTGTTACCTGCAATTTTCTAGTCCTCAACACTTTATTCTATTATTTTTCAAGTTTTTAGGTCCTTC
This sequence comes from Pseudotsuga menziesii, assembly GCA_001517045.1. NCBI lineage: Eukaryota > Viridiplantae > Streptophyta > Pinopsida > Pinales > Pinaceae > Pseudotsuga > Pseudotsuga menziesii. Next base: position 178,002 of record LPNX010156575.1, read on the forward strand.
TTGCCACTTAGGAACACCTTCTTAGTCTGATTGTACACCTCCCCTACCTTCCTAAGGCAGTTTTTTGTCTTTTTTGGGCCTTTTCCCACCCATATGTGAGTTGCAGTCTCCATAGTCGCATGTCTAGTATGTACATGCGACCTTATATACTATAAACTTGTGTATGACATGCGACCTATCAGTAGGGATTCCCGCATATACCCCTAAACAATGTTTTTCCTCATTTTTTTGGTTTTTTCTACTGTTTGAGGGTTGATTGGTAGGTTTTTTGGGGTCCTATGCATGTGCATGACTCTAGGGAGTTAGTGTCATCCATTTTGGGTGTTCTTTATCTATATTAATAGTCTTTTGTACCATTAGTTTTTTCTCTTTTCTCATTCTCCCTGCCCCCTTTGCTTGGTTTGATGTTTGGCTTATGTTTTTGGTCAGCCTCTGTTAGTGATCTTTGCCTGACTTTAGAAGCTTGTTTGTGTTTGTTTGTTTCTTATTTTGTTGGTTAAATTCACCATTATTAAGTATTTGAATTGTCATCCGCGAGATGTAGAACAGTTGGTGGCGGGGTATGGTTAAGACGCCCCCTAAGCTGGAAGGTCACCGGTTCTAATCCCGTCGGATACCTAAAATCCAACCATGTTAAGGGTTGGTGCGGTCCAGGCCGGGTGCGATCCCTGGGTGATTTTGACGGCTTAGATGCCCCTGGTTCGTGGCCACTCAGCCAATGGCAACCCTGCTAGTCAGGGGGGTTCCACCACTTTGCCAACAAAAAAAAAAGTATTTGAATTGTCTCTTATGCAAGCCTTCCTTCCAAGTAGCGTTTATACTAACTTTAGGGCATTCTAGAGTCTGTTTGGTAGTTGTATATCAGAGTTCCTTTTTCTTTGTTGGTATCTGCATACTTTACTTTGTAGGTAAGTTTTTCTTTTTCATTTATAAAAGAAAAAAAAAAGAACATATAGTTTTTTAATATGCATGTAGTTTAGGGTTTTTTCTTTAATTCACTACATATCTTTATTCTTGAAAAAAATAAAAAATAAATTGTTCTTTTGTGGCTTTCAAGTTTCTGATTGAAAATGAAAGAGAAGTAGTTTTCTTTTTGCATTTCAAAATATCTTTTGTTTAGTCATTTTTTTTTAACATTGAGTTAAAAAACCATTGGTTTCACCTCCTCCAACCCCTTTGAGTAATTAACATCCCTTAAAAATAAATGCTTAATATTTAAAATATATTACTAACTATTTATTTCTAGGGACGACACACACTAGTTTAGGCTAGTGTTTTGGGTTAGGTATATCTTAACTACCCAAAACTTCAATCTCAAACATAGTGGCCTATCTATTAGAAAATCCAAATTCATTGGGAAGGACACCAGAAACATCCTCTCAAACATGAGTCAAGGACGAGGTCGTGCGATACTGAGTTGTTGGAGATACCCCTCCACTTCTAAGTAAAGAATACACTAGAGCTGTTTCATGTTTAGGGACTCATCCAGTACCTCCTCCCAGCCTCATGTGGTGCCTAGTACTTTTTGGGTTTCGGGCTTTTCTACCCTTTGCATGTGCATTGGTTGGATAGATGACTATTCCATTGGGCTTTCTCCCCGATTTTGGTAGCCTCAGTATCTTGTCTACTAGGATTTTACATGGGTGGCATTGGAAGGCTATTTCCAGTACACCTAGGGTAGAATTGGAAGGTAAACTCAGTAGACAATTTGGGAGGGGGGTTGGGTGATTCCAACGCTTGCACCCAAAGGGCTCTTCATGATATTCCAATTAACTACTCTCTGTTATACACCTGAATGGCACCTCTCCGTCCGAGTGCTGACATCCCTCAGGTTGGCACACAAAAGGACACTTATGGATAGAGGTTTGCCTTAAACACTATAGCTTGGTTTATTATGAAATGCATTCTTTCACCATCCACCTAGTTACTTTGTCATTTGTCCATGTTGAGATGTATTCGCGACTATCCTTCTATACAACTCGCGCATCACTCACGAGTCTCGGTTGTTACAAGTCGCGAATCCATGTATTTATGGGTTACCCTTATGGTAAGTCGTGAATCATTCGCGGGTTTCTCTACTACATACTCGCGAATATTTCTCAAACATTAAAACATAAAAACACACGCTAATGGGAGATTAGTTAACTCATTTAACTTAATTTCCTCAACTGCTACAACTTCCCCAACCTTCAAGAACTGCCTTATTTCACCCATATAAATACAGGCCTTGGGGAGGGTTGTTAGAATAATCAACCCATAGTTTACCCACTTAGACATTAATTCATTTATTTTTGTCTTATTTTCCTAGTTCATGTGTCCCACCTTGTGCAAGTTGCTAATTTCCTATCCATAGAGGTCAAACTTTCCATATCTAGCTCATGTAGTGCTTGGGAAAGCCTTAGGAATCAAATCTGCTTTATTCCTGGCCTCCTAGGTGCCTATCTGCTTTTTCTGCTTTATTGCCTGCTTTTTCAGTGTTTTAAGGCACATGGGAAAGCTAGACTAGGTGAGGTGAACTTGTTTTTTGTCCTACACATCCTCCTCTCTTTTCTCCATGCAAAAGCATGTATGATCTACCATTCCACCACTCTTTAGCTTGCCTATGCCTTTTTTCCAATTCGTGAGCTCCATGACAGATTTGGGATCCAGCTTTTACACCTATGGGGGATTTGCTTATTTTTGGTAAGCCTGGTTTTTGCTAGATTTGGATGCTTCCTCATGCATTCGATTTATTCATGTATTCTATTTATTCAAAATCCTATGATATTAGAGGGTTGGCTATTGTACACTCAGTTCATATAATTTTGTGTTACAGCTCCATATTCAGTCTCCATTGTTAGCAATTTTGCATGATCAATTGATAATTGTTGTGGGTAAAATTAATCTACTGCTGGC
>LPNX010156575.1:181142-197946 GCA_001517045.1 Pseudotsuga menziesii
TGCCACCTGAGCAAAAGAGAGACAAGAAACAGTCTCCAGAGGATCAACAAGGTCCCAAGAAAAATACCCAGAAGAAGAAAAACAAAGGTGAAATGAACAAGTGCTCATACTGTTCGAAGGGAAATCACACTGAAAGATCTTGTATGAAAAAACAGATTGATATGCTTACCCAAATCCTAGAGAAGAATGGCATCTCCCTTCCAGAAAGCTCAAAGAAGAGAGAAGGAGGATCAACTTCAGATGACAGAGAGAGAGTTCATGCATTAGTTGCTGGCACATCAAGCTCACCCAGTTTTATCATTGATTCTGGAGCTTCAAGACACATGGTTTCGACTAAGGAGGCCTTCTCCTCACTGTATATGTCGAAAGGACCATCTATTGTACTGGGAGATGACTCTCTCACTGAAAGTAAAGGCAAAGGAAGGATAGATCTTGATCATGGTAAGTTCAGCAATGTGCTGTATGTCCCTGGTCTCGCCTCCAACCTCCTGTCAGTGTACCAGATGACCCACACTGGGTCTCCTAAGAAGGTTATATTCTCCCCCGATGAAGTTGATATCACAGAGATCTCAAGTGATAGAGTCATTGCAAAAGGAGTTGCAAATCATTCTCAAAAGGTATACATGTTCTCACACTTCCTACCTTGCTCAAACCCCTCTGCTCTTCTTATCCATGCTAATGAAGCTAGCAATCTATGGCATGAAAGATTTGGCCATCTAAATTACAAGTATCTATCTGATCTTAGTGAGAAAGAAATGGTCATAGGGCTGCCCAAGATAAAATTTTCCAAAGGAGTCTGCCAAGGTTGTATCCTACGAAAACACCTAGAGCACAAATTTGAGAAAGCTAGTCATGAGAGAACCTCTGCACCCCTCGAGCTGATTCACAATGATGTTGCTGGACCATTCCCTCATATCTCCATGAGTCAGGACAAATATGCATTGACCTTTATTGATGATTTTTCCAGGTATTGTTGGGTTCACTTCATGAAACACAAGTCTGAAGTTTTTGGCCTATTCAAAGTCTTTAAGGCTTTGGTTGAAAACCAGTGTGGAAGGAAACTCAAGGTCCTCAGATCTGACAATGGTGGTGAGTATGTCAAGTCTGAGTTTATTAACTATTGTGCAGATGTAGGTATTCAGATGCAGCATTCTATCCCCTACACACCACAGCAAAATGGTGTTGCTGAGAGGAAGAACAGATCACTGAAGGAGATGGCAACATGCATGATGGAGGCCAAAAATTTGCCACCAAAGTACTGGGATGAAGCTATCAACTGTACAGCCTATATCCAGAATAGGGTGCCTCACAAACAACTTTATGGCATGACTCCCTTCAAAGCATGGAGTGGGCACAAGCCTGATGTGACCCATTTCAGGATTTTTGGCTCAAAGGCTTGGGCTAGGATTCCAACAAAGAAGAGGAAGGCTTTGCAGCCCCAAATCCAAGAGTGTATTTTTGTTGAATACTCTGAAGATTCAAAATGGTACAAGTTTATAAATTTGAGCACAAACAAAGCCTTCATTGAAAGGTGTGTTCAGTTTGAAGAAGAACCCCTTGCAGAAGTGGAAGTTGGTGAAGCCTCTTCACCACCTGAACCTCAAGAAGTAAGTAAAGAGTTTGTTGAACATGCTGATTCTGATTTTTCTGATGGATATGAGTTTATTGCAGACCCAAACAGCCCCACAAGGCCAAAATGGGCAGCCAAGACACTACATGCAGCAGGATAGCTAGCTGGGGATCCCAATGACCCAAGGAGGACTAGATCACAATTTGAGAGTGGTCTATGCATGAAGGGCCCTATGTTTGCTGAAAAATGATATTTGATGGTGGAGTATGATCCTCAAACATATGAAGAATCAGCAGGAGATCCAAGATGGCAAGCTTCCATGAAGGAGGAGTTCAGCTCACTCCAGAAGAGCAACACATGGGAGCTAGTGGATCTTCCTCCAGGAAGAAAGTTAGTCCAGTGTAAGTGGGTCTATAAGACCAAGTTTGCTGCTGATGGTTCACCACTGAAGTACAAGTCTAGATTGGTAGCTAAAGGCTACTCACAGGTTCATGGCATCGATTACAATGAGACCTTTTCCCCAGTGGCAAAGATGGATTCCATCAGGCTAGCTCTAGCCATTGCAGCCTCAAGGCAATGGGAGGTACATCATATGGATGTAAAATGTGCCTTCCTGAATGGAGATCTCACTGAGGAGATATATATGCATCAGCCTCAAGGTTTTTCTACTAACCCTTCTCTTGTGTGCAGGTTGAGAAATTCATTGTATGGGCTAAAGCAAGACCCTAGGGCTTGGTAGGCCAAGATAGATAGCTTCTTGCTATCTATGAATTTTGTTCTATGCAAATCAGATCCAAATGTCTATTTGAATCCTGTTAATGGTTCATTAATGATCATTGTGTTATATGTTGATGACCTCCTCATTACAGGAAGCTCACAGGCTGAGATTGCTTCCTTAAAAGGAGCTATGAACCAAGCCTTCTCCATGACAGATTTGGGGCTCTTAAGTCAATTTCTGGGGCTTGAGATTGCTCAAACCAAAGCTGGAATAAAGGTGCACCAGTCCAAGTATACTTTGGATTTGCTGATCAAATTCAGAATGCAAGACTGCAAAGCAATCAAAACTCCTTTCCTTTCAGAAGTGAAGCTGGAGGAAGATGATTCTCCACCGATGGTAAACAATACACTGTATAGGCAATTGATTGGATGTTTATTGTATTTGACACATACTCAACCTAATATTTGTTATGCAGTAAGTGTGGCTTCTAGATACATGGATCAGCCTCATGAGATCCATTGGAAAGCAGCCAAAAGGATCCTTAACTTTGTTTAGGGAACAAGGACACATGGGATCTTCTATAAGGCAAAATTTGATCTTGATTTGATTGGATTTACTGACATTGATTGGGCAGGTGATAGAACAGATAGAAAGTCCACTTCAGGGTATGTGTTCATGCTTGCAGAAGGGCCAATCAGCTGGTCAAGCAAGAAACAGAGTGCCATTGCACTCTCATCTACAGAAGCTGAGTACAGAGGAGTTGTTAATGTAGCAACCCAGTGTTTATGGTTGCAGGGTTTACTTGGAGAGTGTGGTTTCGAACCTTAGTACTCAACTACCATCTACTGTGATAACCAGAGTATCATTCAAATCTACAAAGATCCATTTCAGAAGTAGAGAACCAGACACATTGAGATTCACATGCACTACATCAGAGATCTTGTGCATGATGGCACCATTCACCTACTCTTCTATTCATCTTCAGAACAAGTAGCTGATATCTTCACCAAAGCATTTTGTGAGAAGACCTTCAGCAATCTCAAATCACTACTGGGGATTGCTGATCATGCTGTAAAGACATGAGTGGAGACAAGATTCTACAATTTTGTTTTACAGTCCATGTTTAAGGGAGGATTTTCCCAAGTTGGTTTTGCCTCTTTCCTTGGTTGTATGGACTTGCAGTATGTAAAAGGGTGACTAAGCCTTGTTGCTAGGACCTATATTTTTTATTTATTACTCATAAATTCAAGCTTAAGGGGGGGTGTTAGAATAATCAACCCATAGTTTACCCACTTAGACATTAATTCATTTATTTTTGTCTTAATTTCCTAGTTCATGTGTCCCACCTTGTGCAAATTGCTAATTTCCTATCCATAGAGGTCAAACTTGCCATATCTGACTCATGTAGCACTTGGAAAAGCCTTAGAAATCAAATCTGCTTTATTCGTGGCCTCCTAGGTGCCTATCTACTTTTTCTGCTTTATTGCCTGCTTTTTCAGTGTTTTAAGGCACATGGGAAAGCTAGACTAGGTGAGGTGAACTAGTTATTTGTTTCTAGTTGTCATCAGTATTGTAAGACATTGAGAAAGAGTCAAGCTCTGATTCTGTTACTAAGTCTGTAGTTATCTTACTGTCACCAATGGATGAATCCTTGAGCATGAATGTAACAATCCGCAGGGATTGAGAGAGAGAAAGAGGAAGGATATATTGTAAGAAGAAAGCCTTATACAAAGAGAAGAGATCTAGGAGAGAAGGGCTCCGGCTGTGTGCGTGGAGTTTCCCAGAAGATCTCAAGCTGCATAATAGGTTGCAGTGAAACTGTGTATACTCTCTCAAGATATAATAAAACACAGTTCTTGTGGACGTAGCTTTCCCCCTGGGAGTGAACCACGTAAAATCCGTGTGTTGTGCGACTGTTTCATGTGATTGTTCTCTAACTTACTTGCTATCTGTTATTTGTTACATGAACTTTTCTTATTAGTTAATGAATGTATGTATGCTATCCTCAGTTTACAGTAACATAGAAGGTTATATGCGAGTTGAATGTGTCAAGTATTCTGTATATGAGTTTATCAGTGCTTGATTCACGATAGCTAACAGTTACAGTGTTAAGTGACTTCTGTATATTTAAGTTCAGCGAGTTGAGCGTAGTTGATTTTAAGCGTGTTAAACTGTAGAAGCTTAAATGAATTTGTTAACATCCTAATGAAGGTTAACTGAGCTACTATACCCAGAGAAAAATCCTTTGGACCTTGAGAGTTGATGAGCATACTGAGTCGTACTGTAGGAAATATCACAGTGTAGAAAGACGATATCGCACTGTCATAGGAGCTGCGGTGTGAGATATTGCAGGTTAGGAGTTGAGCAGAAGAGAAATTTGCACATCATCCTAGAAGCTGCGATGCGATAAGAGCCAGTCCCATAGTAGCGTCAGCTAGGAAGAGAGAGACAACCCTTGCTGAGAGATCCCACTGGTTAATTAGAGTCAAAATAACCTAGGATGCTACATAACCTGGTTGAAGAAACGTGATTCTTCAACCACCCCATCTAGGATCACTTCGAGTGAGACTTTAGGCCATTCTGTGGTCTATCGCCGAAACGGCCAGTGAGCTAGGGGTTTTTTTGGTACACTACAGTAAACCCGGGTCTACCCAAGAAGAAGAGAAACCAACACTCACATAGGAGAGGCTTGAGACTCCTATACACAACAAGCGGAGGTACATAACCAATTATTGTGGCCCTCAGCTTCAACGGATAAAGCGACTGTGCTATCCAACCCCAACCTGGCCAGGACACTCAGAGAATAACCCCTGCAAAGTATCCTCTCCAAATCCCAGGTAAGGCCACTAAGGTAACCTTAATATAATCAATGCTTAGGCGGATAGTCGCAGGAGGGATTGATCGTATGGGCAGGGTAGCAAAGCCCTAAACTCTCGAAAGAGCCCCCAGATACAAATACAATCCTAGAAATATCTCCAATGCTACTCATTTATGACAAGGGGTCATCCCAATCAATAACCGCTCACACTGCCTCATGCTTAACTCCCTTTTGGGAGGAGGATCCTAAGAAACACTGGTTATACCAAGGATTTCACACACTCACCTGGTCAGACACATACATGTTGTTGTTTAGTGGTCTTGGAGAATTTACTCACAACGAATTATTCCAAGACCCTAAAACCTAATCTTGTTGGTGCACCCTATAAAAGAAAAGAGTGTAGTTCATTTTAATTAAGCGTTGATTTTAATTGGATTTATTACTCAAAAGAGGGATATGGTCGTGCATTTAATGGTGTTATGACACACAATGAAGTAAAATGAACAACCTAACAATCAATGCAAATGCATTGTGTCCATGAAAACAGGGTATGCTACTACATGAAATGCACAATTTTCTTCAAATGATGAATGCAAGATTTTCTATATGAAATCCTGACTAATACTCCAAACCAAATCTAGTGCAAGTACTATGCAAAATGCAAAATGAAAAGCATGATGATAAGCAAATATTTTTGGATTTTTTGAAATAAAATGAGATACAAAAAGCAAAAGAATGATTCTACAACCCCCAGACTCTGCAAGCACACTCAAGTAGCACTCAAGCAAATCACTAAGGTAAAATAAATATAATGCACTAATCCCAAACAAAAAATCGAAAATGCCATGACAAGAACCTTCTTAAAAAAAAAATTACCCTAAAAAAAACGTCTTTGGTCAGAAACAGAGGTGTATATAAACTCAAGCAGTATCAAAGGAGACTCAACAATCATCACAACTCACCTAGCAACCATTTAACTTCCACTAAAAGGAAAAAATAAGGGCATACGTGACTGTTCACAATAAACCTGCATGCATACGCGAAAATCGAAGAGAAACCCGCGTGTATACACGACTGTGAGTTCAAAACTCATGTACAGGAAGAAAGGTGCATAAAAATCAAGGCAAACAGACAAGCTGAGACAAACTTCACACCAATAAGACACTACCAGGCAAACACGCCCCCCATACTTGACACAGAAACAAGAGAGAAAGAGCAATTCAAAGTCATTGAATGCCGATAGAAAATCCCCAAAGGACAACTACTAGGAATTCCCCAGTCACCAATTCTATTACAAAGAGAAATTCCTATGGCTTGGGGTACCACAACAGACAACTTGACTCTAGAAATCAATCCTTTCCAATATGCAATAGAAATTAAATATCTAACACTAAAGGATCAGACCTCATACCTTATTCCAAACGGTTGAAGTAGATCCCCATTGAGCTTTCCAACTTCAGCTTGAATTGATAGATTACTTCCTCAACAACAAGTAAAAAATACAAGTATACTATATATATTGGTGTTAGATATATTCTAGCATATATAATCAACAATGTATAAGAATTTGAAAACATCCATGGATAAAATATTCATCCAAACACACATTATTGGACAGGAAAATATATTTCTATTAATATAAAATTAGAGATTACAATGGATACAACCTCTGTCGGCACGTCTGTGAATCGGAGAAACTGAATCCCCCACTTGGGCCTCCACCACCTCAATCCTCCATCTCTCAATAGAAATCTCACAAGCAAAAGGCAAGCTTGGGAAGAACACAAAAGTGCTCTAAGGGACAAAGGGATGCAGACTCAAGCATAAGTTTAGGCAACAATGGACTATAGTTTCTTTGCTCTCAATTCTCTCATATGCCTTCAATGTACCATAGATTTCCTTATATATCTTTTCAAAGGGGTAATGAAAGGTTGAATCCAAGCGATCTCAAGGAATAGGGAAGGCCAGGAGTCAAGTGAGTCAAATCCATGTCAAGGAAAACTCCAAAAGGATTTGGATTATGCACACATCTCGATGTACGCAGTTTTAATGGTCAAACCCATGTATATACGTGATTAAGGGTTTAAAATTTGTGTGTATCATTTTTCACATGTTCTTAGGGATGGTCAAGGAAACATCAAAGGACAAAAAATGGCCCAAGGGGTCTAATGAGTCTGCAGCGGGATAGGGGAAGGCCATACAAAGTGTGATTCACCTGGAGTGGTGAAATCAGCTATAACAATGTATATTTCAAACATGTTAATTAAATTTAACATGGCTTATTGCAATGCTACCCCATTTCCTTTCCTCTCAAGAATCATCCTTGAAGAGGGAAAATCCACTCCACCCATGGATTCCACTATTTACTGCTAGTTGGCTGGAAGCTTGTTATACTGACACATTCAATGCCTGATATATGTTATACCATGAATGTTGTATAAAGATATATTCAGCAGCCTCATGAGCTCCATTGGAAGGAATCCAAGAGGATCCTTCAGTACGTTCAGGGCACTAGATCCTACGGAATTCACTATGTTGCAGATTCTGAGCTAGAGTTGGTAGGTTTTACAGATTCAAATTGGGAAGGGGATTCCATAGATCATAATTCCACTTCTGGGTATTTATTTATGCTTGGTGGTGGCCCCATTTTATGGTCTAGCAAAAATCAGGCTATCACTGCATTGGCTTCAGAAAAGACCGAGTACATTTTAGCAGTGAATGCTTGCATCCAAGCAGTTTGGTTGCAAGGAATTATTTCAGATTTTGGGATTGGTAGTGCTTTTTTCATAGACATATTTTGTGACAAACAAAGTGCTATCAATATCTCCACAGATCTATTTCACCGGTAGATGACCAAACATGTTGAGATTCACATGCACTACATCAAGGAGTCGGTACATGATAGGACCACTGTTCTGCAATACTACCCTACATATGAGCAGATTGTAGATATCTTCACCAAGAACTTTATTGAGAAAAATTTCACTTACCTCCATTCACTGTTGGGGGTTAGCTCATCAAGGTGATCAATTACTTATTCAGTGTTCATCTTGAGGGGGGGGTTTCCCACTCAGTTTTCTATCTTTCCCCATTTAGCATTTTATTTGAGCATTTTAGAGTTACCTTTTGTACAAGGTGACCTATGGCCTTTGTTACTGGAGCCCTAGCATTTTATGAAATTTATTTACTCCTCCACATGAGTATAGCTTAAGGTGGGTGTTGGAGTCATTATCCAACCCACACACCTATTTGGTCAATTTTGACCTAATTAACCACTATCCTAAGTTTATTGACTCGAATTGGAATCAACATCAACACACCCAGGCCCTCCTTCAATTAGGGAGGCCATCTAAGCCTTCTCCTTCAATCAAGGAGGCTAACTAGGCTTCCACCTTCAATTAGGGAGTAATTATGGGGTGATCTGAGTGTCATGAGTGCACCAATTAGTTAACTGAATGTTGTTTTACCTAACAATTAGTTAAGCGTAGTTGTCCTGCAGTGAGTTAATGCACCTCCAACAACTTCTGGTGACTAGTATCAGTTCACTTCACTTCATCGGAGCTGACTGGAGTTAGTAATGCACTCCCACCTATTGATTGACATGTAGCTGAGTTACATTCAGTTATACTCAGTCATTCATTGCACTCTGATTCAGTTAGGACTCGGTTAGAGTCAATCATGGTTATATTAGTGGTTGACTAGTGTGTTAAGTGTGGCTAACTGACAGTTAAGCTACACCCATCCATGCAATTTGAATGACCTCTAGTGTATTCGAATTGTCTTTCATTCATGCAAGTTTGCATGACATTGTATCATTGATTTTATTCTATTATTGATAATATACAACTGCAACCTTCTATAGCAATACTGTTATGTCATGTCATGCCTAAATTGTCTTTAATCTCTTGTAATTATGTGCTTAGTCTCAAGATTGATGTCACTGAATTCAATAAAAGGTAAAGGTTCAATGATTCTTAAGCAATGGATGCATTCTTTTAACCATTATAAACAGGGTTTCTAGATGAGGAACATTTTGACATTGATCCCCAGTTTACCCATTGAGATATGGACAAGGAACAATTTTGTTTCTATAGCGAATGTGGTGGGGAACTTCTTATTTTTCGACAAGAAATCTCTCAGGAAGGATGTTAAAAGGATAGCATGGGTTCTAGTGGAATTTTATATGTTTTGAGGGATTCTATTGGAGGTTGAGATTTAATGGGATGATAGAATTATTATACAGAAGTTGGAATTTTAGCACATTCCTTTTAGGTTCCATGGGTACCACAATAATTAACATTTGAATGCATCTTGTCCTAGAATTCCCTCATATGTTAAGTCAACAAATCTTAGTTCTAAGGTTGCAGCATTGAATTTCATTGATGTTTCCCCTGGTGGTGATTACCCCTCAAATACCTTAATTTTTGGGTCTCATCAGTATCAAAAGGTTTTGTATTTCTTTTATATGTTGAACAAATGTTTCCCCTCCTTTTTTGAGTCTTTCAGTATAGAGGAGATTGAATGTATAGAAGGGATGGAAGACTGGTATTTTCTAGCTCATTATTTCTCAAGTCAGATTTTGGAGGAAAATCAGGACCCTGGGTTTGTTATGGTTTCACCCTCTAAAAAATGGAAACCCAAAAATACTTTCTCATCAGTGAACACAAGTGCAATAATTGATGACATGGATACTACCGATCATTTGACTAATGTGGCATTAAATATCTCAGTGGAAATTTTAGATCATGTTATGGAACTCTTCCCCTCTCTTTCAGCGGTCAGGGCTGGTAGTTCTTCAAGGGTTTAAGTAGGTAGGTATTAAAGGGGACTTTAGACACGAGACTTGTTTAGGTGGTAAAAAAAATACTTATCCAAGGTGAATTAGGGTTTAGGTCCCTCATATAAGGAAATTCTTCAAAAATTTCCCCTTCCTGCTTACTCCTCTGCTAAGGTGTTAACACATAGCTCAACTGTTAGGGATTCACTTTGCAATTCTATCAACAATCGTCAACATAGGCTCCTTAAAAATCATCCCAGAAAGGATTTACCCTTTCCAGTAACACCCGCAGAGTGAGTGCAGTCTCACCCGAGATGTTCAAGGGGATTTGTAGGAACCACATTTCCACAATGGGAAGGGGACATGTGTTATTTTCTAACCATTTGCAGCACAACCATAAACCCATATTTATACCATAGTATTATACTACCCTTATGTCATTAACCAATATTTAACCATTTGCAACATAACCAGAATTCTCAATTGCATTAACATGTATCTAACCAACTATGCATCAACAAGTGTTAATCCATTGCGGAACATAAGTCATAAGAGATAGTGAAAAAGAAGCGCATAATCATCCTCATTTGCAAAAGATATTCATATCAAAGAATACCAAAAGAAGCTACCAGACAACAAGATCATATTATAATCCAGATATGTAAAATCATAGATCGTTGAACAACACCGGATACATGGAGAACTTTTGAAAATCTCATTTTTTATTCATCCTTAGATTGATCATGATTCAAATGATTACAAATTTATTTCTACTTATAGGCTCACTTGGCCATTACAAAATGATCAACTTGACCGAATACTAACTAACTTGACCAAACTTCCTTCTTTGTCTGCTTCTTTTCCCTTCATATTTGGTCCTTTGTTCTTGTTGATTCCCTCTTCATTGCTGGAGGTACTACACTTTGTGCACTCTAGCCCATTCCAATAGGCTTCCAACAAAAACTTGTTGTTGGCCCTCGAGCCAACCTATATGGACACTACCGGTGTGTTGATTTGTGCGTAGAATTCATCATATGCTTCCTTGACTTGGTCGACATCCTGGTTTTTGCACACTCTATCCCTCGCCTATTGTGTTGGGTGTTAGGAACCCATCTACTATACTTTATCCCATTTGGTCTTTAGCTGTGTCCTTCCTTCCATTTCCTTTAGTGCCACTTATTCTTCTTTATTATGGAGCTTGTCCAAGTGCATTTTCCTCTGTTGATGTCTTATGTGCGCCTTGTTGACTCGATACTGTAGTTATTTCAATTATGTGGCTTTCATTACTTGTTATAGTGGGGGCATCATCCTAAGCGATCCCCGCAGTGCTTTGAGCTACGTTTATACTTCGCTAATTTGCACATTAAGATGGTTCAACTAATCGTCTTGTACTAGACTACCCCAAAATTTTGTGATATCTTCTGTGATCACCTAAGCTTCCTTCTCTAGTTCCAGGATCCCTGTTACTACATCCACAATCGCCTCCATCCTTTCCGCAATATGTTTATAAGGTGTTCACGGTACCATTGTGTCTAGTAATTCCTCATTCTCTTTTCTTAGGCTTGCAACAACTTTGCCTAAGCTCAACTTTGTTTCCTCTGCAATCATATCAGGACTAATTTCAAGTGAATCTTTGCATGCCAAAGAATATGCATGCTCTATTCTTCTCCTGTCTTCCAAATCCTTGGCTCTTTCATTGACTATAGCCTCTTTTTATGTTTTGAGGCATTTTAGATCCTCTTCAGTCCTTTGCACCTATCTCTTATGGTGTACAATATGATCATGATCTGTCACTTCTCGATCACTCATTTCCTCACTTACTATGATGTGAATGCACTCCAGCATAAACATCAATAGCTTGTTGAAATAGAAATTCATGAGGTCATGCCCTTGTAATGTGGCATCCAAAATTTCATCCCCTATCATTATAGAAGTGGGTAAGATATGCACTAGTCTCATCTCTATGCCAATATCTACTTCGACTGCACTTTTCAATGTTCCTTCTTGCGATATATTTATTGTAGTTACTGCATTTGTGAGCGTCTAGAGTAGTTGTGTTACCTTATCAAAATATCTAGTCACATGATGTGTAACCTTTTCCTAGTTCTCATCTTCCATTGTGGTTATCACTTCAAATAAATTTTTCATTTGTTCCTCTAGAATTGTTGCGGTTCTACTCCCCTCACCTTGCTCGAACTTATGATTTGTCCTTGCTTCTTCTTGTTGTTTGTCGATATACGACTCTGTTGGAGTTGTCGATGATGCTTCATCCTATGGTTTCTTCTCTTCTCCTGATTACTTGGGGAATTGTTTATCTTTTGGCATATCTAGCGGTAGACCATCTTCTGGGTATGACAATTTGCCGTCATTGACCAAAACCTTCCATTTCTCGGTCCATTCCTCTACGATGGAATCCATCTCCTCATCACTAATCTTGTGCGACATCATCAACCACTTCTTATCTAGGTCTTCCTGTTCCTCAATGAATATGGTGTTGGATATTATCAAGAGTCTTGCAATCCTTTGGTACTTTAGCAAGGCCTCCTCTATCAGTTGCAGGATATTTACTGCCTCCATTCTCAGTGCACCTAAGTAGAGATAGAATTGAATATTGTTGGTTGTTTGTCATTCCTTGTGGTTTAGTACCCACAAATTTTTGTATCGCGCTCCTCGATAGACATTCATAGCTTATGTTTCCATCCCTTGGTAGTGTGTTGGCTCCATCCATCCAACCAGCGAAATCAATAATAAGAGCCAGAAATATGTAAATACCTTACCAATTTCGTGTGCTAGTACCATGTCCTCCATTAGCTCGTTCAATAGAAATAACGACCAATTCATCCACACTCCTACCATGAACTATTCTGCTAATGCGATGAACCTTGATGTGCATTGATGAGGTATATTCTTCCTTACCATATTAATTGTCAATAATGTTGTTGCGATTCTGACTACCTAATCATTGATTGTGTCAATCACATAGGCTCTGGAGTCCTTCTCAACACTATATTTTTTCCCCACCTTTGCTGCTAGTTTCTTGGCATTGTGAAATTAGATTGTCCAATTGACTGACTACTAACTAAATTAACCAAACTTCCTTGTGTGTTGGCTTCTTTGCCCTTTGTAGTTGGTCCTTTGTTCTTCTTGATGCCCTCCTTTTCACTGGTGGTACTGTACTTTGTGTGCTCTGGACGTATGCCAAAAATACCCCAACATAAACTTATGGCTTGTCCTCGAGTCACCTCAGTTGGATGCTACTGGTGCATTTAGCTGTGTCAAGAATTCATCATACGTTGCCTTGACTTGGTTGAAAACTTCTTTAGCCAATGTTCTAATTGTTGTGAATTCTTCCACTTCTTGTTCGATCTGATGTTTGGCACCCATCTGCTGGAATTTATCCCATTTGGTCTTAAGTTGTGTCATTCCTTCCATTTCCTTTGGTGCCACTTGTTTTGCTTCATTTTGGAGTTCTTCCAAGTGTGTTGTTCTTAGTTTCTTCCTTTCATGCTCCTTGTTGACCAGATGTTGTAGTTCTTTCAGTTCTGGTGCCTTTGTTACTTACAGTCATGGAGGCATCATCTTCAATGATCCTCTCAATGCTTCGAGTTCCTCTTATACTTCACCAAGTTGTACATTTAGTTAATGCAATTGGTCATCTTGAACTAAATTCCCCCAATATTTTGTTATGTCTTATGCAATTACCTGAGTTTCCTTCTCCGGTTCCATGAGCTATGTCATTGCATCCTCAATCGCTTCATTCCTTTCTGTATCTTGTTTGGGGTACCGACCTTCCTTCTAATTCCTCATTCTCCTTTCATAGGTCCACAACAACATTTCCTAACCGCGGTGCCTTTGCTTCCGCAAGCATCTCCTGACAAACTTCGGGTGCCTCTTCTCATGCGAAAGAGACTGCATGCTCTAGTATTTTTCTGTCTTCAAAAGCCTTAGATATTTCATTTATTATAAACTATTTTTCCACTTTGAGTCCTTAAATATCCTCTTCATTTCTTTGTTTTTTTTGTTTATAGTGGACTATTTGATCATGAGTTATTTATTCTCTATCCTTGATTTCCTCACTTGTTGCATTATGAATGCATGTCATCATAGACATCGGGAGCAGGTTTAAATCAAGACTGATTAGGTTATTCCGTAATAATGTGGTATGTGTGTCTTCATCTCTTGTCATTATCGCATGTTGTAAAACCTGCACCAGTCACACGTTTGTGTCAATGTCTACTTTGACTGCTCTTTGCAATGTTCCTTCTTGCGGTATATTTGTGTCAAGTACTTGTTGTAATCCCCGAGATCACATAAGGTTACCAATAATACATACCAAAATATACACAGATGCAAGAGACAAGAACTGATAAGATGAATAGATTATATTATTCTCAATAGATCATACAAAGCCAAGAACTGAACTGAACTGTGTTCTTGTGTGGCTCAACAGCCTAATATACATGTTACAAACAGTTACAATCATAACTACCTGTCGGTTCACCGAACCGACACGACTATTACTTAACAGACTAACTACTGTGTTTACTCAGCCGACCGACGTAGTCGGTCTCTCGACTTAGTCGGCTGATCGACTAAGTCGGTCTTTGTTCAAGTCGACTTATGTCGACTTGCTCCTTCTACATCTCCCCCACAAACAAAACATTTCTTCGTCCCGAAGAAAGAGGGAGGTAAAAACAAAATAGACTAGAAGTACAAGAATTAGATTTGCAAAAAGGAGATTGCTACTGAGGTGGGCTGTGCAAGCGAATAGTTGGTCTTCTTTGTACACAGAATTTGACTATTGCTGGTGCTGTGATGGCAAGCTGGTGTTGAAATTCCATCCATGTCTGCAAGGCTTTCTGAATGTCGATAGTCAGAGTAGTAAGATTTGAGAGTACCGACATCTTCTCTGCCATTGCCATTTCTGCAATATTTTCCATGTTGGGGCCCAGCAGCTGATTGTGTTCTTCCGCAGTCTCAAGGAGTCTCTTCATCTGCGGACAGATGTTGTCGACTTTCTCCAAGTTGGGAAGCGCGTGCTGAACCCACTGGTGTGCCTCACGTTCCAACTGCTGCAGCTTAGTGTTTTCCATCACTATTTGATCCTCGATTGTCTACCTCAGTTCTGTCTCAGTCGACTTCCTTCTTTCCAAGGCCTGAATGCCTTGTCTGGTCTGCCTCGTCTGACTATAGACCTGCCCATAATGAGTAGGCCATTCTCGGAGTACTTCCTCAGTTACAATGGATTCCTCCATGTGGTCTTGTAGAAGTTTGTGAGCCTCCGAGAATGCTGTGTGTTGAGTCAGGAGCAGTTGGACAGTTTCTTCTTTTTGCCCGGCCTTAGTCTCGTGGAGGTGGGTCTGTATGGTCGACACCAAACCTTCAAAGAGCTGATATGCTCTGTCCAGCGGTCGGTCGGTAGCAGCTTCGACAGGTCCTGGGTTAACAGTCTGTACAAGAGACCTGCATTTGTCGAGCAACTCGACTTCTTCTGTCTCCTTATCCTTGAGCTGTTTCCTTAGGCGGGTCGTCCTCCTCTTCGACTCTTTTGCTAGGGTGTTTAGTAGCTGGCCAACCTCTGAGTCGGTCAACGAGCTTACATCCCGTAAGCTGATCCTTAGCTGATCGGGTCTAGGAAGAGGTTCTGTTGGTTCCTTTGCTTGCTCTGTTGGTTTGTCGGGAGGACCTGCAGAAGTGGAAGGTGGATCAGAGGTCGAAGGGGTGTGTGTCGGAGGGGTTGGTTCAGTGGTCGGGGGTTGTTCGGTTTGGGGAGGTGGTATGTCCACCTCCGGCTGTGGTGATGATGGTGGTCTCGGCTGTGAATCAGGCGGTGGTGGAGGTGGTGGGGGTGGTGGGGGTGATGGAGAATGGTGTTGGGGACTTTGGTCGGAAGATATAACGTCTTCTTCCGGTGGGACTTGGTAGTCGGTGAAGGTCTGTTCAATTCCTGATACATCGCCACCTTCAGGGGTCCTTGTAAATACTGTTGTTTGCTGGGAATATATCTTGCTGCTGGCTTTCAAGGGTGTTGTTGTTCTTATTGTTTGGGCTGACTGGAATAATGCAGGTAGCATTGAAAAGAAAGCTTTGAGTTCAGCGTCCGTGCTGGCCTTGGCCCTGAGTGCTTCAGGGATCACTCTTTCAAAGACTTCGGGGGACATGTCGGTCTGCTGCACTGGTGCTTGCTCCTCGATGATTTTAGTCGGAGATGGAGGGGGAGGAGTCGTCACCAGGTCGACCACATCTTCGGACAGTGGTGTTGTTTTGGCCTTCTTTGGTCGTCCTTCGGGTGCTCCTGCTTCGACAAAGCGTTGAAACTGGGTTTCAACAGATACTTTATTTGCTCTGGCATCCTCGACAATATTGAGTGCTGAGGCTGCCAGTTCTTCATCGTCGTCGGTGGAGTCAGCAAGGACAAGCTTACGCTTACCTTTGCCTTGCTGACGTTTTTGCAGTTTGATGTTTCTTATGGCAATGGCGATCTCCTTTGCCAGTTTCCTGAGAATGCTCCGAGACATAGCATATTTAGGGTTGTCTTCCTCGACTTCCCCTGTCGGGGTCTGAGCTGGGTCGACAGTCTGAGTAGCCGGAGGAGCTGTTTGTTGAAGTGGTTGTTGTGCTGGTGGTGCTGTCTGATGTTGTTCTGCCGGGGGTGCCACTACTGGTGCAGTCGGATGCTTTACTGTTATGTGTACCCGACCAGGAGTGCCGGTCGGAGTATCATCCGTCACAAAGGTGCTAATGTACAAGTGTAGCTCATAATCTTCTTCCTTCTCCTGGTCGGTCAGAGGTTCGACTATAGAGAAGTCGACCTGTTTTGTAGCCTCCGGGACTTGAATTTTGGTTTTTGCTTGTCGAGACAGCTCCCGAAAGATCTGGTCGACGGTGGGATAGTAGTCTAGGTCTCTGGCATTTGAATCC
>LPNX010156584.1:17102-37797 GCA_001517045.1 Pseudotsuga menziesii
GTCCACATTTCACTTCCATTCCTCCCTTTAATTATTCAACTTTTGAACCGTTTTGTTGGAGCAAACTTCTTCTATACAAACCTTTTCATGCCCTCCCTAAGGATATTGGAACACAATGTTCTGAAATTATTTCTCATTGGCATCACATTAAAGACACATATGTTGTATGGCACGTTAAATGTGTACAAGAAGAACCCTCTACACCTCCATCTAATGATTCAAACTCTAATCCAATTCTCTTTTCCTTTGCCCATCTGATTGATGAATGGGAAATTCTCTCTCAAATGCGACCAAGAAACAACATCCATATTGATGACCTTGAAATGCTTGGACATCGTGATTTTGACAAAAATCACATTTGGACACATAACAATATAGCCACCCATTTGCATGAAACAAGGATATCATTCATTGACCTCAATCACTTGTCCACCCGACTACAGGAAGACACCACCTCTTTATCCATTTCACCTGATTCTTTGTCTCCCACACAACGCATAGCCTTTGATCTTGTCATTTCCCATTTTAGAAGCACTACACCTGCTCAACCACTCAAAATGGTCATTCAAGGCACTGGAAAATCTTACCTCGTATCTTTCTTGAAATCTGCAGTCCAAACTGCATCTAGACAAACTGCATCCCCACTGCTTCTCCTAGCTCCAGCTTGTGTTGTTGCCTTTAACATACATGCACTTACAATACATTCTTCTCTTCAAATACCCATTGTTGAAATGCACCCTCTTGAAGGCCAATCCATTTCAAAGATTCAAGAATAACTCTGACATCTTCGCTATATTATCATCGATGAAATGAGCTTTATTGGCCCAAAAATGTTAACTCAAAGTGATGCACGCCTACGTCAATATTTCCCCTCGCATTGTACAATACTATTTGGTGGTTGTTCCATGATTTTTCTTGGTGACTTCGACCAATTGCCTCTAGTAAAGGACATTCCCATGTATGCAGGCTCATCCCTTGGAAGTGCTCTCTGGTGTACATTTGATACTTTTTTCGCGCTCAATAGCATTTTCTGACAAGAAGGAGATAGCGCTTCTCAAATTTCCTTTCACCAACTCTTACTAAATCTTTGAAATGCAACACCAAATCTCAAGGGTTGGGCAATCCTAATGAAAAGAACAACCCCACCCCTTTCACATACAGAAAAATATTCATTTGAACAATCTACCCATTTGTATGACACTAATAGCTTTGTTGCACTGCACAACAAACACATGCTCAAACACCTCAATATGCCAATTGCACATTGCCTTGCAAAACAAAGGAACATACATGTCCGCTAATACATAGATGATGAACAGTTACCATTAGAGGTCCTTCTTGCTATTTGTCAACAAGTAATGTTAACTGCTAATTTATGGCTTGGAGCAGGCCTTGTTAGCAACTCACATGGAAAAGTCATTGACATTGTATATAACTACAACGAACATCTTCCTACGTTACCATCCTTTGTTGTTGTCGAATTATTCCACTACAAAGGAGCCTTATGGGATACTTATAATCCTACTTATGATGCAGATGTATAAGAAAAATGCATTAGAAGTAAAAGACATATGCAGATGTATGATGCAGGAAAATACATCAGAAGTAAATCTCTACAAGCATTCAATACATTCATAATAATTCTTAAAACCAATACATTGCATAATTAATACAAGATAATACTTATCTTGAAAATGAGATGCCTCGAGCAACTAGCTATGTCGTTGCCACGTTCCACCTAACCATAGGCCAGTTTTGCTCATCAATCTCTTAGCACAACTTCCACCCCCGAGCTGGGCATGATTTCTACAAGGAATAAGGGAACAACATACCCACACATAGCCAAAGACACACCAAGGTTCGTCCAAGCCAATCCACAATTGGGTTTCTCAGGTTGCTAAGGGAGTGGGAAGGAAGAATTGCTAAGTTAGTGAGCTCAACCATAGAGCTATGGATACCTCTACAATATCTATATAGCTTGGCCTTCACAATTCCTACACAACCGACACAAGGAAGTATTCCCTTCACTTCTACACATCCCCTCAGGCCATAACTTCCATTCTAGTGTTCTCCAAGGTGTGCATAGAAGAGTAGCCAACCCCTTTTGATCTTTTGTGAGGTTCCTCTCTTCACTAGGTTTATCAAGCCAATTCTGGTCCTCTTCCATTCCTAATTATTACTTACACTTCAGACCAAAACAAATATGCACATAATAGAAAAGCACAAGTGATGGGTATGAATAAAAATGTTTTGGTTGTGGGATGCCCAAGATGGAGTTTCCATTAGTCTCAGAAATTGTGGGCAACAAAAAAAAAGAGTAGATGGGAAATCAACCCTGGGAGAGAAAATTCAATTTCAGAATACGTTTATGGGCCTTACAGGGGTAGAAATGACTCTATAAACCCCTAAATTTCGAATCTCTTCTCCCATCCACTATACAATACAAAAACAGATTTCCAGCCATGGAAAGATGAAGGAAAATGCAGAAAAAGTGGGTAAAACGCCCCAACTAGCTCCAACTGCATGAGGAAGTGAAAATCATGGGTGAGGAATGGATTGGGAACACATTTTTGGGTGTTTTCTTGCCCCATAAGAAAAAATATGTTTTTTAGAATATGTGGCTTTCCCATACACAAAATTGACTGCCATACCTCTCCATTCCCAATGCATTAACTACATCAACCAACTCTTGGAAGAATTAAATGACTTGGTGCATAAGTCAAAATGGGTAGTTGAGAGTTTATGGGTTCTCTCACTGAAATTTGGCTTAACACTATTGGCTCAAGGGTTTGAATAATTTCCCCCCCTATTCCTTGTGAAAATCATGCCCCCATCTCTTGTTGCATTGCATAGCTAGTTGTGGGTATTTTATTAAATTTCATATTCACATTATGTCTCAATTTATATTGTACCTGGCTAGCATGAGAACCATAGGCATTGATTTTAATTGCCGATAGATAAAAAAATAAATCGATGGAGGAGCCTTGGCCTTAAGCTCCTCACCATGATTTAATAATGATATTGACACCATTTACAATTTTAATGCAATAAGGTCAAAATTGGGATATTACAATAACATGAGGAATGCGTAGGAAACTACCACTCCATATGGCATAGGGTTTAACAATTCATAAAGCACAAGGTATGACCCTACAAAATGAAACAATAGATATTGTAAACATTGAAGACAAGGGCTTACATTCACTGCAATATCAAGAGTTAAATCTTTGTCATACCTTTGCATTTCTCCAACTTTCTCTTTTTCTAGATACACTCGCATGCAAGACAATCCACATGTCCATCGTATGAAAAAAGAGGAAAGCTTAATTGCTTCAAACTCTTTAAAATCAAACTTTGCTTGAAGCTTTTCATTGTTTCCTCTATAGATGTAGTATTCTTCCTCTAAGCATATCTTTATGGTTATAATACTTCTTCTATTGGCTAGACTTATCTTCTTCCCATTCTTTAATGTATTGTTACAATTGCAAATTAAATAGAATATGCTTCTTCTTGAGATGTATCACTTATATGTTTCCCCATTTATTATTTCAATTCAAGAAAACAAATAATCACTTAATCACATATTCCTTTGTTAGCATCAAGTTCAATTTTCTTTCATGGTGGTAACCAACATAATTGAAATTAAGATCACTTGATAGAAGTAATGTAAAAGTAAATAAGAAACATTACCTATGGTTGAAAATTAGGTCATTTTAGTTCACTAATGACTATGAATATTGCAACCAATCCTTGAACCTATTAAATAACGTAACTGTAACACCCTGGTTTTGACCCCATTTGTATTAAAATGTATATGATGTATATATTGTAATTAATCATGGTGTAGTGCTAAAGGAAAAATCCCCACCATCAATTTATCGTTTTATGTTCCAGCAATTAAAATCATCACCGAAGGTATATTTCGTGCCAGCCGACACAATATAACTTTGACATCATGTAAGTATGCAATTTAATTAAAAACCCCAACCAGCTATGTCAATGCAACCATAATGAAAAAGGCATGATTTTCCTAAGGATAAGGAGGGGAATTATCTAACCTTGGGGCCAATAGGGAAAAGCCAGATGTCAATTGATAAACACATTTAGCTCTCACCCACCTTTTGTCTCACTCACCTTTCCTTGTCTCATTCAACTACCAAATTAAATCCTCTGATGATTAGTTTGGGAAAATATTGCATGGATAGTGGTGTGTGGCAGGACTATCAGTCCTTGCCCACATGCACACTCCACCAGGAGACTCATTCACCCTCACATGGGTAGGAAAAAAGGATGGCCCTCATTCTTCCATTTTGGGCCATTCTCATGCAAAGACAAATGTTCTTTTGCTCACGCATAGGTTTTGGGATTTTTCCTCACGCAAGGAGATGCCTCACGTTCACAATTTTGCTATGTGTGAATTTTTTTGTTGGTATTTTTCTATGTGTAGTTACCTTATAGGTTTGTGGTTTTGTGTATATGAATCTATCTCCACGCTGAGAGTCTATTGAATCTGATTTCCTTCCCAATTGGGCTGTGTCTTTCCCGTTGTTTTTAGTAGAGAAATCGTGGCTATTGTTTTCCTCACGGGTGTGGGTTATTGCTGAGTTGTTTTGGCCACGTTAGGGCCAAGAACAACTCTGGGATCTCCTTGCTTAGTCTGAGCTATGTAAAACCATTTTGGCTGTAGTAATGTTTCCTTTTCTTCCCCCGAGATGTGAATTGCTTGATTTTTCTATGTGTATGCAGTGTTTGGTCTTTGGACTGTATTGGAGTGAGAATGGAGGCTTGGTCTGCTTGATAAACCTGATATGTTTGGGGGCCTCATAGACAGAGCTAGAGGGATACCTTTCTTCTCCACACCCCCCTGAATAGCACTGGAAGGGAAGTCAGGGCCCAAGGGATTGTGTAGCAGAGAAGGGATTGATTCCTTGTGTTGGGTGTGTGTGGGTGTCCTAGAAGTCAGGTTAGTTCTGGTGCAGGTGTCCTTAGCTCTTCAGTGAGCCCACCAGCTTAGTAGTTAGGTTTTCCTAGCTCCCTAATGGCCTGATAAACCCAACCGTGTTGGCTTGACTGAGTTGTGTATCTTTGGCTTTGTGTGAGCCTGCTTAGTTTCCTTATTCCTTGGGGAATCATACCCAACTCGGGGGTGGTAGTGTCACTGAGAGATTAAGGAGCACAATGGCCTATGGTTGGGTGGAACATTGTAATGACATAGCTAGTTGCGGGGCATTATTCTTCATAAGATAAGTATTCTTGTGTTTCATCCCTGCAATTTACATTTGATAATGAATTACAACGAACATGCTAAATGCTTGAATGTATGGTTTTCTTCTGTTGTATGGGGATAATGTATGCATGTTTTAGTTCAAAGCATTTCAATTTTTATGGGGCTAGTTTCCCGGATAGATAATGTTATGGTAGCATCCTCTTCGTCGTCGGAGGGTCGGGACATTACAGTAACCAAGCCTTTATGTTTGCATCAACATTTAGATAGAAAATAAAATGATACATGAGAAGATAAAACCAAGAATGTACCATAGGGAATCAGTATACCTGAATAGTTAATTTGTAAAAGTGGCATACACAATAGACATGTGCTTTATCCCGTTTGAAAGTATGGAGCGTTGGACCAGTAACATCATGACATATGTTTTGCACAGTCAGGTTTATCAACCTGACATGATCAAGCCTAGCAACGCTACTAAAATATAAACTTTTATATGTCACGCATTTATAGTTTTGTCATCAGCATAGTTAATAATACATCTGGAGTCATAACTGTTCATCAAACTCATCCCTCCATAACACATGCCTCTTCATCAACTGCGTTTCTTACTTTTCTCTTTATTATTTTTAACTCTTTTTAAATTTATCAGTTATATCCTTCTATAGTTGGATTTTCTACAACGTCCGTTCCGCAACAAACTCTCTGCAACGGACCTTTCCGCATTCATCTTTCCACTCTAATACTATATGTAATATACACATATAACCTACTAATATATATATATATATATATATATATATATAAGACATGGGCCATGAATATTCCTCTAACATTCATTCCTAAGCTTAATCGTTTATGCAACAGTCCTTCTGCATATAAAAGTCCCTTCCGCAATTCCGCTTCCACAATGTAGATTGTGGATTGCAGAAATCACTCAATTATTTTAAAAGTTTTAGAAGTTTTGGCCCTAAAATTTTACTGTGCGTTTGGGAAAGGCCTGGATGATTTTAATTTTTAATATTGTCAAATTTTTTATATTGCATGGAAGTTTTAAGTATTGTCAATATTGTAATATTTACGTTAATATCGTAAGTTTTGACTATGTTAATATTGTCATTTTTACGTTAATATTGTCACTCATGAGCAATTCCATAGTGCCATAAATTAGAATTTGGGCTTTTCTTTGAAATTGAGATTTCTATTAATTTAAAATTTAAAATTTAATTTGACTTCAATATATTTATTAAATCAAAATAAAAGGTATGAAAAGCATAAAAAGTCATCAAATTTTCATTTTCATTTCACAATGTGAAATTTTAAGGATGGAATCTATTCTTGGCAGCAACAAATCCCATTTTAAGTTGTTAAAATGGGAGCCCCATTCATCCTTTCAATTAACTTTTCAAGCCATAATATTGTTATGGGAGTTTTGAAAATCTAAATACTATGTTTTGGACTTAAAAAAATTTCCTTACAAACCTTGTTTTTTTGTTTTGTTTTGCGGATTGCGAAAACTCCCTTTATCTATACGTATGTTTTGTGTTTCCGCA
Source organism: Pseudotsuga menziesii (assembly GCA_001517045.1). NCBI lineage: Eukaryota > Viridiplantae > Streptophyta > Pinopsida > Pinales > Pinaceae > Pseudotsuga > Pseudotsuga menziesii. Next base: position 23,880 of record LPNX010156584.1, read on the forward strand.
ACCTGCAATGCGGTTTGCAAAAGTCATTTTTTTTGGAGTTTTTGGAAATCATTTCCCTGCATCCCGCAACACATAAATGCAGATTGCAAAAGTCAAATTTTTCTTTCAATACAATTTTTTCTTTCTGCTACCTGTAACCCGCAAAGTTATTGCGCAATGTGGATTGTGGAAATCTTATTTCAAAATAAACTTTTTATTTTCGCTCCTGCATTCCTCAACCGCAATGCGGATTGCAGAAAGAGGAAAAGTCTATTGTAATGTATTTTCCTGTTTTCCTTTTCGCATTTCGCAACCCATGATGCAGATTGTGGAAAGTGGAAAATTCTATTTTTTGCATGTATTTTTGTTTTCCTTTCCGCAACTTGCAACCCACAAAATTTTGCAGATTACGAATTCTAGAAACTCAATAAAAATCAAACTTGCAACATTGCAACCCGCTTATGGACTTGTTTTGAGCAGAGATTGGTCGGCAAAGCTGAGTGGATATTTTGCCTTGAACTGGTCATATCTGTGGCTACCTTCTAAAGGAAGCCCAAATCAAATTAAAGTTTTAAGGGAGCCCCACATGAAACACAATGTTACTCAGTTCAAAGAAAAAAATGAACCAGTGAATTCTATTTTGGAAAATTACTTTATTGAGCTAGAACTGGGAAACTATGAAGTGGAAGAAGCCAGCGGAAGAAGCTCAGCCTGATCTCCTTCGTTTTTCGTAGGCTAATGAAATCGATTGTAAAATAGTAGACTTAGCTGTAGATGTAGATGTTGTTTCGTGCACAGTAGTAGTAAGCGACTTTTGGACGCTTTTCTTTGATGGGTCTAAAAATTTGGAGGGGTCAGGAGTCGGCTATGTCCTGATTGATCCTAAAAAAAATAAACATTTTTTTTCATGTAGGTTAGAGTTTGAATACACCAATAACACAACCGAATATGAAGCACTAGTTCAGGGACTAAGAAAAGCAATTGAATTAAAGGTAGAAAATCTAAAAGTGTATGTGGATTCTGAAATAATTGTAAAACAAATTTGAAATCAAATACATTGCATTTCTCCTCATTTAAAAGATTATCAAAATGAAATATGGGATCTGCTTAAATATTTTCATGCATTTAACATTGTATCGATTCCTAGACTTAAGAATGTGGAAACTGACTTGTTGGCCCCCTCAACTGCGAGGCTTGTGCCCTCTAATAACCGATGTTCTATTGAATTGCTTTTTAGGCCTTCGGTTCCAGATATGATTACCAATCTACGAGTTTTTAATGATGATCAACATATTCTAGAATGTCTGACAAATGATGAGACTTTCAAAGGGGAGATTATTGATGATGAAGAACATCAAGTCGAGTTAAAATTCGATAATTTTATTCCTAAAGGAGTCAAGACTCTAGAGAAAATGTTTGATCTAAATGAGAAATTCAGAAGGCCGGCGAATGTGAAGACTCATAGCTCATCTCTACAGTTCAAGTTAATTAATTTAGAGACTGAAATTGAGCCTAAATATGTGAATTTGGGAAAATGTTGCTCTCCAGGTGAAAGAAATAAGCTCATCATCACGTTCAAACAATACAAAGATGTTTTCTCCTGGACATACAAAGATCTGAAGACATATGACACCAATATTATTCAGCATGTTATCCCCATCAGATCCGGGGTCAAGCCCTATCAACAGTCGTTAAGGAAAATGCATCCAAAACTGGAGCCTCTAATTCAAAATGAAGTAAAGAAGTTGTTGGATGCTAGAATTATCTTCAAAGTTAGACACTCGGAATGGGTATCAAATCTGGTACCAATAAGGAAGAAATACAGATAAATTGGACTATACGTGGATTTCAGAAACTTAAATCGCGCTTCGGATAAAGACAATTATCCTATCCCACCCATGGAATAGATATTGCAAATGGTTTCAGGTTCTGAATTATTTTCTTTATTGGATGGATTCTCAGGATACAATCAAGTGTTAGTTGCTGAAGAAGACAGATTGAAAACTACAATCAGAACCAGATGGGGGACTTTTGCTTACAGAAGGATTCCATTTGGACTCATAAACGCTGGAGATACTTTCTAGAGGGCTATGGACATAGCTTTCCATGGTCTTATTGGCCGCAGTGCTGTAGTATACTTCAATGACATCACAATGTTCTCAAAGAAAAGGGAGGAACATGCATTCCATCTAAAATAGATTTTTGAACGCTGCCGAAAATATGGTATCTCATTAAACCCCAAGAAGTGCGTGTTTTCCATTACCGAAGGTAAGTTACTGGGTCACGTAGTTTCTAAGAAGGGGATATCCATAGACCCAGAGAGGATCAAAGCTATCAAATAGATTCCATTACCCCATAATAAAAAGGGCATGCAATCATTTATGGGGACAATAAACTTTGTGCAATGGTTTGTGCCAAATTTCGCTCAAATTGTTAAACCTTTGCAGAAAATGGTAAAGCAAAGTGTACAATTCAAGTGGAATGATGTAGAAAAGAATGCATTTAGTAAAATAAAGACAGTTGTTGTGCACGCATCCTCCCTCAAAAGTCCATATTTTGAGAAAGATTTTATTTTGTACACTTTTGCATCTGACGATTCACTAGCAGCGATGCTTACCCAAAAGGAAGATGGGGAAGATGAGTTCCCCATATCATTTATGAGCACTTGTCTGCAGGGGGGCGAATTGAATTACCCAGCTGTGGATAAACAAGCTTACGCAGTGTTCAAAGCGGTAAAACAATTCAGACCATATATACTTAAGAATCAGACAAAGGTAATAGTTCCACACCCAGCTCTGAGGTCTCTTTTCGTACAAAAGGAGTTAGGAGAAAGAAGAGGCAACTGGGTAACACCTCTACAAGAGTATGACCTCGAATTCAAGCTAGCCTCCATAGTTAAAGGGTGGGGATTGTGCAAATTAATGACCGAAAGTAAAGACAATGAAGAAAATAACTGGGAAAATGAAGCGGATTTACATTTGATGGATGTATGTCCTCTTTTCACAGCTCCAGACTCCTGGTATCAAGACCTTGTGCATTACCTTTAGGCGGTATTGTTACCGGAACATTGGAATTCTAAGCAAAGAAGAGCACTGCGTCTTAAATCAGCCTCATATCAAATTGTTGAAGGAATATTATTCAGAAATAATTATGATGGAGTTCTTCTTAGATGCTTAGAGAAAGAATATGCGAAGAAGGTCATGATAGACTTACATAATGGGCCTGCTGGAGGACATTTCTCCAGAGATACAGCAGCCCATAAAATTCTCAGAGTCGGATACTATTGGCCCACACTGTTCAAAGATGCACATGCACATGTCAGAAAGTGTGACATCTATCAAAGATGTGGTGGAAGACAAGTTAAAGCAGTAGGACCATTGAAGCCTGTGATGATAACATAACCTTTTGAGCAGTGGGGGATGGATATCATTAGAGAGATACAGCCAAATTCTTCCTTGCAACACAAGTATATTATGACGGCAACCGATTACTTCACTCGTTGGGTCAAAGCTATTCCGTTGCGTAAAGTGAATGAAGATGTGATCATGGACTTCTTGCAAGATCATATTATGACCAGGTTTGGAGTTCCAATTTCTCTAGTTTTCGATAATGCTACTTATTTTTCCTATGTTAGATTAACTGCATTTTCTCATGAAAAAGGAATTAAGTTGCATTACTCTACAAATTATTATCCACAAGGAAATGGTTTGGCTGAATCTTTGAACAAGAATCTAATTAGAATCTTAAAAAAATACTGTGATAGAAAACCATAGAATTTGGCATTCAGCATTACCAAATGCTCTTTGGGATGATAGGGTCACCCCCAAGACTTCGTTAGGTGTGTCCCCATATACCCTTGTCTATGGAAAAGAGGCCATTCTACTCCCCAATATCATGCTACCCTCTTCCATAATAGCTCAAGAATCAAGAGGATCAGATAATGAAGTTTTGCAGATGAGGATACATAATCTTTTGAAGGCAGAGGAATCTAGATCCAAGGCTAGAGAACATTTTAAACAATAATAGGAGGTAGTGAAGAGGTGGTTTGATAAGCACAAAGCTGGGACAGAAGAATTTTAAGTAGGATATTTGGTTCTTAAATGGGATCACCCTCATGATGAGAAGGGGAAACACACAAAGTTTCAATAGTTATGAGTAGGCCCTTTCCAGATTGCGGCAAAACTTGGCCCCTCAACCTATAAGTTGCGGGATTTATAGGGATGGGAGGAGAACTTACCAGTAAATGGTTTAGTTCTTAAACCTTATTTTTCTTGATTTTTGTTTTATTTTGTTCTGTTTTGTACATAAATAATTGACTTGCTTTGCCACTTTGATTTGTTCCTTTCATGTTTGTTTAGTGTAGTTTTCTTCTGATTCCAATAAAGGAAGCAAACTTTTGGTTGCATCGAGAACATCAGAACCCTTGATAAACTGAGATTCTTTGGGCATTAGGCTGTGTCTTATTGTTTGAATTTGATGGAATTTCTTCTAGTAAGTAGTTTTCCTAAGTGTTTATGAACACATTGAGGTCCAGCGTAATCCCTGAAATAACTCAGAATCGAAAGTTCTGGAATACTATTGCAAAGCTCCATCCATTTCACATCTAAAACGTCCTAGGGGGTGACAGCAAAAGACCCATGGAAAGGGGAGCAGGGTAAATAGTATGTTATATCTAAATGATCCCATGCCAGGAATTGAAAGTGAAAAGGCTAATAAGAGTCAAAACTCCTAAGAAAGCAATATTCGTCAAAACAAAGTATTGAATTATATGAGTACAGATTGCCAAAAGTTCTTCTCCGTCTGTGAGCTGAAAATTAAATGCATCTCTCACACAAAAGGACATTATGGATAGAAGAGCCTAAATAAAATTCAAAAGAAAAGGAATTAGGAGGACTCAAAAGGACATAAAGTCCACAAACGGAAAATTCCAAGTGGCATGGGAATGGGGAACAAACAAATATTTCTGTTTACCATGCATTACAATCCTATGGCGTCTAAGCTGGAAGCTACCCAAAGATGAAGTTAAAATGAAATCCGCCTACTTAAGCCTCAAAAGAGTTATCTTGACTTTGATATTTTGGTTTCCATTCCCAAAAAATTGGACTATCATCAATGGTTGCAGGTTCATATATGTGACATTATGGGAATCCAGACATCTAGAAGAATTCATCATGTCGGTTTCATTGTTAAACAGTATATTGCTTAAGGAGGAGTTTATTTGGAGATCTGGGTTCACCAGTGAGCTGTCAATTGTTGCAGCCGCAACTTTTCCCAAATTTCTGAAAATTTTGGACCCTCCTTGTTAATTTTGTTTGCTCCACTCTGCCACATGTTCGGATTGTTTGACGCCAAGTTTTCTTGTTTTCTGAGATTTTGTTTGGTTCTATGCATGCTTTGGACTGGGAGGCTTAGCAGGTTTTACGATGTTTATCGTTGAGGTTTAAAATGGTATTATCATTTTCCATTTTCAGAGGTTAGCCCGAGTCTTATTTTTGGAATATAGACCTCGCTTTTTGATTTTTTAGGAAAAGGTTATGGCTTTGATCGGAGGCCATAGGCTGATTGATTTCCACCGTTGTGGCCCTATAATAGACTAACTGCCCATCGGACTGTTTGTCTTTTCCCCGATGTCATGTTCTTTGTTTCTCTAATATTGACTGGTCTACGGATTTTCTTGACCTTTGAACTTCCGCCGTTGCAGCTATGTAGCTCACTAGCTTTCTGATGCCTGCAAAGGATCTGACCCCCAACGTTTTATCACGCCAATTTTAGTCTATGTTCCCAAAACCCTAAATTATAGGTTACCCACCGTTGCAGCTGTGTATCCCACTAATGTACTGATGTCAAGTGTTCCGATCCGTTGATGGGGGTTTTTATCTTCCTATCCTTAATCATTTTCCTGCTGATTGTTATGAGATTGTAATTGTTCTCATAAGAGACTGGTGTGCCTTGTTTTTAGGTTGAAATTTGCACATAAGAACCAAACTCCGGTTTTATCTTCTGTAATACTTATTTCATTGATATTATAATTCATGTTTCTTAAAGGTAGTTGGAATGAATGATAAATTCTCGTTTGCTCGCAGATAGACATGGCAATTTTCTCTGATCCCTTTGAAGATTATTGTGGCGAGGAAGATGCAATTGGAGGACAAAGCATGTTAAAGCATAAGGCAACAAAGTCGTTACTTGAGGAAGAAAATTATAAGAATCTGAAGAGGAGACCGAGGCATGGTAGAGCGTAATCATTAGAGAGCAAAGGCTCAGGCTTGGGCATTCCGTTAGTTACCTAGCTATGCCCGTTTTTATAAAAATATTTATTTGAAATGTAATATTGAATCATGAGCATTCACAAAACGAAAAGACTGGAGATTGAAATTTTTGTGAGGCAGCCGAAAGGTTGGGCTATTTCTTGTATAAATGGAAAAAGAGAGAAAGAGAATGGGATTTTTCCTGGAGAAACTTATGAACTACTTGTTGTAAGAGGAACTACTTTGTTTTGCAATAATAAAATTACAATTTTGCCTGTTGGAGAAAGTGTTGTGTGGAATGTTCAAATGTGATGAAATGAACAATGTTGAAGGGTAACTATTTCGTTTTCAGCTGTGTTTCATTAACTGTGAGAGCGTTCTAACTTTATGAACCTATGTTCTTATTTGAATGTTCTCCAGTTTATTCTGTGATAATTTCCACTATGAGTAATGAATGTTCTAATAGATGACGAGCTATCTTGTTGTGCATATCTTTATTCATGTTTATGTGTTTTGATTCTAAGAACAACTATCTGTGATTTGTCTTAACATATGAACAATATTACATTACTCATGAATTAATAATCTTTCTCCCTAGGGACAACTTAGTTAGTATGGTTTTTTCAGTTGTGTGTGATTTAGATGCGAGAGAGTCTAAGACGAGAGGTAAGAACCTGTGCATCACATTGTGACCACTCCTCGCATTCTTCATCAATCTGCATCTTAGATAGGCACCTGCATATCACACTTAAAGTCAAAAATACAGAAATATACACGGTGGACTGGGCCGCAACTAGTAAAACCCTTTTGTTTTTGTTACTTGACCTATGGTAGCCAGACCGCAAATTGAACGGATTCCCTACACCAAACAATCACGGGCTAGTTGGGAACTTTGACTGGGGATAATCCCTTGTTGTTGTTTCCTGCGAATTTCCAGGCCTCAATAGAAGTATAGGTGGTATATCTACCTCACTGGAGTTGCCAGGGATTGGATCTTTACAATCCACAGTGCTTGAAGATTCCCCAACCCTCAAATTTTCTAATTCACTTATAAATTTATGAGAACTAGATGCTTCAATAGAAGAATATTGAAGTTCTATTTGATACAAAGGGAGAAATACCTCTAGAAGTACTTGATGCAACTCCCCTTGCAGATCTGGAAGTCTGCCTTTGTGAAGCCCTTCCTCTCCTTATAATCTTTTCAGGATCTGAAACAGGTGTTACTAGTGGCCTTTGAGGATTTTCTCTGGTACTTGGTCTTCTCAAAGCCACCTTATTCCAATGGAGTCACCAGATAGATGATTACAACCAAATCAGTTTCCCAACTTTGTCTATCATCAAAGTAGGATCTATGTCATCCCCCAGGGAAGCTAAGCTTCAATCTCTTCTCCCTGGCAGTGGCACCAATTTGTTAGCTCTCCAGGAAACTCTTCTAGGTTGCAGCTCGAAGATGCATGTTAACTTCAATATTTTTAAATGGTTTACTTAATGGATCAAGTCAGATGACCAATAAGACCTCACTCACTCAAGACATGCATAATACTCAATCAAATAGACAAGGATTCTAACTATCAATGCTCAGAGGGTTTGTAATAAAGGTGAGTAGATGAAGAACTCACTATGTTGGAAGATTCATACATAAGGAACGCACATATGAATGGCTGATCATAACAAGGAAAAGATACTTGTAATTCCAATAGCCCACATAGAGATAGGATGAAAACTATCTTGCATTAAGTGAATAGAATAAACATGAATGAAACATCCAAGCATAAGTACAGAACAAAAAGAAGATGAAAGTTGAACATGTAATGGAAAAATATCTTGTATTGAGTGATAAAGAACATGAGAACCTTGAAAACAATAAGTGTCTAAAAGTCTCCGAAGTTGAACCCTTTCTTCTACATTAGTCATAGGATTTATAGGCTTTACAAAATTTATTTTAAATCCTAAAAAATTGGATCAAATTTACTAAAAATAGACAGTCATAACTATTTGCTAAAAATAGGTCAAGATCCTATCTTGATTTCCAATCTACCTAACTCCAAAATCTTCCTACTCCTTGAAATCTTTAATAGTTGTTGTAGACATTGAAGTAGAACTCGATGGCTCCTTGTCAGAGTAGGTAGAATATCTGACCTAATTCACCTCGCTGGCTCCTTCCAAACTGTAACAAAGACAAAACTATTGGTCCCTTTAATAATTTCCAACTTTATAAATCATCCATGAGGTGTTTGGATCAATAAAATTCAGTTCTATGCAAAACTATGCCTTTCTGCAGTGTTCTGCGCTTTCAGTGGATAAGAAAGCAAAACTATGGGACCATAAGCTATTGAAAGCTTTGTTTTCGGTGGCTAATGAACAGCTGCAATGTTCTCCTAAGCCACTGAAAATTCTATTTTAAAATTTTAATCAAAATTGTCATCACACTTTACCATGATGTTTAAAGGATTCAGTGCTGACCCTTGGGTGTCTCTATAGCCTGCCTAGGGTTTGGGATGGCAACAACATCATAGGCTACCTCTCTATCAAAAAGGCTCATTGCTACTTCTACTAGGGTTTCCAGCTTCTGGTTAGCTTGAGGTTGAGGACTAGAATTTCTTGTTTGCAATTTGGACAACCTGATTTTCCTGTAGAGCCTAATTTTCTCTTTCCTTAAACTAAGATTGCTCTCCTCCATCTTGGTATAATTCCTTTTTATCTCCTGTAGATAGTCATATAGTTCAACATTCCTCTTGGTTAACCTCCCATTGGTTCTTTTGATTTCCCTCTCCAAGATTTCTAGCTCATACACCTACCTCAACAACTGATTGATTTTTTGGGATCTAGGTTTGTTGGATGAAGCCTCTGCCACTGGTTCATCTTGATCCTCCTTTGGTGTAGGTGATGGAAAATCCTCTTGCCCTATTTGAAACTGATCTGCTAGGTTAGTTTCCTATTCCTCTTCATCCTCAGAATCAGAGTAAGGTAGGTTGAGGATATTTTTTCCTAGTGCTGGAAAATTCTTTTCCTTTCCACTGAAATCTAGGTTCCTCTTTGCCTTCTTGGTCTTAGGAGCTGGAGAGGCTTGATCCACTGCAATTGGAGAGATGACCCTCCTCTTCCTCTTACCACTTTTGGGTGTGGAGGAATTGTTTGAAGAAGACTTCCTTTTGTCCTCTGGCTTCAATTCTGTCTCAAACTCATTCCAAAACAGGAAGTATGTCCAGGCCACATTCCTTCTTTGCAGCTGTTCAGGGACAATTAACTTGATCAAGCCATGGTGGGATAGCTTGCCTGCAATCTTGGTGGGATTGGATTTAACTTGATGGGCCATTTTAGTCAGGCTTTTGTATAGGTAAAAAGGCAAGTTCAAGGGGTTCCTGCTAGTAAAATGGTTCATTAACTTGAAATGGTATATCATTACCCTATTATACTTGCCCTCACAAGTTATGTAGACAAGAATTTCCTTCAACAAGTGCTGCCATTTTTCCTCAAGCTAGGACGCAGGAATGCTCTTCTTCCATATGATTTTCTTGTGCTTAGGCTTTAGGTAAGACCTGAATTCTACATTCTTTGTGATTATGGTTTTGAACCAGCTTTCCCTAGTCCTTGGGAGCTTTGGTACTTCTGCTATCAGAGCCTCATCCACTTGGAATTCTTCTTTGCTAATCACTGCTTTCGAGCCATCAAAGGATAGAGAAAAGGCTTCTCCACTTGTTGATGGGATCCCTGAATCTTTTCACAGAACCTATAGCAGCCTAAGCCTTTGAAAAGTTGGCATACCTCTAGGTGTGATTCAAGGTAGCCAATATCACCCAGCTCCTTTCTTAGGGCAGGCCCTCCTCCTTTCTTCATTTCCTGGATTGTTCTTTTGTACCTGCAAAATTGAAACTTCAAACCCTAGAGAAGGCAATTACAGTGCTGGATTTCAGGGAAGCTTGGCTCAACGAGGATGCATGCAAGAAATGTGGAATGAATTAGGGAGGGGGTACTGATTTTGAGGGAGCTGACTGGCAATTGATATTTGAGCAGGGTGACAGTACATTCTAATGATACCCATAAGCTAGCCAGTTCCATAATCATTCTAAATGGAAACCAATGCTTTGTGGCGGCTCGATCATAGACATAGTACATGTGGATGGTAGAGATGGTTAGGGTTTTGATAGGCCACTTCAGTTTTATAACGACCCCTCTTACCAACTCATGATTTATTACAGGTCCAGTATTTTTGGTGGTTAATGGATTGATGGTGGTGCTCTTTTTGCTGACGGTTTCTGATTGTGATGGATGTGCCAACCGTTTCACCCTTTTTGAGCTTTTGGTGGCTAAGGTAGCCTTGAATTCTATTTTTAAACTGCTAAAAGCTGGGCTTTTCGGTGGCTAATGAATAGTTGAGATGTTCGCCTAAGCCACCGAAAGATAAACTTTGATTTTATGGAAAAAACAGAGTACAAGGTGTTCCAAAATTTATTAACACAAAAAAAACTTTCATAATGTGCCATGAAATCTTCCTTACTACACAAAATAAATTCTTTGAGTCTGACCTATTGAAGACTAATTTATTTAGGAGATAATAGAATCATTGGAGATTTTTCGCATAGAATGGAAGGAGATTTTTTCTTTAATAACAAATATTTGAATGTATTCTTCTAGATCATCCATATGAGAAGATGAGATATCAAAGATCTCATAAACTTCCAAAGCAGTAGGAGAATGGGTCTCTCTAAGGAGACTTTCTTCAGTTTGAATTGACTGTGGATGGAGTAAGAAGAGGAACTGAAGATTATCAGTTTCCTCTTCTTACTCCATCTTCAACTTCCATTATGAATATCTTGTGGATGGAGTAAGAAGAGGAACTGATAATCTCGAATCCATATTAATTTGAACCTACAAAATATCACTACAAAACAAAAAATATTCGAACTATGTTAGAATCAATCCTTCCCTCTTGAAATATACACTTTATCAGGGTTCGTCACACCCGTACCACCACTCTGAATAAATTCATAGGAAGAAAGGCACTCTTTGCGGGACTTCTGTGGAAACCCAGCTGCTTCTGGTGTTCAATGGAGAGTAAACAAACATGAAGCTTGCTTGAAATGGATCCGATACCATGTTAGAATTGTTGTTCCATTTAGATCATCAAGCAGTGAGTCCAAAATTATTGATGTAGTGAATATCAATGAATTATACAAACTGAACAAATCAAATCTCACAGAAAACACACAAGTATTGCTCATAGAATTACAGTATTATCTTCATTACATAATCCAGTGTTACAATAGTGTTACATAGGAAAATAATTCAAATAATGAGGAATGAATACGAATCTCCCAAATGGATGTGACTGTATCTGACTGCATAGCTAACTAAAGATGACTCAATCACTATCAGAGTCCAAGTAGTTAACTCCATATGTCTAATCAAATCACACAATCAGTTATAATCAGCTAACTCAGTTTAACTGAAGTGGCGGGTGAGAAAAGGAGGCTTATCCACATGCAACCATGCATAACTGGCTCTAACTGAACTGATTTTGATCTAACTAAATATAACTAGAAAATAACTAAGATTAACTAGTTCCAACTCCAATTGATTGAAGCAGGTTGGTGTCAGGACTTCTATTGGCTCCTAAAACATAGGGATTGGCCTAAGAGGCACCTAAAATGATGCATGCAAGTGCAATTAGTGGAAGTTAGCCTCTATCGGTGTTCCCCACACTCTATTAACTTGTACATATGACCCCATTAAGCCAAGTGGACCCATTGGTACTAGTGGAACCAAATAACTAAATAAAACTCCTAAGTTAGGCTAAAATAATCTAATAGACAGTTTGGTCAAGGAAGGATTATAAATCATAACAAACTTTAGTGTTCAATAGAGCACATTTGGGGTCTAAATGGGTAGCAAATTTGGGGTCTAAAATTGGGGAGCAAATTTGAGCTCACCAAGTGAAACCATCAACATAAATTATGATATGTTGACAGATCAATCCATCCCAAATTTATTTGTTGTCATTTGTTGGGATTCCCTACTAATCTGTAGTCAGTATATTTCATCACATTAGTACCATTATCTTTCAACATTTCCCCCTTTTTAGGATATTGGTTTTGTGATTGGGGTGTTGATAGAGAATTTTATTTTTTGAGCATCATCTTTTGAGTATTGATCTAAGATGGAAGTTGTACTTTCATCCCTTGAGGTTTTAATGTTTCGTTCTGTAATCTTTTCCAACTTTTTTTCTAATTGCATGTTTTCATTTTGAAACTTCTTAATCAATTACACTTGCGAATTCCTGTCATTTTCGGAGTTCTTTAGTGTTTCCTTAATATCATTGTTATGATTTTAGATGCAACTATTTTCATCCTACCTGTCTAGAAGTTTTCCTTCAATGTCTTCTGTAGAGTGTTTTTCCTTCTGACAATTTTTCAACTTCTTAATTTTCGTAAATAACATCTTATTATGGTTCTTTAATTTGAAAATTTCTTCGAAATTGTTGGATAATACTTTATTAATTTTTGTGATCTCTAAGTTGATTTCCCTTTTATATTCGTCATTTTGTTGTTGAATAAATCTTATCTGTTGTCAACACTGGTCGAATTTGGATTCTTGACCTTCTATTTTTTTCGTATCTGCGTCAGTTCTTCATCCTTGTCGCTAAATATTTTGTTCAAGCGTATTATTTATGCTTCGTAATCTTTTATTTCTTTCTTTATACCTTGATTTTTTAATCTCTGATTCAAATCTCTTTTGTCTTTTAATTCCTCGGTTTTCAGAGACAATTTTTCTATATGATTTTTCTGGTCGGATATTTTTTGTTCATTGAACCTATCTTGTATCTCATATAGTTTTATCACTACTTCTGATTTTGTATTCATGTTGGGTAAATATTCATTGTCTCTTCGATAGTTCCTTAATTTACCTTTGGCTAACTCTCTCCTAGATAACTATAGTAAAAAAGAATATCCCAATAAATAGAAGAAGCCTCGATAACTCTGTATAAGATAATGGGATCATCATAGTGTAGGCAACTTAAGGTAGGAAGCCCCTCTATCTCTTAGGGCATAGCTCAGTCTGCACTCTATGTGTATTTATTGTTTGGTTTCCATGGTATTCCTTGTCTTTTGATTTCTTTTAATGGTAATTTGGTCTTCCTTCGATTTTTAAATTGTCAACAATAATTTGTCTTCCTTTGACTACCTCTTGTATTCTTCTTCTTATTAGTTTAAATAACATTTTCCTTTTCCAAAAATAATTATTACTTCAAAATAATATTTATTAATCCCTTTTGATTTTTTTTCCTTTTTTTTTGTTTCTCAACAGTTATTAAAATTAATAACTATACCTTTAATAATAATAATAATAATAATATGTTATTATAATTAATACCAATATTTTAAAGATTTGGGATTAAGTAGTTTTCTAATAATAAATGTTATTATTATAAATTAATATATACAAGTTTAGAAAATTAAAATTTTTAATAAAAACTCAATATTAAAAATATGGATATTATTGTTTAATATTGAATTTATTAAAATTAGGGTTTTATATTGAGGATTTATATTCTAACTCTATTATTAGCTTCAAAAAATGCTTCCAATAAATCATCGGGAAAAGAACCATATGCAGTTTTTAAGTGTGGTTTCTATTGTTTTTACTTTCGCCTTTTTTCCTTTTTTTTTACTCCACACCCCCCCCCCCCCCCC
>LPNX010156584.1:37886-48023 GCA_001517045.1 Pseudotsuga menziesii
ATTCGCTCTGATACCAAATGAGCCGAAAAATAGTTCGCTCACACAAATAATCACCAAAATACTTGGAATATTAAATAATCCATAAGAATGGAATATACTATTGAATATATAATAGATAATAGAATGATATTTACAATGATAAGATACTCGTATAAATAGTGCATCATGGTGACTATTCACCCAAACGAGGTGTCTCTTCATCACCCTAACTATTAATTATTTTATTATTTTATTATTACTTATTATGTTCATAACAAATGACTGAACAATAAAAGTGGATAGAAAAAAATTCTACATTTGATATGGAAATATTACACAAAAAATGGGAAGGACAACGTAGTGGCGGATGTTTTATTAAGAAAATACGAAAAAGTATAAGTTTATGTCATATCAATGGTGGTTCCAGAAATTTTTAACGAAATTCGAACTCGATATGGAACAAATATAGAAGTTTACTCCATAATTAACAACATTAACCAGTAACCAAAATTTGAATGGAAAAATGACCTCTTATGGTACAAGGGATGGATTTACTTAAGCTCCAAATCAAGCTTTAAAACCAAAGTGCTTAAAGAGTCGCATGATTTTCTAGCAGCATGACATGTAAGGTTTTTCAAAACCTATTATAATGCAAGGAAATCATTTTTTTGGAAAGGTATGAATGGATACATTCAAAATTATGTAGAGGAATGTGACATTTGTCAGAGAAATAAAAATGAGAATATCTCAAGTCCTGACCTACTCCATCCATTACATACCCCAAATCAGAAATGGGAAGAAATTTCAATGGACTTCATTGAAGGGTTACCCATGTCATATGGGAAGGACAAAATTTTGGTAGCAATATATAGGTTAACCAAATATGCAAACTTTATCGAAATAAGAAAAAGCAATTCTACAAAGGAAAAAACTAGAGGTTTTTTAAAAAATGTCCACAAGTAGCATGGGTTCCCAAGGATTATTGTTAGTGACAGAGATGCCAAGTCTAAATGGAATTTTTGGAAGGAATTTTGCAAACAAATAGGAACTTCACTTAACATGAGCTCAGCTTACCACCCACAAACATATGTTCAAACATGAATAGTCAATAAATATTTATAAACCTACCTACGTTGCTTCGTAACAGACAAGCAAAATAAGTGGTTTCAATGGTTGCATTTGGCTCAATGGTGGTATAATTATATTTATCATGCATCCACCAAAATGACCCCATTCCAAGATCTCTATGGATATTAAACCCCTAAATGGAAGGATCTCATTACTAACCAAACAAAGGTTGCATCAGTAAATGACCATTTAGAGGAGAATCAAAAGGGTGTTCAAATACTTAAGGAGAATATTAATGTCGCTATAAATCGAATGAAACAATAAGCAGATCGACATCATAGAGAAACAGAGTTTGAAGTTAGAGAGTGGGTATTTGTAAGAATATAACTCTATAAGCAATTATCACTTAAACATGGAGGAAAGAAGAAACCAACTCCAAGATTTTATGGTTTCTATCAGATCAACAAGAAGATTAGTCATGTGGCATATGCATTAGAATTACCATCTACAAGTCTCATCCACAATGTAAGTTTCATGTATCATGTCTAAAGAAAGTAATAGATCAACACCAAAAGGCACAAACAATGCTTCCCTTTCTAGATGAAGAAGGTCGAATTATTTGCGAGCCAAAATCTATTATTGCTGCTTGAGAATAAAGATCGAGAAATCGAGTAATTAAAGAGTATCTTATCAAATGGAAAAATATTCCGTAAGAAGATGTGTCATGGGAATCAAAATGTTTTCTCCAACTACATCCCTCATTGCCATTGCTTTGAGGACAAAGCAAATTTTAAGGGAGGGGCAATGTAACAAATAGTTAATATTAAATTAAAAAAAACACAATTATAATTATTATACTAAGGGTCGTAACCCTTCAAACGTAATCAATCCATCCTTATATAAGCTAGATTGTGCCTCTCTTCTAATCTAGCTTAGGTTTCGATCTTTTCTCATTCTCTCAGAGGAGGTTTTGTGAGTCAATGTGGTTGGAACCCATAGTTTTAATTGTTATGTACAGGATACATGATAGAGGAGGCTCATGACTGTCAAAGAGAAGAACGATGAGTGGTTGAGTATGGATGAAGGAGTTGTAGAACTTCCCACATATACAAAAATCAAAGGATCTTTAGATGGGTCATTGCAACAACCCGTCACATTTTTTTAATTTGTAGTGGTCTAGCCAATCCAATCAATATAGGGGCTATGCAAGCCTTTCGTTCCATTTGTTGTGAAGGCCTGCTGATTCATTGCCATGACTGGAAGTTATAGGCTTACTCTTATCAAAGGTTTTTCAATTGGATTATTTCAAGCCTAGATCTTATTTCTTCAACGATTTGGTCAAAGAGATTCAAATTGATTAGATCACAACTCCAAACGTAAATTTTGTATGGTTTCCCCAGCCTAAACAACTGTGTTTTGGGCCACCCTAACGAGATCCTTGAAGATCTCTTCTTTTGGTGTCAGGATTAATTATAGAGGATCAATTTATTTTGGAGGTGTGTATTTATCTCTCATTACTTCAACAGTTTGGATGGTATGCTTTCAATTCTCATTGCCTCAAGAGTTCCAAATTTGCTTCTTAGATTTCTACATGTATCTTTGATGGTGTGACAATGTGGGTTTTCCTTTCCCTCTTTATAGTTTACTCATGCTAATCCATCTCACTGGACTACATGGTAACTAATCATTGCAGCAACGTTTGAGTCAATATGGGTCTTCCCATGAAGATGGGTAACACTTTTTGGCAAGACATGGGAACAAAATGCCTGGAACACAAGCTTGATCAAGGGTTGTTTTAGCGCTTGGTTGAGCTTTCAAAATCTTGATCTAGGGATTAAAAAAAACCTCCATGGAGCTATTTATGCTCAATCGAGCTATTTGAATTAAAATTAATTTTTTACATATAAAATTTAAAATTTTGTATACTTTTTTATATTTTTTATTTCATTTAAACATGATTCTAATGCATAACAGCTAAAACCTAACTATTTCAAATATTTTTGAATTTGTGAATTGAGCTAGTAATTAGCTTAATGTGATTTATGACCAGTGGTTTTGCTAACCCATGGTAAACTTTCTCATTGTATCACATCACATCGCAAATTTACCATGGGTTACCAAAACTCAAATAGTAATTAAGTGATACCATGTTAAGCTAATCACTATTTGGGCTCGCACTACAACAAATCGTGGAATTAGTGTCCCATTTAGTGTCTCTTTTAAGTGTAATTTTTGTTTACATTGAGTGGTCAAACTAGACGCTAAATGGGACGTGTCAAGGACAAAACTTAAAGTGTCTCAAAAAATGTCCTTTTTTGCGTCATAGATAGCATCATTTATGATGTCGAAAATAGCGTCTATTTTTTTACTTCCAGAACAACACCCAACTTTGCTTCCTAAACAACGTTGAGGTTTGATTCCTAAATAACATCCTATTTTGCTTCCTAAAGAGCGTCCACTTTTGCTTCCTAAATTGTAACGACCCCCAAGTCAATAATTTTTTTTTTTTTTTTTAAAGACAAGTTATACTTTCGATACAACCACACAACTATTACTATTTTCAATTACATTCCTTTAGGGTTCAGTCTTGTTATCAAGATATAACTGCAACATTGTTAATTATCCATGATACACACATTTACATAATCTATGAAAAAAGAAACCCTAAACAAAAATTCCGTTTGCAATACTACTTATACTTTTGAAAACAACCATTCCAATCCTTCATAATATTAATATTCTTCTGATGCTGAATACATTAGATAAGGACCTTAGCGAGTAACTCTAGCTTTCATTTGCAATGAAATACATGTTGCAAACTAAATGAAAATGAACACTGGCTCACATGCATGTCTCTAAAACATAAGAATCAATGCATTCCTTTCATAGGCTACAATACAAAAGCACATCTATGCTTTTGTAGTGGTAAACCTTTACATATTATAATGAACATTTTATTTTCATTGCAACATATATGTACACTAACATAATAATATATATCTTACATATATTACTACTTCTAATCATCACTTTCCATTCATGATATATCCATACCAACATAAGAGTATACCATTAAATATTTAATAAGCATTTTATTTTATTTGTAACATATATCTACAGTGAGATAGTAATATATCTTAACATCTATTACTACTTAAAATCATCTCTTCCCTGATATATCTATATTAGAATGAAGATATATCTTTAAGTATTAAATTTTTAAACACTTTCATGGATAAATATATATAACCATACTATCCTATGAATATATCTTTACACCTCTTAATCATTGAGGCTTTCTAAGAATATTAATTTCATGTTATTCTGGTTAATGAAACCAAGGCGTGGTTTGCTGCAGATGCTAAGCATCTTGGACCATAATTCATTGGACCATAGTCTATATTTAAACATATTGGTCCTTGCACTCCTTAAGGAATAGGATACGTCAGCACACTAAAAGAGTTCCCAAAAGTCGCTTTATCAAAATGACATATTTGTGTTTCAAGGGAACAAGTATAATTTGAGGACTGTAGCGCACTCTATAAATTGTTTGAGGCTAGTTTTTGTGTGGATTGTGCATTGGCAGCATCAGTAGCAGAGAGGGTCTGATTACTGAGACTAAGACGCATATAAATTTATTTGTGATACTTTGAAGACAAGCTGCTTTTCAATCGTAGGCTGTGGCGCTAGATTCTGGCGGCATCGTACCCATTTGGTGTTATTTAACAGCAATCCAAAATGCAGCGCAATCATGTGGGCATTCTAAATATATTTTCCATACCATCAGCTTTATCCAAGAAATAAGCATCTTATAGACACAGTATTTATGGCAACACATTCTCAATACCATCAATTGCATGACTACACATATACATAAAAACATACATCTAAAGCTTAGGATCCAAGGATCAATATAAACAACCCTTTATTTATCTTAATAAGGAAAAATGGAAGCTGAGAGCATTAAGATCGTAGGAATCCATTATACAGAAACGCAGACATCAAGTTTTCCCTCTCATGGAGATCGCAGGAATGTCACAATTTATATTAATATGAAGTATCTAGTATGTATGCATTAGAGCTAAAATCTGGCTGTTAACATCTTAAAACTTCTTTTTTTGAGTAGTCGAGTTATTTTGGGCAATAGGCATTGAAAGGGGAATGCAGTTTTTTTTTATAGACACTCATATGGGAACTAGACACTGTACAGGGCAAGGACCGAAAATCATTGCTACAACTTAGACAAGTGTAAGGAACTCATTATGGTCTGGCTGCATTGTTGTTATATGATGAACATTGAGTATAACAAGTAGAAGTTCTCCATTTATAGTAGTTAACTATTTACAAACATTATTTCTATTTTATTGTTACATAACTACGCTAGTACATTCCTGAAACTAATTGTACGCACTATAGATAATAGAAACATGTGTGTTTTAATATGGATCCTTTATTGGGTGAGCTGGTCAATAAGACAATTAAAGGATATTGACGCGAACTATGGAAATCTACTTTGTTTCTTTTTGCAAAGTTCTTTGGTCAAGAACAGTCTGAACTACAAGAAGCATTCCTCTTGACAGCCAACTCGGTTGGGTGATCTGCCAATTAATTTGTTGAGATTTCAGCCAGACTGTGTGAGACAAGCGATAATGTTAACCCTCATTGAATTATATGGTTGCAATGACTTGAATTATATGATGTCGTGCTCTTGGCATTACTGATCTGCCGTTGTGCTTGCTAAGCAAATAAGCTATGCAAATTTGGGATTTTTCACAAATTTCTCAGCGGATGTTTGTAGAAATACTAGATAAAGTTTATAGCCGTAACAAATGTACTTATTAAATCCAAATCAAAATGTAAATCCAAATCCATAAATAAATCGAGATCGATATTAAAATGCAAAATACAGATCTAGATAAAATACACTACAGATCTGAAATATAAATCAAGATCTATATTAAATGCAAAATATGGATCTGAATAAAATACAATACAGGTCTGAAATATAAATCAAGATCTATGTTAAAATGCAAAATACAGATCTGAATAAAATACAATACAGATCTGAAATATAAATCAAGATCTATCTTAAAATACAAAATACAGATCTGAATAAAATACAATACAGGTCTGAAATATAAATCAAGATCTATGTTAAAATGCAAAACACAGATCGGAATAAAATACAATACAGATCTGAAATATAAATCAAGATTTATATTAAAATGAAAAATACATATCTAAATAAAATACAACCATCTAACAATCCATAAAAATGTGAGTTTCTTTGTGCAAGCTTGTTCTTTCTGAGGTTTCCGCACTACGATCTTTGCTAGGTTCCCACAAACGTCGATCAGTTCCCAATGCCAAGAGATCCACCGGTTGACCTCCCTACCATTCCAATGGGTACTCTCCTTCCCCAAGGACCCTCGAGCTGAATGGGGTTGCCGAAAGAAGTACCCAAGCACGATCAGCGTGTGTAGAATCTCTAAGGGCCTCCCAACCCTGTTCACATTTGATGAGCCAAACTCTCTACAGCCACCATCCGCCTCTCCATTATCTCATCCGTCCAACATTAGGGTAAAAAGCATCCCCTACTCAAACCCTACCTCTTTATATATATCATTTTGCATTATTATTTTCATTTATTATTATTTTGAATTCTTTTTATTTTATTTTATTTCAACGGATCTTTGTGATATGCATTTATGCAATGTGCTTAATTTAGGGTTTCTTTATTTAAACCATTCCTATATTTCATTCCTATATTTTTGCTTGATTTACTATTTTTGTGTGTGTGCAATGTGTTTCTATTTAGAATTTACTTTATCTTCCTTTATGATGATTTCCTCTTTTAAAATTTCTTTTTAATTTTTATTTCATAAGGCTACACTTCCGTTACTTATTTCCAAGTCATGAGTTTATGGTTTAGTTATTAATTATTTACAATCTTATAGTTTAATAATTTCTTTTGTTTCTCCAGGTGATATCAAGGGTGCCATGATCGTCTTCATGCCCTTCAAATATCCCACTTTCCGTGGCGGGGAGTTAGTGCGATGGCTGAGACCACGTTAACTCAGTCCAATCCATGTTATAGAGAGACTCATGGCTACTGAGGAATAAGGTCGACACCTCATTGCATGCCCCAGTTGATCGTCATGAGTGACCGAGTCCGCAGCCTACCCTCACGGCAGCATGTCTCTTGCAGGTAAAAGCCTCTCTCGCTTTTCAACCTGCCACATGGAAAATATGTGCTAACCATACGTGTACTTTCTTTCGTGCAACCCCATCATCCTTTGTGGATCAATTGGGAACCAAGATCATGTGCCTGCACACATGAAAATGAAGTGCATTAATCGCACTTACACAATTTAATCAAAATATTATTTAAAATAAATTGTATCACCTGATATCATGTTCATACTCAAACTGAAATTTATGTGGCATTGACACCACCTTGTGTCATTGCGTAGTTGGGTCCTTGTCACACTAGAAAACTGTCAAAGCATCTACCAATACATCGTAAGAAATGCAAATTGTTCATATATTTCATTCACACATTTTAGATCAATCATATCACATTATATAATCTATCTACCAATGTCCATTCATTCATAAGCAATCATTGTGACACAACAACCAATACATAAATAAGTCGTTTTAATTCATCGCATTAAACCGGGCCGTTTGTACTTGAAATGCACTGAAACCATTACACATTTTAACACTTGAAACAGTCTGTCCAACAAGGCATCGAAATGTTGCATTACAAAATTTCATTTATCCATGAGTACTCAAATGTATCAACATGATCAAAACATACATTTCGAAATTTAACCGAGTCATTTGCGACAAAATGCCCTCAAATAATAATATAGTTGAATAATAAAAGAGTCTAACAAAATGGGGCACTACATACACCCCCTCTTCAAGAAACTTCGTCCCAAAGTTTTCAAAACGAGTAAGGAAACTGCTGGTGCATTTCGGATGCATCCTCCCAAGTAGCTGAGTTAGAACTGTAGTTATCCCATTGGACCTTTACCTGATCGACTAATCGATGTCGAAGCTGTCGAGTTCGTCGGTCCGGTATACGGATCGGTTCGGCCTTCAAGACCCCATCGTCCGATATCTGCAAGTTGCTCAAATTTATAATATGAGAAGGATCTGAAATATAATGACGCAAAATAGAAACATGAAAAACTTCATGCATACGACTCAACGATGATGGCAATGCAAGACGATAGGCAACCGGTCCCAACTTCTCGAGTATCACAAACGGTCCTATGAATCACGATGATAATTTAGCTCCCTTCCCAAATTTAATGGAGCTCTTTTGTGTCCTAACCCAAAGGAATACCTTATCACCTACTTCATAACTCCTATCGATTCTATGTGCATCAGCATAGCTCTTTTGTCTATCCTGTGCTTCCTTCAACCGTGCACGAATAGTTGTCATCTGTTCTTCCATTTCTTGAATCAATTCTGGTCCTACAAGGACTCTATCTTCCAGGCGATCCCAACTCAACGGGGTTCTACACGGCCTCCCATATAAGAATTCAAATGGTGCCATCTTAATAGAGATTTGATAACTATTGTTGTAAGCGAACTCAACCAATGGTAGATATTCCTCCCAACGCTTTTGTTGATCCATCACATACATACGTAACATGTCTTCCAAGACTTGGTTCACCCTTTCTGTCTAGCCATCCGTCTCAGGGTGATATGATGTACTAAAATTTAGCCTTGTCCCCAAAGCGGCTTGGAAACTTGTCCAAAACCTTCCAGTGAATACTGGCCCTCTATCTGAAATTATCTTGCAAGGTACACCATGTAATCTCACAATTTCATTTATAAATACTCTTGCAATCTCTGGTGCTTGATAGGTAGTCTTTATAGGTATAAAATGCGCACTCTTATTTAAAGTATCTATGACCACAAAATAGAGTCATGTCTTCTTGCAGTCATTGGTAACCCAACAATAAAATCCATTGATATAACCTCCCATTTTGATTCCGGGATTACATGTGGTTGTAGTAATCCCGCGGGATGCCTATGCTCAGCCTTGACCAATTGACATTCTAGGCACCTTGCTACAAAGCTAACTATATCCTTCTTCATTCCACTCCAATAAAATAACGGTTTTAAATCTACGTACATCTTCTTAACCCCAGGATGTGCCATATACACAGCCCTGTGAGCTTCTGACAAGATCAAATTTTGAACTTCTTAATTGAATGGTACATAAATTCTCTTGTTATATCTCAATAATCCATCTTCCTCAAGCACATACCCTTCATACTTTGGGTTTTTCAATACCTCATTTTCTAACTCGGTCTTAACCTCTCTATACCACTCATCTTCCAATTGTAATTTCAATATCTTTTCCCGTAAATTTGTTTTTAAGGGCACTAGGGAAAAGATACGAGGCCTTCGACTTACAGCATCCGCTACCTTATTCATCGTCCCCTTGATGTATGATATTTCAAAATCATATTCGCTCATTAATTTAGACCACCTCCTCTGTCTAGCATTGAGGTCACTTTGGGTAAAAATATATTGTAGCCCATGGGGATCTGTCTTTAACTCAAATTTCCTTCCTACTAGATAGTGTCTCCATAAACGCAAGGCATAAACCACAGCGGCAAGCTCTAAATCATGCGTTGCATAGTTCTCCTCATGAGGTCTAAGTTTCCTTGAAGAGTAAGCTATCACCCTACCTTCTTGCATCAAAACACCTCCTAGACCTTCTTTCGATGCATCAATACACACTAAGAAGTCTTTATCCATATCTAGTACCTTGAGAACTGGAGCCGTTGTTAACAACTGCTTAAGCTTTGCGAATTCCTCCTCACATCGTTCTGTCCATATGAATTTTGTGTTCTTCTTTTGTAACTCCGTAATTGGGCTTGCAATTTTTTAGAATCCTTCTACGAATCTTCTATAATACCCTGCTAATCCCATAAAACTGCGCACCTCATGTACATTTTTGGGTGCTGGCCATTCAAGAATGGCCTCAACCTTTGCGGGATCCACCGCTATACCATCCCCAGTTATAACATGTCCTAAATAATGAATCTCTGGCTGGAAGAA
>LPNX010156584.1:48333-64389 GCA_001517045.1 Pseudotsuga menziesii
TAATTCCTTATGGTTGCTTTGTTCAATTGACGATAGTCAATGCAAAGTCTCCATGAACCATCCTTCTTCTTCACGAATATCACTGGTGCTCCCCAAGGTGATATACTAGGGAGAATGAAACCTAAATATAAAAGCTCTTGAAGTTGTATCTGCAATTCTTGTAACTCGGGTGTTGTCATACGATAGGATACTCTAGATATAGGTTCGGTTCCTGGCTTAAGTTCGATAGTGAACTCAATCTCCCTCTTAGGTGGTAACCCGGGTAATTCTTCAGGGAATACATCCGAAAAATGGGACAGTATGGGGTGTTGACTTACATCGACAGTGTCTTTCTTTTCATTCATCACTACCACCGCATACAACTCACATCCCTTACGCATGTTCTTTTTCAATTGCAATGCTGAAATAAACCTTAATGATACCCCTCTTCTAGTCCCTATTAGGATTCTCTTATGCCCGAAATCATCTATGAATATTATCTTTTTCTCCTTACAGTCTAACATAGCTGAATGGGTTTCTAACCAATCCATCCCTAAGATAATATCATAGGATCCTAATGCTGTAGCATAAAGGGATACTTTTGTAACACACATGCCCAAGTCTACCTCACAATCCTTGACCAATTCTCCTACTCTTTGAGTGATACCCGATGCCATTTTGAACATGTTGAAATCATCTTGCTTGCTTGCCATCACCTTACATCTAGACAAGGCTTCATAAGAAATAAAACTTTCAATTGCTCCTGGGTCTACTAAAAGAGAAAATTTCATACCATTTATTTTACCTGTCGCCTCTAGCACGGTGGACTAATGTTCTACCTGGCGGTTGTTGACTGCGGCATGGATTCGGTGAGCCTTTCCCAAGTCTCTGACTGTAGTCTGTCCCTTTCCCTAACTAGAATCTATCTTGGCTTGCGGACAGTTTCTCTGGAAATGTGGTTCTCCACATGTCCAACACCCCCCTTTTGGGGCCGACCTCTGGACACTCGATTGATTAAAAGTAGATCCACTGCTATACTGGGGGCGTTGCACTACTAGATTTCCACTCTGATATTGTGATTGCATTGGTGGCCTATACGGTGGTCTCTGGCCACCGGGTGCACGTCTCTGATTCCCTGCTGTGGGACTCTTAAATGAATTTTGGCGTTCGGTTGCTGGTCTTGAAGCACTAGCTGACTGTACTCCTGGTTTCTGTACCACTGCTCCTGAAGGTCAAGGTGGTCGAGACTGTCCACCTCCTACAAACTCTTCCTTAGCTATGATAGTTTTTTGCACTGCTTCGTGCAAGGTACGTGGCATCAAAATACACACTTTTTCCCTGATGTTGAAGTTGAGCCCATACACAAATTTATTTACTCGCAAATTCTCCGTACTCAAATGTGGAGCATACCTCAATAGTTCCATAAATTTAGCTTCATACTCTGGGACTAATCGACCTCCTTGCCTCAAGGAATTGAATTCATTCAATTGTCTTTCAATAAACTCCTCAGATAGGTAACGTTCTCGAAAACGTTCTTCAAATATTTCCCAAGAGACCTCTGTTATTTCAATTCCAAGTTGTGGCAGCAAGGTCTTCCACCATAGCAGTGTGCTTCCCTTAAGTTGCAATATCGCCATGCGCACTTTTATGTTTGAGGTATAATCGCGCAATGCAAAGCACATGGACATGTTCTCAAGCCATGCCTCGGCTGCAATGCCATCAGGTGCGCCCCAAAATTCAGGAAATTTCACCTTCTCAAGTTCTCTTTGAGCATTTTCTTTCAGCGGTTGCTAAGATCCTTCTGCAGGTGCTATGGCATCTCTATCCTCCCCGTCTAACCAACTAATCAATGCCTCAGACATCCGCTGGAATGAACGCATCATATTCATCACTTCACCTGCAGGTATATGGGTCGGTTCTTCCACTGCTAGTGGATCACGTGGAGGTGAAGGCTGTAAAAGAGGTGGTGTACCACGTCCCCTAGCACTTCTACCTCTCCTTCCTCTTCTTCCCCTAGCATCCATGCTTCCTGAGTTTGCAAGGTGAAAAGTTCATGTATTAGTTTCCAATCACTACGTAAATAAAAATAAATAAATAAATATAAATAAACAAAAATAACTTAAAGAGCAATGAGCCCAAGGTCCTAGAGTTAGAACCATGCTCTGATACCATCTGTAACAACCCCCAAGTCAATAATTTTTTTTTTTTTTTTTTAAAGACAAGTTATACTTTCGATACAACCACACAACTATTACTATTTTCAATTACATTCCTTTAGGGTTCAGTCTTGTTATCAAGATATAACTGCAACATTGTTAATTATCCATGAAACACACATTTACATAATCTATGAAAAAAAAAATCCTAAACAAAAATTCCATTTGCAATACTACTTATACTTTTGAAAATAACCATTCCAATCCTTCATAATATTAATATTCTTCTGATGCTGAATACATTAGATAAGGACCTTAACGAGTAACTCTAGCTTTCATTTGCAATGAAATACATGTTGCAAACTAAATGAAAACGAACACTGGCTCACATGCATGTCTCTAAAACATAAGAATCAATGCATTCCTTTCATAGGCTACAATACAAAAGCACATCTATGCTTTTGTAGTGGTAAACCTTTACATATTATAATGAACATTTTATTTTCATTGCAACATATATGTACACTAACATAGTAATATATATCTTACATATATTACTACTTCTAATCATCACTTTCCATTCATGATATATCCATACCAACATAAGAGTATACCATTAAATATTTAATAAGCATTTTATTTTATTTGTAACATATATCTACAGTGAGATAGTAATATATCTTAACATCTATTACTACTTAAAATCATCTCTTCCCTGATATATCTATATTAGCATGAAGATATATCTTTAAGTATTAAATTTTTAAACACTTTCATGGATAAATATATATAACCATACTATACTATGAATATATCTTTACACCTCTTAATCATTGAGGATTTCTAAGAATATTAATTTCATGTTATTCTGGTTAATGAAACCAAGGCGTGGTTTGCTGCAGATGCTAAGCATCTTGGACCATCATTCATTGGACCATAGTCTATATTTAAACATATTGGTCCTTGCACTCCTTAACGAATAGGATACGTCAGCACACTAAAAGAGTTTCCAAAAGTCGCTTTATCAAAACGACATATTTGTGTTTCAAGGGAACAAGTATAATTTGAGGACTGTAGCGCACTCTATAAATTGTCCGAGGCCAGTTTTTGTGTGGATTGTGCATTGGCAGCATCAGTAGCAGAGAGGGTCTGATTACTGAGACTAAGACGCATATAAATTTATTTGTGATACTTTGAAGACAAGATGCTTTTAAATCGTAGGCTGTGGCGTTGGATTCTGGTGGCATCGTACCCATTTTATGTTATTTAACAGCAATCCAAAATGCAGTGCAATCATGTGGGCATTCTAAATAGATTTTCCATACCATCATCTTTATCCAATAAATAAGC
This sequence comes from Pseudotsuga menziesii, assembly GCA_001517045.1. Classification (NCBI taxonomy): domain Eukaryota; kingdom Viridiplantae; phylum Streptophyta; class Pinopsida; order Pinales; family Pinaceae; genus Pseudotsuga; species Pseudotsuga menziesii. The sequence goes on from LPNX010156584.1 coordinate 51,819, forward strand.
ATCTTACAGACACAGTATTTATGGCATCACATTCTCAATACCATCAATTGCATGACTACACATATACATAAAAACATACATCTAAAACTTAGGATCCAAGGATCAATATAAACAACCCTTTATTTATCTTAATAAGGAAAAATGGAAGCCGAGAGCATTAAGATCGTAGGAATCCATTATACAGAAACGCGGACATCAAGTTTTCCCTCTCATGCAGATCACAGCAATGTCACAATTTATATTAATATGAAGTATCTAGTATGCATGCATTAGAGCTAAAATCTGGCTGTTAACATCTTAAAACTTTTTTTTTTGAGTAGTCGAGTTATTTTGGGCAATAGGCATTGAAAGGGGAATGCAGTTTTTTTTTATAGACACTCATATGGGAACTAGACACTGTACAGGGCAAGGACCGGAAATCATTGCTACAACTTAGACAAGTGTAAGGAACTCATTATGGTCTAGCTGCATTGTTGTTATATGATGAACATTGAGTATAACAAGTAGATGTTCTCCATTTATAGTAGTTAACTATTTACAAACATTATTTCTATTTTATTGTTACATAACTACGCTAGTACATTCCTGAAACTAATTGTACGCACTATAGATAATAGAAACATGTGTGTTTTAATATGGATCCTTTATTGGGTGAACTGGTCAATAAGACGATTAAAGGATATTGACGCGAACTATGGAAATCTAGTTTGTTTCTTTTTTCAAAGTTCTCTGGTCAAGAACAGTCTGAACTACAAGAAGCATTCGTCTTGACAACCAACTCGGTTGGGTGATATGCCAATTGATTTGTTGATATTGCAGCCAGACTGCGTGAGACAAGCGATAATGTTAACCCTCATTGAATTATATGGTTGCAATGACTTGAATTATATGATGTCGTGCTCTTGGCATTACTGATCTGCCATTGTGCTTGCTAAGCAAATAAGCTATGCAAATTTGGGATTTTTCACAGATTTCTCAGCAGATGTTTGTAGAAATACTAGATATAGTTTATACCCGTAACAAATGTACTTATTAAATCCAGATCAAAATGTAAATCCAAATCCATAAATAAATCGAGATCGATATTAAAATGCAAAATACAGATCTAGATAAAATACACTAGAGATCTGAAATATAAATCAAGATCTATATTAAATGCAAAATACGGATCTGAATAAAATACAATATAGGTCTGAAATATAAATCAAGATCTATGTTAAAATGCAAAATACAGATCTGAATAAAATACAATACAGATCTAAAATATAAATCAATATCTATATTAAAATGCAAAATACAGATCTGAATAAAATACAATACAGGTCTGAAATATAAATCAAGATCTATGTTAAAATGCAAAACACAGATCGGAATAAAATACAATACAAATCTGAAATATAAATCAAGATTTATATTAAAATGCAAAATACAGATCTAAATAAAATACAACCATCTAACAATCCATAAAAACCCGAGTTTCTTTGTGCAGTCTTGTTCTTTCTGAGGTTGCCGCACCACGATCTTTTCTAGGTTCCCACGAACGTCGATCAGTTCCCAATCCCAAGAGATCCACTGGTTGACCTCCCTACCATTCCAATGGGTACTCTCCTTCCCCAAGGACCCCCGAGCTGAATGGGGTTGCCGGAAGAAGTACCCAAGCACGATCAGCGTGTGTAGAATCTCTAAGGGCCTCCCAACCCTGTTCACACCGGATGAGCCAAACTCTCTACAGCCACCATCCGCCTCTCCATTCTCTCATCCATCCAACATTAGGGTAAAAAGCATCCCATACTCAAACCCTACCTCTTTATTTATATCATTTTGCATTATTATTTTCATTTATTATTATTTTGAATTCTTTTTATTTTATTTTATTTCAACGGATCTTTGTGATATGCATTTATGTAATGTGCTTAATTTAGGATTTCTTTATTTAAACCATTCCTATATTTCATTTCTAGATTTTTGCTTGATTTACTATTTTTGTGTGTGTGCAATGTGTTTCTATTTAGAATTTACTTTATCTTCCTTTATGATGATTTCATCTTTTAAAATTTCTTTTTAATTTTTATTTCATAATGCTACACTTCCGTTACTTATTTCCAAGTCATGAGTTTATGGTTTAGTTATTAATTATTTACAATCTTATAGTTTAATAATTTATTTTGTTTCTCCAGGTGATATCAAGGGTGCCATGATCGTCTTCATGCCCTTCAAATATCCCACTTTCCGTGGCGGGGAGTTAGTGCGATGGCTGAGACCATGTTAACTCAATCCAATCCACGCTGTAGAGATACTCATGGCTACTGAGGAATAAGGTCGACACCTCATTGCGCTCCCCTCAGTTGATCCTCGTGAGTGACCGAGTCCGTGGCCTACCCTCACGGAAGCATGTCTCTTGCAGGTAAAAGCCTCTCTTGCTTTTCAACCTACCACATGGAAAATATGTGCTAACCATACGGGTACTTTCTTTCGTGCAACCCCATCATCCTTTGTGGATCAATTGGGAACCAAGATCATGTGCCTGCACACATGAAAACCATGTGCATTAATCGCACTTACACAATTTAATCAAAATATTATTTAAAATAAATTGTATCACCTGATATCATGTTCATACTCAAACTGAAATTTATGTGGCATTGACACCACCTTGTGTCATTGCGCAGTTGGGTCCCTGTCACACTAGAAAACTGTCAAAGCATCTACCAATACATCGTAAGAAATGCAAATTGTTCATATATTTCATTCACACATTTTAGATCAATCATATCACATTATATAATCTATCTACCAATGTCCATTCATTCATAAGCAATCATTGTGACACAACAACCAATACATAAATAAGTCGTTTTAATTCATTGCATTAAACTGGGCTGTTTGTACTCGAAATGCCCTGAAACCATTACACATTTTAACACTTGAAACAGTCTGTCCAACAAGGCAGTAAAATGTTACATTACAAAATTTCATTTATCAATGAGTACTCAAATGTATCAACATGATCAAAACATACATTTCAAAATTCAACCGGGTCATTTGTGATGAAATGCCCTCAAATAATAATATAGTTGAATAATAAAAGAGTCTAACAAAATGGGGCACCACATAAATGACATCCCCGTTAGCACCATATTTGCATCCAAATTAACGTCCAATATTTCTTCCATTTGTACTACCACTTTAGCATCCCATTTTGCACCACGTTTTACTTCCAAATATGTGCCAATTTTCGCTTCCAAATTTGCACCAATTTTTGCTTCTTGTTTTGCATCATGTTTTGGTACCACCATAAAGTAACAAATGGTTAAGACAACTTTGTATTTTAATAGGGAGTTTATTATGGATGCTATTTAAGGTTTAATGCTAATACCAATTCTCATTCATAAATGTATATATAAAATAATTATTTTATAAATAAATAAAAAATATTGTACAAATTTTACTATTAATATGAATAAAGAAATTTATTTCTTAACAAACAAATTTTATTATAGTTATTAAAACTTTTTTTAGTTTTTTTTAAATATCATTAATTTTAACATAATATTATTATTATCATAATGAAATTATACATAAAACTAGTCTTTCTAATCATTTTTTATCCATAATCAAAGTTCACTAATTCACTATATTATGTATAATAAATTAAAACCATTATTCTCATTCATTTACTCTTAATATACATAAAATATTTATGAAATCAATGATTTATAATATTTTTTAGATAGTTTTATTTATCATATTAAATATAAGTAGAATATTAATGTAATTAATTTTGTTTTTTTAAATTATGTTATTTTTTTAAAGAAACATAGACAATGCTAAAAAAATAATTTATTTTTAACAATTTTGTGAGATGAAAAATCAGTTTTTATCTTTTAACTTCTTTATAAATTATGAGAATTAAGAATTTATTTTTCATGTTTTATGCCATCTTTTAAATTCTTTGTAAATTATGAAAAATAGTGAATACAATTTTTACATAACTATATTATTGATATTTGAATTAACTTTATGTTTACTAAGTACTGCTTTTGAAAACAATTATGAACCATTTCCAATTAAAACAAACTAAAAAAAATAATAATAACATCTTATAATTGTTAGTTAAAATTATTATGGATAATATAGATAAAATTAAAATATTATCATTAAACAAATTTATAAGAAAATATAATTTATAAAAAGAAATGACATAAATTAATGTTGTAAATTGAATATTACATTACTTTATATAATATTTTTAAAATGTAATAAAAAAACTATTTAAATAAAATAATAACATTTTAAAAAATAATAAAAACTATAAAATTATATAAATTATTTAAACTATAATTTTTTTAAATGAATGAAATATATTCTTATCTAAATTTTAAATAATAATTTATTTTATTTAAAAAATAGATAAAAATTTAACCGCTAAACAAATTTAAAAAGTAAAACTTATATATACTCATTTCAATGAATCTTAGATATTCGTCTACTTATGCCTCCTTCATTTACACCTACCAAAGGATCAAAGTTCTTACTGCTTCAATATCATTTAACTAATTGAGGTTTGCTTTAAAAAAAAAAAACTTGGTATTATTCATTCTCATTCATTTGTTTTAGTGCTATGATTTTTATTTGAATGCTATTAAGTTCTTTTTTTTTCAAAAATTTATGAACAAAGAGTTAAGGCTGGTGAAAACTTTGAGCCTCGAGTGAACTTTATTGAATATGTTTTCCGTCCGCATGAAATCCACTCGAAACCTTTAAAATTGAATATTTCATTATAGGTTTTAGAAATTTGGAATAAAAAACTCAAAAACTCAAATAAAAAAATTATCATAAACATACAATAGATTGGATTACTTCCCTACTTCCCTAATGATTGAATTCTTCCTCTTTGGCTCTCTTCCTGGCTAATCCATCTCTCTCCAACTGTATTCGATTTATTGGATCACCTTCATTCATATTCTGAAAATCAATGAAACTGGTTAGAAGAAACTAAGAAAAAAATTAAAATTACAGGCTTTCTTTAAGCTACCTTTGATCTTCTGCATATATTCTAAGAAAACCAATGAATTACTATTCAAAGCAAATGAATTTAGAAAAAAAATCTAATTACATTCGGCTTCATGGATGAGAAAGTTATAGTATTTAGCCTAGGCTGACCTCGCGCAAAACAATAAGAAATTACATTAATGAAATATTAAAATAATAAAAACCCTTTAATATGATATAAAATCTGTCATCACCTAATTACATTCGGCTTCATGAATGAGAAAATTGTAGTATTTAGCCGAGGCTGACCTCCTGCAAAACAATAAGAAATTACATTTATGAAATAGTAAAATAATAAAAACTTTTTAATATGATATAAAATCTACCATCAAACTGCAATGTTCATAGCTATTGAAATAGAGATAGGAGCTATTAAATCAACATCATGGGGAGGGAAGAGCAACTAAGCATCAGAAACCGTACCAAGGAGCTAATGTAGTGAATGCATTTAAGAGGGAAATAATAGTATATATTAAAATAATGGTATATATTATTGGAATTGTTTCTAATTTTTAATATAATGTTTCTAATTTATTTTTAGTTTATTTTATTTTATTTTATAATGTTTCTTTTTTAAATTATATTTATTATTGGAATTGTTTTTAATTTTTAATATAGTGTTTGGAGGATCATTTAATAGTTGAAACTATCCTCTTGGATTGAGGAACTACCTATAGCCAGCGTATATTGGTGTTTCTACTTTGTTTATATGATGTTTCTTTTTACTAGTGTTTATTGCATTGTTTAACATTTTTTAAATTATGTTTAGTATTTTTAGTTTTTGTTATTTTATTTTATGATGTTTCTTTTTTAATATTAACATGTTGATGTTTCTTTTTTTAATATTAACATGTGTTTTATATTATATTTATTATTTTTAGTTTTTGTTATTTTGTTTTATGATGTTTCTTTTTAAAATATTTAGTAAGTAGGGAATTGAATAATTAGTTTGTTTTATTTTTTTTCTTAATTTGTAATTTGTTTTTAATTTTAATATCCAGTTTGTAGGTTAAAATAGATTTTGGTTTAAAGTCTATGTATACAATAATATTAATGTTTTTTATATTAAGATTAAAAAAAAATTAAAACATGTGATTTTAAATTATCTATATATTCTGGTTTGTGATGTTTTTAGATGTATTAAGTGTTCCATAAGTTCTGTTCTTTTTTGAAAATATTGATTTATTGCTAACTATTGTTATATAATTTGTTTTTATTGTTGTTTTAGTTTTTCACTCTTTTTTTAATGTTTCTTTTAGGATTGTTTGGTATAGAAGTGAAGTGTTATTGTGTGATGGTTTTATGTATTTAATTATCATAACAATTTTAATATGACTATATATATTAAATATTGAATCTACTATAATAAATAAAATTTAAAAGTTAGTCGAGTGGGGTAGCTCAGTTGGTTGGAGATTATGTGGCCAAGATGTTAGTATGCCGAGGTCAACGCTTGAATTCTCTATCCCTTCCGGGGACAAGTTCCCAAAACTGGTGCTTATAGGGTGAGGTCCCTTTGGGTTGGCCCCTTGAAATTCTTTCCACGAAGATATGGTGCAACGAACCACATAAAAAAAATAAATAAATAAAATAAAATAGTTAAATGGTAATTATCGAAGGTATCAACAAAATTTATGTAATACATTATTGATCCACACACATATGAAACTCAATAATCGAACTTAAAATAAACAAAATACATATAAGAAGAAAAAAATACTAGCTTATATTAGATGAAGGCTTCATATCATTTTGATATGATTACATGCATGTCCACATTTGACAAGTCAAAAGGCTAACCATTATTCAATAATATACCTAACTAATTAACCAATCTAATTTGATAATGGGGTGTGAACCAAATCCAAACATCACATTGTGATGGATGGGCCTCCCATTCATACCAATTCCTCCTAATTGAAGGGGAAAGGATGCCTTCTTTCTTCCTCTTAGGTGAAATGTAAGAAAACTAAAACCAAGTATAAAATGATAGTTGTTGAGTTGTGCTGCAAAATAATGAATACATTGAAGAGTGTTTTGGTTCATACTAAAGAGGGTGACTACATAGACTAAGGTGGGAGGGTGTGCCTCCAAAGGAAGTTGAATTGAGCAAGTGCCTACATCAACCGGGGTGGGAGAGCATGTCTCCAAATGAACCCAATCCAGATGTTGTCATGAAGAGTTGTTGAACTGAGCAGGTGCCTACACAGAACAAGGTGGGAAGGAACACCTCCAAATGAACCCAATATGGATGTTGTTGTGAGGTGTTGAGCAGAAGTAGGAAGTAGGGCGCAATTCCTCTTGCTAACCCTAGCTCAATATGGTGCTAATCTTGGTGCTATTCTGGACGTTTTTTAGAGGCTATTCTAGGAATTTTATGGGATGCTATTTTGGAAGCTAATTGCGATGCTAATTAGCGTCCAAAATAGCGTCAAAATTTTAAAAGGGACTCTAATAAATCCATTAAAAGCGCCATCCCATGTAAAAGCGTCCACTTTTACCAAAAATACAATAAAAGTGATAATGGACGCTAAAAAGGACACTAAAAGAGACACTAATCATAGGGTTTTGTTGTAGTGTCGGTAAGCCATGGCATTTGATGTGATATGATACCATGGTTAAATTTGCAATGTGTTAACAAACCATGAGCCATAAATCACATTAGATGGATTCAAAAAGATTTGAAATTGCTATGTTTGCAAATATTATGTATTATTATATACGGTTATTATTTAATGTTTAAAAAAAATTAAAAAACAATCACAATACATGGAAAAAAGTTTAAATTTTATATGTTAAAAAAAAAATTAATTAACTCAAATCGCTTTATCGAGCTATTTGAAAATAGCTTCATCAATCTTTTAGTTTAACTACACTTAATCCCTTGATCAACATATTTAAAAAATGTGTTTAAAAACTAGACAAAAAGTTTTAAAAACCTCAATCGATGGATTTAAAATTGGTTTTTATCCTCCTATGTTATGAATTTAATTTTACAGGCCTCTTTGGAATGTCTAAATCCTATCCTAAGATGCACCTTAGGTCACAGACTTCATATCGATGAATTTGTTATTTGGTCACAGATTTCATATCAATGGATTTGTTAGAGAATTGTGTATTTATTGACATGTAATTTACGAGGTTTTCAACTCATGACATTATTTTACTTTTCAAACTTACACTTTTAAAATCACGTGTTCAATGCAAAAAAAACAATAACATAAAAGAATACACAACGAAAATTTTTCAAAAATATATATATGTTGTCCTCTTCAAAAATGTATTTTTTTGTTTTTTAATTTTTGGAACCTATAAAAAAATAAGTTTAATTCCACTAAGAAAAAGCGTAAAAATCATTAATGAAGACTCTACAATCCAATTAATTACTACACATTAAATTATATGTTTTATATAGATAACCGATTTTGAAATCATTTTAAGACATATATAATAAAAAGTGTTATTAGATCGAAAAAAAAAGTCATATAAATATAATGATTAAAATAATTAATTAATAGTGATATAAATTATTAATAAATCATCTGCATTCATTGTTAATTAGGAATCCATAATATTGATATGGTATATGCTATAAGGAAATATTCTTTCCTTATATCATAATGAAAGATATTTTTATATGAAATTTAAAATGTTTTGCTATATAAGATTTTTTTAAGACAAAGATTAAAAACCTATATTTAATTTTAAATGAATACACACATAACTTGTAATATATGTATTCAATTTATTTTTAACAACTTTTAATTCATTGGTAATTAGGAATCCATAATATTGATCTGATATATGCTAATATTTTTTCCCATATCATAATGAAAAATATTTTTTATATAAAATTTAAAATATTTTAAAATATAAAAAAAATTTAAGACAAAGGTCATGGAAGAGGAGGCTACTTAGGAGGAGGACTTGGCCCCGTAGGTGTTCTAAATGTGATGAGGTAGGGCACGTATCTAGGGATTGTCATGTCAAATAAAAGGCCTTCATTTATACATAATGTATTATTATTATTAAATTAATCAATAAATTCAAATAATTTAATTGAGATGCACAAACCCAATTTATAAATGGAGTGAATGAGCGAATCTAACATTCATAAAAGTTAAATGCAAAATTATTATAATCCATTAACAAAATGGATTTTAGAAGTTCCATATGTTTGTTTCAATGATTTGATTTATTACGTGAGAAGATTTAGAACTCTTGTAAATTAATGAAGAGTCAAACCTTTAAGAAAATAATAAAAATTTGTTACAATATTATTATGCCTTAGAAAAGTAATGGAGAGTCAAAACTCTAAGAAAATAATAAAAATATGTTACAATATTATTATGCCTTAAAAAAGCAATGAAGAGTCAAAACTCTAAGAAAATAATAAAAATATGTTACAATATTATTATGCCTTAAAAAAGCAATGAAAAGTCAAAACTCTAAGAAAATAATAAAAATATGTTACAATATTATTTTGCTTTAAAACAGTAACGAAAAAACCATGTTAATATAAATAAAATATTAAAAAACAATTGTTACACTATTAAATATTATTAGCAATGCAACTAGATTATATTATCTATGAATAATGACGCTAGCGCACTATTCGTATTCCTTCTCACATTATATATATATATTAAAACAAAAACAAAAGGAAAAGGAAATTGACTATAATAAATTAATTAAAAAAATATTATTATGAAAATTTGTGAGTTCTGTTTTAGTTGACAAAACAAGTGAACTTTAATACTTTACTTTAAATCTATTAACTTTTCTAAAATAGTGGTTTATTGTAGCTATATTTAAGGAAATATACAATCACTTACTATTCTGAAGAATCAAGGTATGACCAGAATTACAAAATCCATTTTAAATCTAATAACTTATGAGTGAAATTGATTATATTATTTGTTTATTAAAAAATTAGGAAAACAAACCCGTAGAGAAATCTTTTGAGTAATTCATAAAATAAATTTACACATTAAGAACAATAAAGGGGTCATTCCTCTAAGAATAACTATTAATGAAAACCTCTAAGTTTGCAACCATAAACACGCGGAAGAGGATGTAGAAGGGATTTGAGTGCAATTCAATTTTGAATTGAATTTGCAATAAATGATGTATTTAATTCTTAGAAAAGTCTGATTGCGGATTAATAACAATAAACAAGATACCAATATTAAAACACATTACAAGAGAGACACATATATAACGTGGTTCACCAAAGATGTGCTGCACCCACACATAAATTGCTAGTCCTTTATTATTGTACCATCCAACAAAATGAAGGGATACAACCTGCAACAAACCTCGCTGCACTTCTTCATCACTCTCTCACAGTGTTTCTCACACAATCATAGAGATTGTTTTACAATGTTACAATATAATACACAACCGTATTACAATTCTTTCCTTTTATAGGGGAATTACCATGGGAAAATACCACAGGTCACCCTTGTTGTGACGAATCTACAATAAAACTAGGGTATAAACATAGTTGAACAATAAGATCTCTGAATATGGAAGATCAATCTCCATAACCAACAATCTCTCACTTGAAGATTGATCACAACTACTCGAGCGTTGCTGCACTTGCTGGACTATGCTCTAAACCTTGGACTTGACAAATTTCTCTTCCTCACCTTCATGCTTGAAGGCTAACTAAAACTGAGCAGGAACTCAGTATCTCTCTTGTTTCTACCTTTGTCAACATGTCTGCAGGATTCTGGCTAGTATGTATCTTTTCCAACTTTAACAGTTCATCTTCCAGAATGTATCTTATGAAATGGTACTTGAACTGTATGTGTTTAGTTTTCGACTAAAATGTTGATTTCTTTGCAAGATGAATGGCACTTTAGCTGTCACTGTACAACCTGTAATTCTCTTGCTTCTTACCCAATTCCTCCATGAACCGCTGCAACCAAATCATCTCTTCACTAGCCTCTGTAATAGCAACATACTCTGCTTTCGTTGTTGAAAGTGTAACAACCTTTTGCAATTTTGAAATCCAACTTACTGTTGTTCCACCTACAACAAAAACATACCCTGTGGTGCTCCTCCTGTTGTCTTTATCACCATCCATATCAGCGTCAACATATCCCTGTAAAACAATGTCTGAACCTCCAAAACATAATGCATGATAAATGGTACCTCTCAAATATCTGAGAATCCATTACACTGTCATCCAATACTCTTTACCTGGATTGTTCATATACATGCTCACAACTCCCACTGCATGTGTAATATCTGGTCTTGTGCACACCATGGCATACATCAAGCTTCCAATTGATGATGAATAGGGAACCTTGGATATGTATTTTATCTCCTCGTGTGTCTTGGGACACATATCCTTACTTAGTTTGAAGTGGCAAGCCAAAGGTATGCTAACTGGTTTTTCATTATGCATTCTAAATCTCTCTAACACCTTTTCTATGTACTTACCTTGAGACAATGTCAATTTGCGATTTTCAACGTAGCCGCAAAGTAATATATAGCCACACAAAAGTCATTGTTAAGCTTGCAAGTCAAGTTGGATACAAATTTGTTAACTTTACGTATTGCTACCTTATTATAGGTAAGGATCACCAAGCAACCTTACTCACATCCCTCATTTAGTGTAAGACGAAGAATTATATTCCTCGACCCTAATCAAGTCGCCGTACTAGTAAGAACAATGAATAATGAGATATCATTGTTATTAACGTGTTTCATAGTTCAGGATGTAGAAATGAATGCTAGAGAAGATGAAGAGTTTCTATTGTATTTCTTGTTTTTGTAATTATTAGTTTGGATTGGACATGATGGATATGATGTGATTCCTGTCTTATGCCGAGGTGACTCATAACATTTTTAGAGCTTTTAGCTCTGTAGCAAGGTTAGGATTAGTCCCACAAGGGTAAACATGAGAATGATTGAGTAAGCATACAACCAAGCACGAGAAAATTAACAGGAGAGAAAGGGCAGGGCATCTCGTCCACATTTTCAAGTATTTCAATCTATACATTTATTTAAATATTTTTGGAAGCTTATGAACTCTAAAAGCATTTGAATGGAGCATATGATGTCTGTAAACATTTTAAAGAAGTTTTATGGAGCATATGATGTCTGCAAACATTTTAAAGAAGGTTTTAGATCATGCGCAACTAATAATGGTACTTGTAGACAACGCAATTTATGGGTATAGATTGGCTTGAACAATTCACATTATGCCCTTTTAATGTAATAAATTAAATGGAACAATGAAGTTAAGAATAGGGAAGTCCTTTAAGCGACCTACCATGTTTCAAATGATGGCAAAATCAACGCGTTTCCAGAACAAACGCACCTACCGGTTTGATCTTCTCGGAATTATTTAGTTGGGATCTAGACGTGTTGTGACCATGACATTGTTCATGTTCGTCAAGCAAAAGTTAGTCTAGTCTGTGTTTGGTGTTCGATGTTCGATGGCTACCAATTCAACTACCTTTTCAACTTGGTAAACTAAATCTCAAACATATATGTTGAGAAGTCT
>LPNX010156585.1:0-39018 GCA_001517045.1 Pseudotsuga menziesii
TTTACAGATTCAGACTGGGCAGGTTGCGTGCGGGATCGGAAGAGCACTTCCGGTTGTTGTTTCAGTTTGGGCTCGGCAACAGTGTCGTGGTTCAGCCGGAAATAGAGGTCCGTTGCATTGAGTTCTGCTGAGGCTGAGTATATGGCAGCCAGTCAGGCTACTTGTGAAGCACTGTGGCTTCGCAAGCTTTTGGTAGATTTGTTTGATCAGGAGCTTAGGTCTACGGTGATCTACTGCGACAATCAGAGTTGCATTCAGCTCTCTGAGAATCCAGTGTTCCATGACAGGTCAAAGCACATAGAGATCAGATACCATTTCATCCGAGACTATGTTCAGAGAGGGGCTGTTGAGCTTCGGCATATTTCCATTGATGAGCAGGTAGCTGATATCTTGACGAAGTCTTTGGGGAGGGGTAAGTTCGTCTTCTTCAGAGATAAGTTGGGAGTGGTACGGAACACCTTCCTCGGTAAGAGGGAGTGTTAGTTTTTGTACCTAGGCAGATGTTCCCTAGGTGACTTTATTTTGCCTAAGTCACTTAAAGAGGGAAAAAGGTGACCCTCACATTAAATGTCACTTAATGAGACTTTATAACCATAAAGTCACTTTTTGATAAATTTAAGTGAGTGAGTAATTTTATTTATGAGAAATAAATAAAAGGGATTTTTACTCTCATTGATTCTCATCCATTGGATTAGATTTCTTTTCCACCGTTGGATTAGAAACTCACTTAGGGTTACTCAAAAACGCTGAGGGAGGCAAAAGGGTTTTCACTTTTCATTTTTCAGGAGAAGAGAAGAGTGCTGGGAAAGAAGAAGAGAGAGCTGAGCAAGGGTATGATTTTCCAGAAGAGAGATCACACAGAAATCGAGGAGCATTTAATGCACAGAAATCGAGGAGCATTTACCTTCATTTATTGCTGGTACGGTTGCACAGGAATCGAGGAGTACGGTCTGCATTTATTGAACTGTACGGTTTGCATTTAATGCCCAGGAAATCGTGGTACGGCCTGCTTTAATGCTGCACAGAAATCGAGGTACGGCCAGCATTTAAGTGCTGCACAGAAATCGAGGTACGGCTGCATTAATTCTGCACAGTTTTCGAGGAGGTACGGCTGCCATTTATTGCTGTACGATCTGCATTTATTAGGCACAGAATTTGAGGTGTACGGCTGGTGTTTTTGCTGAGCACAGTTTCCAGATTTTGGGATAAAATCTGTGGTGGAGATAAGTAGTATTTTCACTGTATTTCTGTCCTATATTTTTGCTGAAGAAATAAATCTCTCTTTCTCTCTGACTGGTTTTCCCCGTGGGGGTTTTTCCAGGGCTTATTTGGCCAAAAATCTCTGAGTCAAATTTATGGTGTGACTGTCAATTTGTTTTCAGCCTGTTAGTATTTTACTGTGTGTTTAAAATTGTTCAGTAAATTTTTTAAGTAGCTTTCAGCCTATGCAAAACCGGCTGAAGTGAAAAACACAAAATGTTCATTTAAACCAGCAAGCAGTAAAACTCAGTTTTCTACATCATTGGTCAGTGCACATCTTTTGAAACTAGAATCTAGGCAATTTTTTCATATTTGTATTAGCTTCATTCTTAGAAGCAAATTTGTATGATTTACTCATGTTTTTAATTGATTCTTGCTAGCCATTGCTTACTAGTGAGTTACAAACTATAGGATTACAATGTCTTTTGATTGGTATTGCAGTGTCTGGGCTTACTGTGGTGTTTAATCTCATGATATTTTAGTTGAAATGTCTATTCTTTGAATAAACATTTGATTCCTACATTTTTAGTCAGTTTCATACATTGCATGGAGAAAGTAGATCTATGCACACTGCTCTTATGATATTGGCTGATCAGAATGCTACTATGTGGAATGTTGAACTGGCAGCATTTCTTCTTCAGACCTTGTTTCAAAATGGATGGGTGAAAGTGAGAAACTTGTTGCGAATCTATTTCAGATGGCCCGTGATTCTGCGCCTTCTATCATATTCATTGATGAAATAGATTCTTTATGTGGAACACGTGGAGAAAGTAATGAGAGCGAGGCTTCTCGACGAATAAAAACAGAACTTCTTGTACAGATGCAGGTATTGATCAAATTAACTACTCTTCTAGCCAGCGACAATCTACAAAATTGAAGAGAACCCTGTTCAATTCATATGGAATTTTGTACAGTGCAGAGTATAAATATGTTGCAATGGTTAGTGGCCTGTCAGATGTTTAATGTTTATAATGATATTTTGAAAATTGAATATGTGTTTTAACTTTGTAAGCTTGCAGCTCTCTTAGAGATTGTATGAGTTTTCCATGGCTTATGTAGGCTAGACTTTGTCTTGAGTTGTTTTAAGTAGGCTAACCCAACTTGGATGTTTTCTGGATCTTTTGTCCTTTTCCCCCATTCTTTTGTAATTGTTGTTTATAATTTCTGTGGATTTCTGCTATATGGTCAGTCTGTATACATATACCATTTAATTGGGATCGACCTTTTGCTGTTGTTCACTCTACTGTTGTAATGTGTGCTTAGTGGAGCAAGTGTATAGAGGTAAGGCAAATATTGTTTCTGCTTCTCATTAGAATTTTTATATATGTTTCAACAGTTGCTTCTGCAGTATTACTTGAATTCTCCAAACAATTACAAGAAAATTAAAATTTGTGGTTGGAATGATTTTGAAGCAGAAGCAATTATGCACTGTTAAATGGGTTATGGCTGTTCCTTGACATGAGATGATCCAAAGGTGGATCTGCTTTTTTGCTACTTTGCTTTACTGATGCTTTGGAAAGGAAAAGACATAATTTGGAATTCAGAGGAGGAACTCTGGCTTAGAGTAGAACTATAAATCATTTGGTTTGGGTCTTGGTAAAAGTAGAATTCTGGGGTCTTTGACCTCGAGGGCAATTATATTGGAGGTTCGTGCTTTCTACAGGGAGAGAGCTTTCCAAGGGTGGGTCGTTTGCCTCGAAAGGAGTTTGTATGCAAAAGTTGTTGATTGACTTGTCATTGATGCCAACAACGGATTTGTATTGGCCTTTTAGTTGTCATTGATGCCACCAAGCCTCTCTGCAGTGGACATGTTTGATCATGGACACTTGCACAGGTTTGGTGTGGGTTTGATCACCCTTTCCCCACACACAGTGGCCAGCTGGATGATTGGACATACCCACACATGTGGTAGCTTGGGATTTGGAGTCCATTCACTAATGATGTGGGATTTATAGCGTATAGTGGTACAAATGACCCATCATGTGGTCATTTGTTGAAGAGGTCATGACTTGATGGAGTGATGAAGCCTACACACTTGGTAGCTTGTTGGTTCTCGTTACCACTATGATGATTTTGATGCTCTTGTGTTTTGGGGCTTGGTACCCACATTGATGATGCTCATGCATATGGTAATATGGACCTTGAAGACTCAAAAATTTCCTTCTTGTTGATGCTGAAGACCGTTGAATCCCTTATACTTACATGGAAATGATGGTTCCCTTGCATATGGAAGTTTAGAACCCATACATATGGTGTGATGATAATATTGAAGAAGCCCTCACACTCATATCGCTTGGAATTGGAAGCACTCTTGCATGATAGTTTGATAGCCTTTGAACATGGTCTATGAACCTTACGTCGAACCCTTGAAATGTGTGTGGGACTCTTGTACTCATGCCCACAAGCTTGATGAAAACTTAGGCGATCATTTTATTGTTGAAACTCGATGGTAAAGAAATCTTTGGAACCCTTTACCCATGGGCCCTTGATACCCTTGTTGGAGCATGGTGCCTTTGAATTTTTTTGACAAAACAATTAATGATAAAAGCTTTGAAGTCTTGTTTGAGAAGCCCTAATATAAATTGAAGAATCCCTCTTGTGAAAGCCCTAAAAAGTTTAACTCTCAATTGTCATTTTTTATGACCTAAGTCGATGCCCAAACTATTAATGAACCTTAATATTAAAATATAATTTTTAAAATACAAGGTCGGCCCAGAATTTTTATTATTATTATGAAATATGTGTATAAATAGACCTAATCCGCCCATTTCAACGAGAAGGTGTGGTTCAAAAAACTCTGAACTCAGTAGTTGCTTCCTTCTAATTTTTTCGGACTGTCTCTGCACAATTTTCAGGTTGCCTTCTTCAAAATTTCAGACAGTTTTCCTCTTGTAAAATTTTCGGGGTGCCTTCTTCTTCAAAATTTTGGGTTGTTTTCCTCCTGTAAAATTTCGGGCTGTCTTCTCAGAATTTCGGACTGTCTGACTCCTTTAAAATTTCGGGTTGCCTGCTCTCCTCTCAGCATAAATTCGGACTATTACCTATCTCAGCTTGCAAGGTGATATACACATAAATGGGATGGTATGTAAGATAACTCCTGATCTTTATTGCTAAGCTAAAGAGGATTGTGTTGGGGTTTATGCTGGTTGTTTATCTCTCTCTCTCCACAGTAAGTGCTGTAAGTCAATGGTGTGAAGTCTCTCACCTACAGAAGTCTGCTCCAGCTTGTTTAGGGTCTGTTTTTTGTTGATTTTCTGAGCAGCATCGAGAGCCCTTCTCTTCGGAGAATGGGACCACTTGGTCCGAGACCACGGTGAAGACTCAGCCTAGTGTTGAGTGACCATTCTATTGAATGGTAGATATCTGGTCTGGGACCATGATATAAACCCAGATCTGCCCTGGGTAGACTCAACCTTGTGTTGAGTAGACATCTGGTCCGGGACCACGATGTAGACCAGTCTGGGACTGGTAGACTCAGCTTAGTTTTGAGTAGTCATTCTCTAGGAGAATGAATACACTGTAAGCCCTAGACTGGGTCTGGGCATGTGTGTGGCACTTTGACCCTTGATCTATGGGCTTGGTGTGCTTCTCCAAGGATTAGCTACCCTTGGTTAAGTTACCCTAGTACCAGATCTTGGTGTCACACAGTGTGTGAGATAAAAGCATTAATAACTCTCTTGGTTTATGATGATGTACTTTTGAAATAAAAAGGTACCACAGGTAATGACCACAAGGGCACTTGGTAAAAGGCCAAAGTCAAAAGTCAAAGAAAAAAATAAAAGTTCCTTTTTGGTAAAAGTGAAAGTGAAATTCGGAAAAGAATAAAATATTATTATTTTTATCTTTCCTAATCTTGTCCACTTAAAAGGACCACAGGTGGAAAACAAAATTAAAGGACTTCTTATAAAAGTCAAAGGAAAAAATAAAAGTACCTTTTTGGTAAAAGTGAAAGTGAAATTAGGAAAAGAATAAAAATATTATTATTTTTATTTTTCCTAATTAAAGGACTTCTTATAAAAGTCAAAGGAAGAAATAAAAGTACCTCTTTTGGTAAAATTGAACGTGAAATTAGGAAAAGAATAAACATTATTATTTTTATTTTCCTAATCTTGTCCACTTACAGGTGAACAAAGGCTATACAAGAAGATCAAGCCTTCTCATTTGACACACACACTTTTTCTTTCACAGGTGAAGAAGACTATCTTATGTTCAAACCCTCAGCTAGGGTTTTATCAGCAAAGTCCATCTTCAGCATTTTTGCACAGCTATCTTCAGCATTCCATTTTTTGGGTAGTTTTCAGCAGTCTGATATTTTCGGACAGTTTTCAGCAGTCTGATATTTTCAGGCAGTTTTTAGACAGTCTGATATTTTCGGGCAGTTTTCAGCAGGCTGATATATCATATTATTGGGCAGTTTTCAATAGTCTGATATTTTTGGGCAGTTTTCAGATAGTCTGATATTTTCGGGCAGTTTTCAGCAGTCTGATATTTTCGGGCAGGAGAGAGAAAATCTCAGTGTTTTTTGAGAAAGCCCTAAATTGGTAATTTTATGTAATTCTTGAAATTGTGGGTAAAATTATCAGTCTGATTTTTATTGATGAATTTTACAGTTATTGTGGTCAAAATCCAGATCTGGATTTGAGGAACTTTTTGAAGAATTTCTTAAGCCATCTCATTTATGAGATGAGCTATTAATGCTTTTGGGGGTTTTGTCCTTTGAAGGTTTCCCCAGTGAAAAATATTGTGTCCATGTGTGCTGATGTGATGAGTGTTTTTACTGTACTACTGATCTATTTATGTTTATATGCAAATTTTTAAAGTTTATGCTAATGTTGAAAATTCAACATTCTTTGCCCTCTATAGCAGATCGCAACCCTAAAGGGCCTCTCCTCAGTCATTGCAAACAGGCCGCAGCCCTTAGGGTTTGACTCAGCTCATTCCAAGTAGGCTGTAGCTCTGAGAAGGGTGTTTCAACAAGTCAGGGGTTCAATTCAATCAACAACAGACCCTTGACAGTCAATGGCCTACTCATATGTGACATCATCTCAAGCAAGTTTTTAAGTATGATCTTTAGGCACAAACTAGTGTATCGGCTTGTCTAAGAAAAGTGGCAATATAAATGGCTTGCTCCTATTGATGAAAAAGTCAAAAGTGATCTTAGTTTTGGTTGAATCTGATTGAGATTTATAGCAGAGGGACAACCCTATTGAAGTGATTAGTGCCTTATCAGTAACAAACTTTGATGAAACATATGAGAGTCCTTGAAGTACTCTTTTACATGACAGTGACAACTTGATAATGATATGGCAGTGGTTGATGTGATAGTGAAAGCAGAATGATTATGACAGGAACAAAAGTTACTTTGACAGTGATAGCAGATGTGATGTGACATTGACAGAAGTATTATTCATTGCAAGCTAACTCTTGCAACCTTGGGGATTGGATTCCTCAAACCTCTCTCAGTTGGACCTGAGAAAGGCTGGGTCTTGGATTACGAGTTGATGCTGATGTAATCGCGAAGATTGAAGTCTTCCATGTACAATACATAAAACAAGTTTCCTAAAGAAATGTTGTGTTCTTTTGTGTTGTGTTACTTGTTATGATTCAGTGATTTAGTTGATAGATATGCTTATGATTCATTGTTGATTAGTTGATGGATGCTTATGCAATGATGATGTAATTGGTAGCATAATGCATTGATGAACTCTGCTTGATTGCTAGAAGTTGAAAATCGGTTTAAATTGCCTACACACCGATTCACCCCCCCTCTAAGTGTGCTCGGTGTGTCCAACAATTGGTATCAGAGCAGGCCTTCACCCTAAGCCTTGCAAACTTGAAGGAGATCCGTGGACACACAATGGAAGCAAAAGCAGAGTCCTCAAGCAATGATGTTCCAGTACTTGATGTGACAAATTATTTCGGTTGGAGGAGCGAGATGAAAGCCTACTTGAAGAAGTTTGGTTTTTGGGAGATTGTGATCAATCCATCCATTCCATCCAATAGGAAGGCCAAGTCAGCTGCACATAAAGAAGCTAAGAAGGACAACACCACCGCTTTGAAGTTTCTAATGGATGGACTTCCTAGCTCAGTTAAAGAAAGTACAGGGGAATACACTTTAGCTAAAAACCTATGGTTCAAGTTGGAAAGTGAATACCAAAAGGGAAGACAAGACATTGAAAAGACGAACCAGGAAACAAAAGTCAAGCCCCTTGAAGATGTCAAGTAGGAAGAAAAGAAAGAATTGGACTCTAGTGAAGGTATGGATTCTTTTGATTGTAATAGTCGTATATGTGATGAAATTGAAAATGTTCTTGCAGAAGATGATGAAGATCTGTCAAAGGCTACTTAGGAAATAGCTCACATCTTTTTGAATATTGATCTCAAAGCCAATTGGTTCATGAACACAGTCAATATAAATCAGAGTGACTTCATGAGGTTTAAAAGGAGAACCTTGGATTCTTTGAATAAATATCAACAGAAGACCATGATATTGAAACTATTGCTTGTAAAACTTAAGCACAAGGATGAAGTATTGCAGGATTAGCTGGAAGACAAGAAAGTTGAAGTTGAAAACCTAAAGACTGAATTGATCAGTCAAGTAGAAGAACAATAAGAGCCTGGTAAAGAATCATAAGAACTTGAAGAAACAAGGATGTTTAATGTTGATTTGAAGACTCAACCGGAAGAAGCCAAGAGGATGGAGGAAGTCTTGAGACACCAGTTGGATGAAAAAGAGAAGACTTGCCAAAAGTTGGAGATGGAGGTAGTTGGTCTCAGAAAGAAGGATAAGAAATCTGATGCATACGCCAAGTTCAATAACAGTTCAATCATCTTGGATGAGATCTTGGATTGTCAAAGATCTCCATTTGACAAATCCGGTCTTGGCTATAACAAGGAAAGAGGAAAATATCTGGTTGGCACATGGTCTCCTAAAACCCATGAAGCGCAAGCCCTTCTACGTCCAAGAATGAAAGCAAAGCTCCTCGTCAAGAACCTGCACAACACAAAGAAGACTTCAAAAGATTAGGAAGACGTCAAGAAGTTGGTCTCACTTCGCAAAGTAGATTCAGAAGAGAGACAACTCCAAGATGGAATCAAGCACTGAGGTATGAAGATGGTTTTAATGGTTATTGCTATTCATGTAATGATTTTGGTCACAAGGCTATGAATTGTAGATTCAATGAAAGAAGAAGTGTTGGAAGTCCCAACAACACAGTTAGATGTTGGACATGCAATCATGTTGGTCCTATGTTGCAGGAAACGCCACACCGCCCCACGTTTCCAGCCCGTTTCCTGCTAGAAATGCGGAAACACGCACCGTATGGCATGGAAACGTGTTTCCGGTTGGATGGGCACGTTTCTCGAAAAGGAAACACGTTTCTTCCGTACGGAAACACGTTTCCAGTATGGATGGGGTTCATAAGGCCACATTTCCAAAAATGTATTGCTCGACGGATAAAGAAATATTGCTTTGTTCAGTGGCATTTAACAATATTAAATGGTAATATTAAATTCTTAAAGTAAAAGTGATATTCCCTTTATCTTTCATTTTAGCATTACCATTAATTGTTTCAGGATGTTTGAGAGTGGTTCCAGCCTCATCAGACTTCATATACAAAAAGTAGAATTTTAGATTCCATTCAAAATTCAACAGACTTAATAGTTTTCAGGATTTCAGGATCACAAAGTTTTCACCAGCTTCTATCGTGTATGAGGGTATGGGATTGGCATTTAATCAAGCACATCAACCCCAATATATACCTTGATGTAGGTGGTGTTGATTGTTGAACTCTTTTGTCATGACCTTATTGAAAATGTATTCTTCACTTAAGCGGAATCACTTATTAAGCATGGGAAGCTTTTTCTACCTTGTTTTAACGATTGGATTAGGAAGTTTCATCAAAATTGTAGGGTGTTGAGTTGTTGACTAATGCCCTTGAAGGATCAATTCCTAGATTCGAGTTAGAGGCAAGGGCTAGAACCTAGAGGAGGGAGGCGTAGGGTGTTACTGATGAATAGGATCCCAATAATAAATGATTCATCGACATGTATGATTTATGATTTATGTCTCTCATTCATTTTTTTAAATGTACTTGCTCATTTAGGCAACGATTCATCGACATGTATGATTTATGATTTATGTCTCACATTCGTTTTTTTAAATGTACTTGCTCACACACACACACACACACACATATATATATATATATATATATATATATATATCGTCTTTCCCCGTTTCCAAAATTTTGGGGGGTCAAGTTTCCAACGCGTCCCCATTTCCCCGTTTCATGCAACTTAGTGTTGGTCACATTGGGGCACATTGTCGTACTATGAGATGTTATAGTTGCAGTGGCTTTGGGCACAAAGCTCAAGATTGCGTGAATTGAAGAAGACGATCTATGAGGAATGCCTCATACACATCAGCAAGGAGAACCTATGAACCATTGAAGAAAAATGGTACAGGAAGAGTTGAAGCCCAAAAGACATGTGCTCAAAGTCAAGGACACTCTCAGGTATGGGTGAAAAAGAATGAAGTTGATCAGTGCAAAGAATATGGCTGCCATATGGCAAGCCAAGCTTGAGGTTTTTCAAAAGACCTTAGCACACGGTGAGTTCATGGAGTTCGGAGGATGGACTCAAGGGTAAATGATGGTTGCTCCAAGCAGTGAAACAGGTCCAAGGATCTTAGCTACAATTGGCATGTTGATAGGGGGAGCAGCATGGTTAGTTTTTGTCATCAAAGATAAAGAAAAACAAAGAAAGTGAAGCAACATAGTGATGGTTGGATTGTCATTGATACATGCTTACCTTTTATGAATTTACTAGATGATTGTTGATAGCATCCATAAAGTGTACCGATGACTCTCTCTAGCCTTCGATATGATTGACAGGGATGTCTTCAAGAAACACTTGTTGGTGGTATCTGATTGTATTGGGATTGAGATTTTTTTTGTATGATTTTCGCTGTATCATTCACCGAGAAGACACCGATTAAAAGTTTTGATGAAGAGATTTGAAGTGACAATCTTGTAGTGACAGTAAAGGCCAACATGATGACTGAAGCAGCATATTAAAGATCAGTTCACAAGACATTCTGGGCACATGAAGGGGTCTGATTTGTAAGGGCATCCAAAACAGTCAGCAGTACTCAAAACTTGATCTTGGTGGAGTGATCCAATGGCATGTCTGTAATATATGTATTAAAGTTCTTAATTCTGATTTTAAGATCACTACAATAGCGCAATTCTCTGAAATTAAATACCTGAATTCGGTTTCCTTACAAGCATCCATTACAGTTTCTTCCTCAATAAGCTACAGCAATATGTAACATATGGAGTAAAACAGTTTGCAACTCCAATTTTTGCATAAGTGGGAAAAGTTGTTATGCAGCGCAGGTAACAAGGAGAAGATTCAAGTATAAAAAGGAAGTCTGAAAAAATCAAAACTTGGATTTTTACAGGCAGCTACAGGTTACTACATGATAGAAGACTGAGGACAGCTGAAGTTTCAATTTCTATTTGACAAAGTGTTACAGGACTATCCTTAAACTCTGGGCAGCCAGATGTTTTTGTGTGACACTTTATCAAAGTTCAAATTCAAGTGGTCAAAGCATTTGGGCGATAGCCATAAGAATAGAAGATCAAGACTTGTGAAAGTAATTATCCCAGGCATCAGATATTGCAGCATTCACATTCAGGTCTTCAAAGTTCCAGGCTTGAAAACAGTTTAAGAAGACAGTTAAGGAGCTCAGGAGTTAGTCAAACATTCTTACATCCCTGAATTCAAAGCCACAGATCTGATCTCCAAAAGCTACAATACTTACAAAGGGCTTATCCGTGCTTATGTGAAAGACTTCAAGAGAAAATTTGGATTGAAAGTTCGTGCTGCTCTTGGTGAAGGCAATCTCAGTCGAAGATTTGTAAAGCTACAGAAAAAGATTATTTCCTTCTGAATCCACAACTGACAAGCATATACAATAACTCTAAAAGTGAAGAAGACCAAACTACTTTTCCAAGCAAGCTAAGCACTAATGACAGCCCCTTTAATTCATACTCCACCTCCAGCAGATACAGATGACCATGAAGTCAGAGAATATGCAAAATGGCAATTTGCTGACAATTGAGAATCATCTTGTGACAAATCAACTACAGATCTAGAAGACATTCCTAGACAGAATTGTTCTAAGACTAATTGATCTAACTTTAGAGAAGCTTTAAGCCTTAAGGACAATGTCTGGCACATTTTTCAAGAGGATTAAATCAAATTTATGGATTGTTTTGCACACCCTTAAAGGTCAGAGCACTATGAATAACTTTTGCATAATTTCTTCAAAAAGTTCATGTACAGTGAAAGGAACAGTGGTCAAAGTTCTGTTGAGACTGATCAGAGTGAAGTTTGACCTCAGGAGGATCATTAGCAAAAAAAAGAGGGGGGGGGGAGCAACAGATAATGATCACCATTTGCCATTGATGCCAAAGGGGGAGGAAAGCTGATGAGAGGAGGAGCATGATCCTAAGGGGAGTTTGAGTTGTTTACATCAATGACAGAGGGGGAGATTGTTGATTGAGTTGTCATTGATGCCAACAAGGGATTTGTAGTGGCCTTTTAGTTGTTATTGATGCCACCAAGCCTCTCTGCAGTGGACATGTTTGATCATGGACACTTGCACAGGTTTGGTGTGGGGTTGATCACCCTTTACCCACACACAGTGGCCAACTGGATGATACCTTGATGGTTGATTGATTGGACATACCCACACATGTGCTGGCTTGGGATTTGGAGTCCATTCACTAATGATGTGGGCTTTATAGCATATAGTGGTACAAATGACCCATCCTGTGGTCATTTGTTGAAGAGGTCATGACTTGATGGTGTGATGAAGAGCCTACACACTTAGTAGCTTGTTGGTTCTTGTTACAACTATGATGATTTTGATGCCCTTATGGTTTGGGGCTTAGTACCCACATTAATGATGCTCGTGCATATGGTAACATGGACCTTGAAGACTTAAAGATTTCCTTCTTGTTGATGCTGAAGACTGTTGAAGTCCTTACACTTACATGGAAATGATGGTTCCCTTGCATATGGAGGTTTAGAACCCATAAATATGGTGTGATGATAATATTGAAGAATTCCTCACACTCATATCACTTGGAGTTGGAAGCACTCTGGCATGATAGTTTGATAGTTTTTGAACATGGTATATGAACCTTACGTGGAACCCTTGAAGTGTGTGTGGGACTCTTGTACTCATGCCCACAAGCTTGATGAAGACTTAGGTGATCATGTTCTTGTTGAAGGTTGATGGTAAAGAAACCCTTGGAACCCTTTACCCATGGGCCCTTGATACCCTTGTTGGAGCATGGTGCCTTTGAATTTTTTTGACAAAACACTTACCGATAAAAGCTTTGAAGTCTTGTTTGAGAAGCCCTAATATAAATTGAAGAATCCCATTCATTAAATGCTGTCCTGTTTACCTTGAAAATCGTGCCAACTTGCCTCTATTTTTGTGCTGCTGTACATAATAGTACAGTATGACCTTCTTCGAAATCTGTGTCTTCTATACAAATCACTACTGTACGGTCTCCTGTTGTCTGACCTCTTCCTGTACAGTCATGCCTTGAAAAACGTGCCCATTTTCTTGCTCTTCCTTAACCTTGAAATTTGTGCAAGGGTTTTTCTCTCTCACTTCTCTTGCTCTTCTCTCCTCCAAAATTCTCTTTTGTCACTTGTGAAACTGAACAATGATTCACCCAATGCCTTTTCCTAGCCTTTTTGTTTGAGTAACCACCATCTCAAAATCAATGGCTCAGATTAAAAGCCAACTAAATGAGATCTAGGGCCTTTATTAAATCTCAATTTTTCTCATTAAAAAACATTAGCTTGCTTTTAAATAATAAATGAGACTTTTAATACTCACCCACCCTTTTAATTCTCATAAAGTCACATTATAAATTTTTAATACTCAAATTCACCTTAAAAGTCACTTTATAAAAATAAAGTCATCCACACTTTAAAAGGACTAGGGACCACAACTTTTAAGTGTTCATGTCCACCCCAAGGCATCATAAGGTTGACAAACACTTCCTAGGTAATTTTTCAACAATCCCTCTTACTGAGGAAGTTGTTCTTCACCACTCCATGTCTTTGAAATGAATATGCTTTCCTCTTCCCAAAGACTTTGTGAGAATGTCAGCCACCCAACTATACAAACTGCCTCGATTTGCGTTCCCATTATTGTACCGTACAGATTGCCTCGATTTTCGTGCCCATTGTACAGACTTTTGTGCCCAATTTTTTCTTCTCGAAAATCGTGCCTAAAAAACAACCTCGAAAACATGCCCAGAATTTTCCTCGGGAACCGTGCTGTACGGAAATGTAATTTCTGTTGCTGTATGGTCTTGGGAAACATACTCTCTTCTCTTCTCTCTCTGCCTGCAATTATTTCTCCTTCTGTGCTCTCCAACTCTCATGAAAAACAAAATGAGACTCAAATGCCTTCCCTTTCCTTTTTGGTGTCTAAATAAGGAAGCTGAATAGTCATCTAATCCAAGGGCCCAAAATGAATTAGATGGATGGATGAGATTAAATGCACTTTTAATTCTCTCCAAAATTAATTTCACTCACCTCACTTAAATTTATCAAAAAGTCACTTTATTCTGTAAAGTGAATTAAAACTCATCTCAAGTTATTGATTGCAAGGGTCATTTTAATTTTCCCCTTTTAATGACTTAGGCAAAAATCACTAGGGGAACACTCTCCTAGGTACAAAAATCAACAGGAGTAAGCAGGGGAGGATGACATGCCCCATCTAACCCCAACAATGCTGATAACCCCTCAACACCCCTCCAAATCAAGCAGTACGGCTTGGATGAAGAGATGAGGTCATCATTGGGCAATGGCCAAGCAAGGAGGGCACTATGCTGAAAGAGGACAAGGAAGGGTGTGTCAGGTGACCGGAAGAGGAGGCAATAGGCTCATAGCTGAAAGAACTGTCTTTGGAGTAGAAAACAAGTGAGGGCCAGTGACCCACCCCTAGGAGCCCCATAGACCAAGCCTAGGGGTGAAAACCCCAACAAAGGGTAGTCATCAATGCCACTAAGCCATAGTACTAAAGGAAGGACCAAAGGGTCTGATCATGACCACCTCTTAAGAAATGTTGGTAATGCCTGTCATGGTTCTGAAAAAAATGGCCCTCTCACTGGGCACATATCTTAAGGTGCGCTGGTACTGGTATCACATAACTGTTGAATTTTAACATGTGCATATATTCTTTAAATTTTGCAGACTGTAATATAGATAACAATAAGACAAGTGCAGTAGATAATCAAGCATCACACAAATGCACACCAGATGTTTTCACGGGGAAACCTTTAAAGGACAAAACCCCAAAACCCCAAAGGTTTTCTTGTATTTTTGACTTTAATCTCTTGGTATTCCTTATGGACCAAGGCTTAGGGCAAGAAGGTCCTTCAAGTGTTTAGTGGTCAAAACTAGTGGTCTCTAGGGTCCTTCATGCCCACTCAAGTACATCTTGATAAATAGGGAGAATTACTAATGCTTTTAACTTGAAGTCCTTGTGCCACCAAGATCGGGTGTTAGGTGTCTCAACCAAGGTTAGCTAATCCCAGGAGAAGGTCAGATAGCCCATAGATCAAGGATAGGAGTGCATCACGTGCCCAGACTCGGTCTAGGGCTTATGGTGATAACCTGGTAACTGACCAGGTGCCTCAACCCTAGGCTGCATCAATTGACTTAATGCCAAATACTTGGTAACTGACCAAGCACCCCCATTCTCTCGAAGAATGGCCCTCAAACCTAGGTTGAGTCCCCCAGTCCTAGGCTGGTTCAAATTCCTAATAACTGACCAGGTGCCTCCATTCAAAGAATGGCCCCTCAGCTCTAGGATGAGTCCCCTAGTCCTAGACTGGTTCAAGTTCCTGGTAACTGACCAGGTGCCTCCATTCAAAGAATGGCCCCTTAGCTCTAGGTTGAGTCCCCCAGTCCTAGACTAGTTTAAGTTCCTGGTAACTGATCAGGTGCCTCCATTCTCCAAGAGAATGGCTCTCAATGCTGCTTAGGAAAAATTAACATTCCCTCTCAGCGAGAGAGGTATTCTCTGCCATGCCAAGTTTGTCACGAAAGTACACAAACTTTGTTGATGTCAGAGGCTTGGTCAAAATATCTGCAATCTGTTCATCTTTACGAATGTATTGCAGCTTCAAAGTGCCTCCTTGTACTAGGTCTCTGATGAAGTGGTTCTTCAGTTCAATGTGTTTCGATTTATCGTGAAACACCATATTTTCTGAATGCTTAATGCAACTCTGATTATCACAAGGGATAATCGTTGATTCAATCTTTCCACTGAACAGATTAGAGAGAATTTTCCTAAGCCAAACTGCTTCCTTGCAGGCATCACTAGCAGCAATATATTCAGTTTTTGCTGTACTCTGAGCTATGGAACCCCATTTCGTGCTGGACCAAGAGATCATTGTTGATTCCATGCTGAAACAGTAACCTGAAGTGCTTTTCCAGTCTACTGTATTGCCAACCCAATCAGAGTAGGCATATCCGACTGACATTACTCCACTGCTGGAATTATACCTGAGCCCATAAGTGATAGTACCTCGCACATACCTGAGTACATGTTTAGCATCTACCCAATGTATATGCTTTGGATCGGACATGAATTGACTCAGTGCATTTACTGTGTAACAGATATTTGGTCTTGTGTGCACGAGATACATCAGAGATCCAATGAGCTGTCGATACAGAGTAGAGTCCACATCCTGTAAACTGGTGGCTGAGTCTCGTAACTTCTTCAAGTTTGTTGTCATGGGTATGCTCATGGACTTGCAGTCCTGCATCCCAAATCTCCGCAAGAGATCAACTGTATACTTCCCTTGTGTTAGGAAGATCTCGCCTGGATTTTGCCAGACCTCCAAGCCAAGAAAATAGTGCATCAAACCAAGATCCTTCATTTTCAAATTCAGAGGTAAGCTCCCTCTTACACTAAGCTATTAGCTGCTCCTCTCCAGTAAGGAACAAGTCATCCACATACAAGACTAGGATCAAGTGATGGTTATGAACAACCTTAAAGTACAGATCAGAGTCGACAGTACTTTTGGTGAAAGGAGGAAAAAAGTTAGCTCCTTTGGTAGCAATTTCATTGCATAGCAGATCAAATGCCAAGAGAAAGAGCATTTGGTATGGTATTTGACATACCATAGTGTCACATAGCTATGCAACGAGCTTAATGATATCTGTCATTTGCCTTGTACTCTACTGATTGAGAAGAAAGGCACAATCCTTCCTTTTGCTGGAGCTTTTAACCACATAGGGTTTCTCGAGGGTAAATATTGTGTGCATGGTACTCCATGCTGCTGTGACTTTGCTATTTTAGTTCTCTTTTCATTCACAGTAAAAGAATCGATATCGCCTGTTTATCTCTGTTAAATCACTAAAATACAAAAAAAAAAGTCGTGCAGTAGAGCAGAGGTTCACTTGAGGAGCAATAGTTTAAGATCTGTTCTGGTGAGCTCACAATTGGAATATCCAAGGTGGTTTACAGATCATGAGGGTAGGAGAAGAGAAAGGCACAGCAGTCTGACGAGAGTGAGCAAGATGAAAACATAGTGTAAGAAAATGGGTGCTGGTTGCCTTCTCTGAGTCTGGGAGTACAAGTTCTCCTTGGTAAGGCCTACAGTTGTCTGAACCAGATTAGTAGGTTAGACCTCTTGCTTACTGCTTAGTTGTGGGTTTGAGAGGGTTCATTCTGTAACGTTGTTGGAGTATAATGCTGTATTTGTACTCCCACAGCGCTATGTAAGCAGAGTTGGATGCATGCCTGCTTAGCATTTTTTATCTGGGTGTCACATGCTTATTCAGAGTTTTTCTATGGAAGATTTTATATCATGGGGGTGCAGGGAAGCTGGATATCTCTACCTGGCATCAAGTTCCTCACAGGAGAAAGATAGCTACTATGGACACTGGATGGAGCACATCTAGGTGTTGACTTTCATAGTATTAAAGAGGCATTGACCTTTTTGTTGAACATTAAATCCAAATTCTCTGGTCAGCCCCTAGTCCAAATTTGTCTTATTTCTCTGTGCACCTTCTTTACGCTATCTGATTATATCATATATTCTCTAGGTTCATACATTTCCATACACCTCATGGTTTGAAATTCTGGATTGGTTAGTTCAGAGTCCAGTGGCGAAGTAGCCAAACAAATTTGACATAGAGTCTTGTTTACAGCTTTGTTCCCTAGAGTTGGAGAGGATCTTTTTATGTTGTGATACCCTTTAAAATATGATATTAGAGGTAGGATTGATTGTCTTTTTTAAAATCCTGATGGACAATGGCAACTTGTACCTCATAGGTCCACTAATGTCATCATCTACTCATTAGAGAGATCTTTCATGATTGGAGACTGCTGGAAATCGGGATACAAGCACCTAAAGACATAGGAAATGCCCATTTTGTTTTTTTGACAGTTTTAATGTAATGGCTCAAGTGCCACTCTCTTTGGAGCATTTCTAGTGGCACGGTTTGCATGAACAAACATTGTTTACCTTGTATAACTCAGCAAGATCATTGCACACACTAAAATTTTGTGTTTGGCAAGTTCTAGATATTTGATGCTTTCCATGACTAAGCACTATAACCTGATCATCAGATTCTAAGTTCTTCCATGCCATTTCACACAATTTATCTAGGATTGCTAAGAGAAAAAGTATAAAATCAAAGCTTCTGTCGCTCCTTAAGAACATCAGAGCTCTTATAAGTTATAACATGGTCATCGTCAGACTAGTGCCTAGGAAAATAAATTGTATTTAGCTTGGTTCAGCATCTGGAGGGGTCACCACTTGATTGGTAGCTCGTCTACCATCATTAAATGAACCTCTAAATGGGGGTCCATTTCTGGATTGATCCTGTGCAGATAATTCTTTCCAGCAGGCTGTCGTTGACCTTTAGGCCAATGAGGGAAAACAAGGCACATGATAATAATTCAATGGTCTGAGCTGCTAATTACATACTTGAACTGCACCATTCTGGGATGAGTTGTAACCTCTCAGTTTTATATTTCCGTTCTCTATATTGCAGAGTAGATAGAATTGGAGATGTCATAGGCATTCCCATCTCACAATCAAATCACTTTAAACATGTCTACTTCTGCTACACCACCTTGATGGGCTCACAATGTCACATGATGTTTTTCCATAAGTTTGACCTTTCCCTGTAGGTACTTACATGGCTCCTTCAAGGTGTGCTTGAAAGCTTGTGGGAATTGAAACTTGGTCAATGGTGGGAAACTCCTTGCCCCCACAGTTAGTCTTAAGCCTGTTGGATGATATAGTTACATATTAATATGATTAATTTCTTCATTTCTTCCTTCCTTTATGTCTGAATTCTTCATTCCATTGAACTGATCAACTCTGATGTTCTTGCTTTCAAGGACATGACAGCATTAGTTTGCTAAGCTCTATTATTGTGCTTGAAGGAATCTACATTCTAATGTTTTTAGTAACATATTTTTTTACGCTTGTCAGTACTGTTGACGGCATTTAGGTTGAGAATGTTGTGTAGATGAAAGATTGTTTGATATCTGATGTGTTTATTCATTCCATGAAAAGAAGTGCTTTAATTCATCACCACAAAGCTAAAATGCCAATGTAATGGCCTGTGAATTATCCTCTATGTCATGTAAAGAATGCTTTTTAACTTTTAATGCAGTTTCCCTTGTGCAGGGTGTAGGAAACAATGACGATAAAGTTCTTGTTCTGGCTGCCACCAACACTCCATATGCATTGGATCAGGTCTGAAATTTCCTCACAACAAATGGAAAATCCCTTCACTTAGATGTGAACTATTCATTTGACTTGCTAGAAGTTTAAAAAAGGATATACATTGAAAAATACTTGAGAATGCTCATTTCTCATGGATATTGCATTTATTTCAGGCAATTAGGCGTCGGTTTGATAAACGAATTTACATCCCACTACCAGAGGTCAATGCAAGGCAGCATATGTTCAAGGTTGACCATTTTCCATGCATCTTTCTTCATTCATTGTTATCAGAAATAGGAGTGCACAACTGCAGAATGGGGATGTATTAAATGAATGGAATAGAAATGGTAGCAAATAGTTTGGATGTAAAATGAATATCGCTCTCCTTACACTGTTTGGATTGTGCCAGAGCCCAGATACATAATTATGTCATCTTGTATGTTATGACTAGGTCCATTTAGGTGATACACCCCACAACTTAACTGAGAGTGATTTTGAGGAACTGGCACGCAAGACGGAGGGCTTTTCTGGTTCTGATATAGCTGTTTGTGTAAGTAGTTCTCGTCTCTTTGTGCTCTTCCCCCCCTGTTAGAAGAAAGAATGGAGAACAAATGGATAAGTTATTTGCCTACTGTGTAGGAGTAATGCATACATCTTTGAGCTTGTACTCAATTGTTGCTTGTCATGGCAGGTTAAAGATGTACTGTTTGAACCAGTTCGTAAAACTCAAGATGCCATGTTCTTCAAAAAGTCTTCAACCGAGGAAGGGGAGATGTGGATTCCATGTGGTCCCAGGCAAGCTGGCGCTGTGCAGACTACTATGCAAGAACTTGCAGCAGAAGGCCTAGCGGCCAAGGTACTCTGTTAACCATTAAGGCCTCTCTTATTCACCTTTTTGCATCTGCAGCTCATTTTCTTTTCTTAAAGAACCTGAACATTGCTTCATATCCAATTTTGTTATTGTTACAGATTCTGCCGCCACCAATTGCAAAACCAGATTTTGATAAAGTTCTCGCAAGGCAAAGGCCAACTGTTAGCAAAGGGGACCTTGAGGTGCATGAGAGATTCACCAAGGAGTTTGGTGAAGATGGCTGATAAATTTCAGTCATGATAGTCCATGAATGGTATTTGTAATTTTTTGACAACCATATTAGTCATTTTTAAGAAATATGTGCCAAGATTTCACTATTGCTACAATATTAGTAGTTGATTTTATGATTATAATCTCTTGCTTGTATGGTCTGCAGAATTTGTTGTTCGATCAAATGAATTTTTTTATGCAACGCAGATTGTTCTCTCTACGAATTTGCTAAAATTCTCAAATTTTAGAATGTATTTGTAACTTACAATTCCATTTCTGTATTTCTGCGATTCCAATTTGCCTTGTAATCTATGAAACCGGATTCGTCCAAAAGGGCCTGCGTGTCCCGTGTCCGCGTGTCGGACACGGACACGCTGACAAAACGTGTCCGACACGTCTTTGCAGCGTGTCATGTTTTCGGACATGCGTGTCCGAGTGTGTCTTGTTTTCGGACACACGTGTCCGAGGATTGTCAGTGCGTGTCCGGAAAACAGGACACTTTTTCCACTAAAAAAACGCCCAGAATTGCTTTAAATAAAAAATTTCACTTTCTTTTTATCATTT
Organism: Pseudotsuga menziesii; assembly: GCA_001517045.1. Classification (NCBI taxonomy): domain Eukaryota; kingdom Viridiplantae; phylum Streptophyta; class Pinopsida; order Pinales; family Pinaceae; genus Pseudotsuga; species Pseudotsuga menziesii. The sequence goes on from LPNX010156585.1 coordinate 20,698, forward strand.
GAAAGTGTGGAGAGGGTTTTAAAGTGTGTTTGGTGTGCAGGTGAAGAATATTTGAAGGATTTAAATGTGTAATTACTAATGTTAAATGTGCATTGATTTTGATTTCTATTGAATATTTGTAAAACTTTGGATCTATATGTCTCTATTTTTAATATATATATATATATAACGTGTCCTACGTGTCCTGATTCCGGGGGTCACCTTGCCCGTGTCGGACACTCGAATCCCCGTGTCCTTCGTGTCCCATGTCCCCGTGTCAGGTGACTTAGCTTGTAATATATCGTCAGTGCATCACATAGAATGTCACATTTCTACCAAAGTTGTAATATCTTGACGGATAATGTTGCTGGTGCTTTTATGATGTTTACATAATCACTAAGTCACACCTTAATGTTTTACCACTATATTCAATACTTATGATTCTTGAATCTTGTTTTTTCAACATGAACAAGGAAAATGGGCTCTAGACTTTTGGGTACAAATGGTTTCATTGCAACCATGTTCTAGAATCTGTTGCTATACTTTTACAAAGAAAATCTCACCTAGTATGGGTAAAACAGACGAGGGACATTGTAAGAAATTGTTCGGAGTGCGATGTTCAGGAAGCTCAATCAAAATAATGTACGTCTTTGTGGTGATCATTGCATTTCACTAAACTTTATTTCTCATATAATGGCTTGATCACTGTGGATTGATGGCAGCTACTTTTCATGCAGAATGATATTTTAATGATGATCTTGACTACATTAGTATATTAGGTGAGTTAAGTCGTTTACTTTAGAGGGAAAATCATATCTATGTCGTCTACACCTAATGTAGCCACCTTGAGAAAGTACCCAAATTTGTGGTAAACTTTTTATTGTTTCTTCAAGGATAAATTCTTATCAAACTATATTTTGGGTTCAAAGCTTCAAGTTATTGTAACATATTCTTGCGAGTTCATATTGATGAGTTCAAGCCTGTCTAAAAGGTGAGTAGTTAGTTGGAATATCAAAGATCTATGAGGACATTTTTTCTCCCAGACCTTGTTGGATTTGTTTGTCTAAAATGTATTCTTAGAGATGAATGAAATGCATAATACCTTGAATGAAATATCATTTATTGCGATTGTGTATTGCAACGCCATGCAGCTACTTGCCATCCTCATTAGTTATGTAATGTGCATCTTCTAGTAATATTACAGAATGACAAATTGGACCTTCTAGAATTTATTTTTATTCAATTTACATTCAGGAACATAACCGCAGAAACACTACCCTGATAAAAGCAACAAAATATCTTCTTCTGGAAGCAAATAATCAGACTGACAAAATCATTGCAAAATTCACTGTAGTTGAGAAAACCGGGAAAAAAAGAGATGTTCCATATGACAAAAATTGTCTTTTCAAGGAGTTATGAATTATCAGAACTTTGTGACCACAATCAACATCACTTACAAAAAGCAACGTTTATCGCTTGAAGAATTGCATGGAATGCTGGTTAAGGAGAATCAAAGGAAAATATTTGTCAACAAATATTGAGTGCTCTTAGGTAGAGTTCAATTTTTTTGTAAAACTCTAGCATCTCAAAACAAATAATTAATTAGAGAACAATACTCCTTTTGACACTATGTTGCACAAGTTTCTGGAACGCGGGTACGTTGGGTACGTGGACACGAGTATCCGATACAGCTAGAAGCTTTGCACAAATTTGCAGGAAATGTAGGGTTGGGAGCGAATTTTTAAAATATTTTGAAAATAAATAAAGTTAAAAAAACATAAATTGATTAATTTCATAGCTTAAACTATTTTATCCTCTTAATCTTCTAGTAGTGTCATGAAATTCTTCTTTTTAGATTTTCTCTCTCTAGGTCCACATTTTACAAATATCACTGTATGAGTTTGTAAAGGCAGGTTGCATATATGTGTACGAAGCACCAATAGCTTCATAAATCATAAGATTCAATATTTTTCTAATTCCTTGTTCCAACTCCATCTATATTATTGCTCTTAAGAGTGCTTAGTTTTTGGGTGCCTCTGCATTTTTTTATGGTAACTACTACTTACTTCTAATGTGAATGAACTTGATTGTTTTAAGTTAACTAACAAGCTTTCATTTTTTTTGGTATCTTGAGTTTGATATGGTTTATGATCCTAAATTGCTATACCAGTCAGTATGAATAACGTAAGCTAGCTATAATCATTTGAGCTATGAATTAAAGTTGTTCAATATCTTAGTACTGTAAAAGATCCATTTGTATTCACTTAAGTACCTTGCAACATATATTTTGAGCGTGAATGGATCTAAACATTTAAGAGGCGTGGGCCCTCTTTATTTATATAGCCTTGAAAATAAAAAAATGGCATTATTGATAGATTCAATTGAAATTTTTATTATTGGTGATTTTTTGACACAATAAACTTCAATCATTCAATTGATTTTCAACACTTTTCTTATGATTTTGGCCTCCACATGGTCGGGAGCTTGTAGAAGCTCCCAATAAAAAGGGAGCGATAAAAACAAGTTCCCAAAAAGCTCCCTAGTTCCCAAAAAGCTCCCATAAAAAAGGGGATGTTTTGTACCAGTGCCCAAGCTCCCAGGAGCGGGGAAACGCCAGCTATGGGTTGCCAAAATCCTGGGAGTTGTACCTGTTCATCTATGCTTTGACATGTATATGAGATACATAAATAGTATTTACTCTAATGTAGCACCTTAGATGTATTTATTGTCATTGAGAAGATAATTTCTTCTTTGTAAAAGTGAATGGCAAGATGGAAATTAGAGATGTGGCTCAAGGAGAATCAAAGCAAGTTTAAAAACAATGCCATCGAGTACTTTATGAGCTAAAGTTAAGCTTTTGTGGACAACTCTAGGATTTTGACAAATAAGTTAGAGAACAATACTCCTTTGACATGTATACGAGGTACTTCAATACTATTTACTATAACCTAATACCCTATATATTATTGTCATAGAGATGATAATTTCTCATTTGAAAAAGTGAATGGTAGGAAGGAAATTAAACTCTGATTTTATGTATTTGACTTGATGGGATTTGTTGAGAAGGGGATACAAGCTGATTTGTAGTTAAGAATCATTGGACATTTCATTTCAATTACAAAATTATCTAGGACATTGCTGAGAAAATATTTGATTTGATTCTTTTGGAGTCTAAGAAGCTTTCTGCATTTTTTCCGTGTGTCGAGCACTGTGTATGCTCTCCCTCTGTGCCTCGAGCGATCAGCTAGGATCAAAAGCAGTGATCTCACTTGTAACGAGTCTGCAAAACAGTAGCGTATGCTCTCCCTCTACACTTAGTGTGATTAGCTGGGATCGGAAACTCTGGTTAGTGTAAGTTTGCGCTTGTGATAATCTTCGCCCTCCAAAGACGAACAAGCTTTTGAGTCTGTATTAAGAAGTTGCATTTTCTGAAGTTTCTCTGAATTCACGTTCACGTTCGATCTTGGCGTCTCTTGGTATTCTTGGAATCATGCTTGAGATAACTTGTCGACAGATCAACTTTAAAGAATTTCAAGTAGTGGTGCATGGTATCGTGGTAAATATATATTACCATATGTATTAAACTTGCATGATATTTGTATCCTCATTCTCACAATTTTGTGGGATTGCTTTTAACTTGAGCTACATTTTGATAAAGTTCAAGGTACTTTGTAGATGCTTTGTGTTGTGATATTGATGATGTTTTTTGAGCCTATAACATAACCCCATATAGTATGTATTATTGATAGGATCATTACTCTCTTCCATGTCCGCCTTTGTTTTTATTGATAGGATCTTTACCAACTTTCATGTTCGCCTTTGTTTTGAAGTGTGTGAATGTGAGAACTAAACATAACGTTTTAGATTCCTTCAAAATGGTTGAGATTTTGAAATGTTATGTACATAGAACGAAATGAGATAAATATTATAGTGTAGAGTTTTGACATGTAAATACAATAATGCAAGACATACGATGAATGATGGTAGGCTACATATGCCAACGATCACCATGTGTCATAATGTGGACCCTATAGTACCATTGCGATCCACTTCAAAAGTTAGCATTAAGAACCTTGAACACAAGACACCGACTACCTATGATTATGTCATGTGGCCCATTGTTGACATCCTCGCGGGTTAGGCTTATGTGGTGACTGTGCTTGATGATGTTTATCCCTAGAATGAATGTATTATCCACTTGTATTAAGGGCCAATAAGATTTAATTGAATTAGTGTATATAACATTGCTATAATCTTACAAATGAGATTCCTGGTTACTTTGTAGTATACCTGGTTACTTTGATCTTCCACATTCAGATAGGATAAACCCTTCATTCCATGTTGGATAGACATTTAGAGATTTTAGTAACGAGTTTTTCAATAACAAATAGTGGATAGACGTTTTAGGGTTTTTAGTAATGAGAGTTCAATAACAAATAGTGGATATATATTCTAAGGTTTTTAGTAACGAGTCGTTCAATATCAAATAGGGGATTTCTAATGGAAATCCTATTATATATTAATTAATCCCCACACAGACGAGCAAAAAAAACATAGTAGGAAAACTAATAGTTTATTATACAAATTACTATAAGTGAAGGTTGCGATTATAATATATACGAAACACGACTTGTGAGAGGAAATATCCATAAATATAGAAGGGGCAAGGGCACTAGAATTTTTTAGCATGGCTTATAAAATTCATCCATAAGATCATAATTTGCAACCTATTATCTCCTAATCTGAATTGAGCATTTGAGGAAAAACTTAGAATGTAGAGTATATTGCATATATATAAATGTTGAAAAGGAATATGGAATATGGAAAATACAAATGAAGCATAAAGAGGCAAAATGCAAGAAGAAATTGAGATGAAGCCATTAATTATAAGGAATAGGATTTGAAATGGCTATGAAGATTTGAACAATTGTAGAAGTTGAAACATCAATTTAATTTCCTACCTATCTCTCTATACACATAAAACATGCATGAGGGGATTCTATTACCTTTGTAATATAGGATGAAGTATTCTCCCCCACGTTACTATTCATCGTGTCATTCTTGTATTATGAACAAAGTTGTTGTTGTTTCATTGTTTTTCTTAGGCATTGTACAATATGTTGTTTGATTGAGCGTCATGAATATCCTGTTTGTTGATTGAATCATTTTCATGGTTATATATGGTTCATTGTGAATTTTAACATGGTATTACAGAAAGAGCCATGGATATGAAGATGCCATTGAATGTGATGAAGTTGGAAGTAAATGTAGTGAATAAATTGTTCAACACTGCAACAGTTTAAAATAAACTTTCCTTGATTAGTCCTCAAAATGGTTGACAACATTAAATTTATGATCCCAGAAGAATAGTTGGTCCTAGAATTGGATTGAAAGATAAGGTCCACCCCCAAAGGTCCTACCCCATGCTGCCCTGGAACTTGGGGCTCTACCTCGGATGGATTTGGAACTACGGGAAGGGAAGATGCTATTAGCCTAGGGGGATTATATTGTGTGGATTAGAGCAGCTTCCGGGATATTCCATAATTCTTAATTGATCATGGCAAAATTGCTCGGAGATATCAAATATTAATGTTTTCTACCATAGATTTTGAATGTTGCATATACATGTTGAATTTCATATGTGAAGATTGTAATTGATTGTAAGAGCATAAACTTTGTCCTTGTCATGTTACCTTGAATTCGAGTACGTCAAATTTTCTTGGAGACATCAAATTTAAAAGTTTTCTTCCATAGATTTTGACTGTTGCATCTCCATGTTGAATTCAACTTGAGTTTCTTTTCAAGTGAAGATTGCAATTGATTGTAAGAACATAAACTTTGTCTTTGACATGTCATCCCACATTTGTTTTCTCAATTGGGGACAACATTAATGTTGTGATTGACATATGATGCGAATAGCCATAGAAGATCAAATAAATGCCAACAAAAAAAACGAGGAATTTCTAAAACATTGTGAACGCATTTTTTTCATAATTTGATATAAGTTATTGCTCATGAAATTTCCATCTTGTGCACATTGCAACATAAAATGTTCATTCATGTCTAAGAATGCAAGTTCAAGGATGGTTATATGTGGTGCAATTAACACCTTAAGTCTTTATGTTCCATTTCTACACATTGTGTAAATGCACATCTTATTTTTAACCCATAGTTGTATAGCTTTGTTGAGATATCATGTAAAATGTTCAATACAATTTTAGGACTAAAAGATAACCTTGTAATCAAGACCTTTTTCTACAAAATTGACAATGGTTGATGGTGAAACTTGTGTAAGGGCATGCTATGATGATACGATGAAAAGTGAAAATTTTGAATTGTTGTTAAGTAAATTTTTGATGTTTGGTTGGTTTAATGTAAAAAGTTTGAAGCATATGGCAAAGTACCATCTTTCAAATAGCCATCTTGATACTAGAAAAAATTGTTGGAGCATTTAGTTACCGATATAGGTCAATATGTTCACATTACCTAGGATCATTTACATTCTTAGATGCTAAATCAATAAATATAGGCCGATAAATTAGATTTGATTCATATTTAATTCGCCATTGCTATTATAGATGCTATTGTTCTTTGAATGTGTGATTTCAAGTTTTAACTAAACATAGATCTTTCATAGAGATTGAGGGATTGGACCTATATTAAACTTGGTAGATCAACGTTTGTTCCCCATTTCATGATTAAGTGGTCTGATTTATTTTTGAATGTTTGCATTACTCAAGCTCTCATAACCAATTAACATCATAGACTTAAATTCAACTCTACTTGAGAATGAGGACTGTATTTAGTTGATGCGATTGACAATTGATTTTGATTAAATTCATAGATTCATGTTGGATCTAGTTAGAGGGGTTAAGGACTAGTGTTAAGTTTCCTTTTCATAGATTTAATGTTTTGAAATTCATGTTAAAAATAAGCTTTGACACCTGCACATATGGTGTAGACAACCTTTAAAATACAAGACTTACCCCTAGTTGATAATTTATGGTTTGATGAAATTGATGTCCCAGAAATAACATTGATTTGCACCAACACATCCCACTACAATGTCAAATAGAGAGAAGTATACAACAATAGCGCAACTCAGAGAGGAAGCATACCAAGCATGGTTGGATCAACCACATATTCAATTCCCACTGCGTCTAGTCTCACCAATTAGGAATACATACAGTAATAGTAGTTCTTCACATGTTGGAAATGAAGGAAGTGGAATAGAGGTTGGTATGGACAGCTTCTTACAAGATACAAGTGCCATGGAAGCAATGTTGTTAGATGCATTCCAAGACGATGAGCTAGGAGATGAGGCTCATGTAACTGATACCTTCTTCTAAAGCCTTAAATTGGTTTCCACCACCCCTCTCTTTGGACCTAGTCGGTCGAAATATACCCAACTAGGGACAAAAATGCTACTATACAACTTGAAAGCAATGTATGGTATGTTAGACACGTGTTTCTCGACACTTTTGATGTAACAGAGCATCAAGTGCCTTATATTTTGAGGAATATTTTCACATAGTCAAAATTAAAAATGGTCGATTTTATGAATGTTAAATGACATTGTACATTTATATTTCCCACTAACTTTAGGTTGCTCAAAGATAAAGTACTCCTGAGTGATAATGTCTTACGTGATGATTACGAAGAGGCAAAACAAATGTTGAAAATGTTGGGTGTTGAGTACATATCATATCATGCTTGTCTAAATGATTGTATTCCATATAGAGGAGAATATGCAAACAAAGAAATATGTCCAAAATGTGGGCATGACATGTACCATAAATCAAGAAACAAGGGTAAAACACATGGTCCTCCTCATAATATATTGAAGCATATGCCTATAATCCCAAGGATTCAAGGGCTCTTCAGGTGCAAAGAATTAGCTATGTTTTATGGATATCATGCCTCACATCAAAGGGAGTCAAGATTTATGAGAATCCCAACAGATTCAATATCCATGAAGCATATAGATGATACATGGATTGATAAATTCAAGGATGAAGTATAGAGTCTTTGATTGAGCATATCCATAGATGGCGTAAACCCACATTCTCTCCAAAACATCAACTATTTTGTTTGGCATGTAGTAGTAATCAATAACAATATCTCCCCATGCTTTTCCATGAAGAATGGACATCTTATGCTAGCTCTTATAGTCCTTGATAGAATACAAGTGAAGAATATGAATGACCTACGACCATTGATCGATGAATTGAAGGAATTATGGGAAGAGATACATAAATACGATGTATCAAGACTGATCCAACATAGAAGAATTTTATGTTATATGGCATATGAGCGTACACCACACAATTATCTGGGATTAAAAGTTTTCTATGGTAAACATGTTGATTGATTTGTTTATATTTGTAAACATATTTTTTGGCATAGTTAACTCAATATGACTGTATTGATATTCAATACTAACGTTCTTTGTATACAATAACATTGCAGGTCTCATAACAAAAGGGTATCCTGGGTGTAAATGTTGTGGACCTTCTATGAAGGTTAGGTAGTCTAGCCACCAACGAAATACGGTGTATGATTACTTAAGGATATTCCTCCCAGAAGACCACTCTTATAGAAGAGCAACATATGCTTTCAATTGTAAACCAAAGAGAACCCGAAGGCTTGAAATAATGAGGCCGACTCACTGGCTTAAGGAATATGGCAGAGAGAAGGAGAAGGAAATTGTAGAAATATTCTATTCAAATGGGGAATCTATGTTCAATGATCACGAATTCTTCGACGCCTATGTTGAGAAAATTCCCAAACCGATATTTTATGAGCTCCCATATTGGGAGCATATTAAGATTGTCCACTTACTGGATCCCATGCATATATTTAAAAATGTTTCATCTTATTTGTGGAGGCACATATCATCAAAACAAAGTGACACATTGACTGCCATGAGAGATCATATTTATTCAAATACTAAATAGAAGCATTGTCCAAGACAAGAAAACAAAGGAGAAGCTGACCCTTTTGGGATTTTGAAGAAAGATGTCTTTCTTTTAAAAAGGAAGTAATATTTGGTGTGAAGGTGCCTTCTTTATATGTGTCTAGTCTATGGCGCTGCTTCATTGTAGACGAACATTTGTCGAGGTTGAAATCACATGACCATCTAAACCTTCTAAGGGTACACATGCCAAAAAAATGTTTTTATTTTTTTTGTTTTTATCTTTTACCCCACAAGTTAAAACACAATTAATTTTTTTGTTTACTTTGTAGAGTCATTATACTTTGCTCGTACGTGGGTGTGTGAACCATGACTTCCCTGAGGACCCGTGGTGTGCTGACTCTAATTTATCTACATTTGTACGATGGATAACATAAAAGGAGATTCATATGGCTAGCATTCCATGGTGACGTTAAGTGATATAGATGAGATTGTTTGTATGTTTGAGAATGAACTGCTGACAAGTTTTATGGACTTGCATGTTCATCCTCTAATTCACCTAGTTGACGAGGTTGAATTAGTTGGGTGGTCTCATATAATTTGTTCTTCTTAGAGAGGTACATGAAAAAATTGAAGGGATTTGTATGACAAAGGGAAAAACCCGGGGGGTCTATGGTAGAGGGTTACACAGTATATGAGTCATTCTATTATGCAGTGAGTACATCAAGAAATCGACGACACACCAGGCTCAGTGATTTGGGATGACCAACACGATGAGGAATAAAGGAAAGGGGAGATACTCCAAATGAATATAAAATGACACATGATAAAGAGTAAGTCACTTATCTTTTGTCACGTTTCTATAGAGTAACTATTTAGTACACCAAACTTCATAATCTATATTTGATCTCATTTGTACTTTAAGTCGATTTGATTTCATGAATAGAACAATACATTTAGAAATTGATGCCATCAACAAAATCATTCTATACAACATGAAGGCAACACAACCATAAGTCACGTTGTATGGAGAGGAAATGGGACAATGACATGAAAAAATTTAGATGATTGAATGGTAGAAGCATGCCTTATCCTGATCAGTCAAAAGTTAATATACCAATTATTTGTCCCAAGAATTGGGTTGCTAACCAAGTCAGAGGGAAATACGGTGCATCTAGTCTACCCAACCATTGAAGAGGATGCACTAAACATAGGGATCATGTGCAAGAACTTGGTAATAATCTCTATGTACATTTTTAACTTTACAATGCACCTTTGAATTATAACATCTACATTTTATATATTAATGGTCCGGTTATTTGACATATGACACCGCCATTTGTTCACTTTTTTATAGGTGCATTTGTTCCCATCTATGTGGGCATATGGGAATCATTTTCACACCAAGGATGCCAACGATGGATGTGCCACACAAGACTATGGAGTGGAAGTTGAATTCGACCAATCTAGTCATGCTAGACAATGCGATCAAAACCAGATATGGGAGAAGTTGGGTTACATCATAAAAATAAAAGAGATCATTTAAGTGGACTTCTCATCTTTCCAATGAGTTATTTTTAGGTGCAAGTGGTGGGACACCTTCAATGAGATAATGTAAAGGAATATCACGATAGTGTGGTGATATCTATAAATTCTAAAAGGACGTGGGATGAAACTAAGGATCCTTATGTTTTCCCAAAACACTGTAGCCAATTTTTTTTACACATGTGTTGGATAGGGATTGGTGGCTCGTATTAAGACACCACTAGATCAAAACATATTTTTGTGAACAACAATTCTATCATGCCAAGCGAGGAAGATAATTAAGGTGATGATGGAAACAAATAATGATATGGTCATATTTTATTTTATCATTTACAATGTTGATGTATCAATTTATTATTGTTATCTTTAATTCTCTAATTATATTATATATTCATCTTATGACGGTAGAAATAGAAAGTTAATTACCATATGTTTTTAAGCAATTTTAGTTGGTTAACAATCTATTTGATGTGAAATATGTTTGTTTATTAAGTAATTTGTGTTTGTATGGATTTGATTGATTGAAAAAAAATTCATTTTACTTGAATGTATTTATATTTCATTGCATATTTAGTATAAAATTTTAGAATTATTGTGACACCATTATTATAGCATCATATGTGTCACATTGAAAAAATATAGGTTGGTGTGTAGATATTTAATATGAGCTTTTAACAATATGAAAAAAACATTTTATATTAATTATGTTAATGTTAAGTAGTAAGTAATAAATGAATTTTAATATTAATTTGAAATGTACAGTACATTTACAAATTAGTTACACTTAAAAGTGACATCTTTATCATTGATGAATTATGATTAATATAAGTTTTCAAATCAAGCAACTTTTAATATGAAATAGAAAAAAATACTTTATATCAAGATTAAATGTAAATAATTTTATCATTAATGAATTTTAATTAATATAAATTTTCAAATCATTTTGATTCCAATTCCAAATGAAGAACAATGACACAAATTCCAAAGAAGAATTTGATACCCTACTTCTAAAGATGAAATTTTTTCACATGGAAGAAACATAAATTGACACTAAATTGACACTTGGTAGTTTACAATGATAGACAATAAAATAATTGATAAAATTATTGGATGAACTTGTAATTTGATATTTTAGTGCATTTTGCATATTTATTTAATGTTTTTTGTTTTTCACTAAGTAGTAAATAATAATAAGGTTAACAAAAGTTGAGGCACTCACACAAAAATTTAAATATGTTGTAACAATATACAAATTGGAAAATCTAATTATAGTGGTGAATAGATAATTATAATTATATATAGGAATATATATATTTTATTATAAAGTTGTATTTAACTATATACAAATTATGTTTTTTATTATGGAGATATCTTCTTTTCTCCTACAAAATATAAATTATATTTTCATATAAGTACATCATTTTAGAACCTAAATGTTGGAATTAAAAACAAGATGTACAATAGAGAGGAATATTTTTAATAGTTCAAACATAATTTTACAAATTTCTAAAATATATTTTATGGCTATTTAGATTACTAAATTTAGATAAGTTCCTTTAGTTACATCAATAGTTATTGAAACATTTGAGAGGGTTTAATTACTTCCTCCCCTGAATTGGTGTAGTTGTAGAGCTTCTGCTAGGGAGACTATCTATACTATCCTCTGTCTAAAGAAGGGTGTAGGGTTCTTGCCGAGTTATGAGGATCTAGGTATGATCGCGTGGAAGAGATAAAAACTCTATGATTGTGGTGTTTCACATATTTACGTTTCTCCGATCAAGTAGTAGTAGGATTCCTCTCTATTATTAAGTAGGATTTTGTTTTTTAAAGATATTAACCTATGATCAAGTTGTGAGTTTTAAGTGTGAATGAAACATTTGAGGTGTTTAACATAATAAAAACATTTTTTTTAAATGGTAAATAATAGTGTGTAGATCTGGGTTTGTAGTAGTGCAACATATAATTCAATTTTTAAATATGGTTCATGAAATAAAAATTATATCAATAACAATAAACATTTGTATTTTTCAATAATGTTATATGTTGCAAAAAGGAAGGAATTGCACACAAAATTTACAAAGTCTAGATAAAATCTACAAATCAAATTTGTAAACACCCATTATTTCATAAGAGATGAATATGTGCACCATATTTAACAATGCCATCTAAACTAGAAATACTGGCATGCATTTGGACATTTTATAGGTAAGGGTCATGGTGATGAATCAAGAGTTATTAATTGTTATGGGTTATAGATTTTATAGGTAAGGGTTATATGATTTCTAGGGATTATGTTGCAAAAATATAATATAAGTCATTGTGTAGTATGTTTATAATTGTTTTAGTTAACCTTACATCATTTATTTTCATTTTGCATTGTAATGCCATTTTATTGTATTGCTTTATTGTTATAGAGTGATGTTATTATAGTAATGATATAATTAAAACATGTTTCAAGGTTTTGATAATAACAATCCATTTTCATGATTAACTATGATTTTTAGTTAATTATATGTAAAGTTAAGACACATTAAATGTAAATTAGAAGTTCACGATAAATTAGTATAAAAAAATATTTATTATAGGGGAACTAAATGCATTGTATTATAAAATAATTTTAAAATTAATCAATTTAAATGATAATTAAGACATTAGATGGAATGTTTCTCTATTTTGTTTTATAATATAAGTTCAAAAAATTGTTTATGCTGACCCTTTAGATGTTCTAGGATGAAATTAGGACATGCCAGGGCACGATGAATGCTCAATTATTATAGATTTAGAGCTAAATATTTTTTTGTATGGTGCAATTTGATTTTCTTTAACAAAATATTCAAAGGAATGATAGTTATGGACACACACATATCCAAGATTATGTTTATGAAGGAATATACTGGTGAATATTCAACTTTTAGAGTAAATGGATGGTGAATTGAGCATATAGAACACAAATGAAGTATATAAGGTGTTAAATTCAATGAAGCATATGATCATCAACCTGCATGAATTCAAATGATAAGAGAAGGCTGTAGAAGAGAGATAATAATTTAGCATAAACTGATGAATTACTCATGGAAAAATTGTACATACATAGAGGAAACATGGAAAAATATGATTATATTCATGAATTAGTAATTAATATGTAATACAATGATTATATATATAGGATAAGTCGAATTCTTAATATAGGATTCGAATATACTAACTCGGATTGACTCCAGAGCTAACTCAATATTGGAAAATCACCACTAGAGCTCACTAATGCAACACTGGATAACTAAATCAGTCTACAATCAGTTAACTGATGAGGGTAGGTGAACAAAGGCACTCACACTCCCTTCAATCATGCAAACTGATGCTAGGATATCTGATTGTGATCTAACTGATGATAATAGGAGCATAACTGAACACAATTGATTACCTACCAAGGTTAATTGAAGGAGACTACTGGTGGAACTCAGAATGGGTTCCTAAATTATAGGGATTGGTCCCTAGGGAACCTAAACTCATGCAATCAGTTGTAGTAAGTGCCATATTCCCACTAGGTGTGTCCCCCATGCACAAGTGGAGTGATGAAGACCTCCTAATATAGGAAAATAGACAATTAGACTATGTGGTCAAAGGGAGGATTAATAATAATCCCAACACCCCCCCATTAATTCAGACTTTGGACAACCTAGGCCTTGGAAAATAAGACCAAAGGTCACCCATACAATATAAATGCAAAAAATAATAACTGCTTAATAAAACCAAGTAAATGGGGAAAACCTCATGGGAACCCCCCTTCAAAATAAGCAGGAAAATCAGGATCAAGCTTTCATATCAAGAGAAAATTTCTTCTTGAATAAAAAACTTGTGAAATTGTTTCTGCAACTGCATCTTTGTGGTGCGGTGAAGCAGTGTGATGGTTGTTGTGTGCACTAGTATCCTAGGATTGTGCATGTGAACCTCTCCATTTTCTTCCAATTCGATGATAGAAAAAAAAATGAATGCTTCCTTTGTCTCTCCTTTCTGGAGGAAGAGTGACATGATCCAATTTGTTCTTCAATGAGCAGAATTGTTGATCAGTCCTTACCATCATGTAACATCTCTCTGAGAGCTTGTTGCACCTCTCTGAAGGAAGTGAATTTGCTTGACATAACACAAGCTTCTCTTTTTGAAACTGGGATCTTGTTCTCCTCATGTCAGATGGATCTCCAGTATTGTTCCCAACTACCTCAATAAATGTTTGTGCCCATTTAGGCCTAGGATTGGGAGTAGGGACTGGATTTGGATTTGGATCACTGTGAACTTCATCTTCAATGCCATAAAATGATTCAACTAGGTCCTCTTCTTTGGATTCTAAAACACTAATGGAAAAATTATCATATGTAAAAGGTGTAAGTAGAATGGTTTTACCTCCCATTTCAAATGGAAGTTGAGACTGTACTGGATATGCATATGGCATAAAGTGTGAGAATTCATATGTCTTGGAGGCATAGTTTGCAACACCCTTCGCTATAATATTCCCAGTTAAGATATCTGATATCTCCACTGAGTAAGGACCAAATACCACTCACTTTGGTGGTCCACTATGTGTCATCTAGTATACAGATAACAAATTTGCAGCTAAAGAGGGAACACCGAGTACATCTTTGAACACTCCATGTTTTAACTTGATTAAACCCTTTCCTTCAGCTCAAATTTGAGTGTCATCACCCATGTGAATACTCAGACCATCAGTACGTTGTAATGAAGAGAATGATTCTATGGATGCAACCATATGATTGGAGGCTTCCGAATCAATGAGGAAGGCATGTGATTTTGAACAACTAGCCTTTAGTGCAAGGTATCTCTCATCATGATCTTTAGTCCTCTCTCCAGAGTCAGTCTTCCTTGTGTCTTCAGGGAGGGAAATATTGTGTTGCTCAAGGAGTTTTTCCATCTAATCAATGGTCGTCTTGATACAATACTTCTATGTATGGTTTCCTTTCTTATAGTAAGAGCACTTGCCCTTGTCAAACCTTTGACGTTTTTCCTTCCTAGAGCCTGGGGCTTCATCTGATGGATCAAACTCATAATTAGGTTCAAATTCAGTGTTTCTTTTCTCTTTGCATTTATTCTTCCTTCTTTCTTGTGCATTCCTTGTCTCACCATATACGAGAGCTTGATTTGGATAGGATTTTAGATCTCCCATCTGTATCATCTTGTCTTATTCTCGGATTAGAGACTCTGTGAAGGCATAAAGGGATGAAATTCACCAATTAGGAGTCATCAGTCTCCCAGAGTGAAAGTTAGATACAAACAATGAGAATTTTGGGCCAAGTTTTCTCAGTATGGAGAGCACCAATTGCTCATCCTTCTTATCAATCATGCATTACTTGAATTACATGACCGTTTATTTGAATTTAGTGAAGATTAGGTGAATTGTGTCAAAGTTACTGGGATGTAATGCTATCAGCTCATTCTCCAGGATATGGCCCCTTAGCTCATCTTGTTTTCCAAACAAGGTTTCAAGCCTATCCTATAATTCTTTTGGAGTCTTTAGTCCATCAATATGGAACAACAAATTCCTGGATATGTTGATGCATGTAATTCCCCCATTCAAATAAATGCATAGCAGGACAATTCCATCAATCCTATTAGTTCCCTAGATTGGATGGATACATTTGGAATTTTAATAAGGGAGCTAATAAATGATGTTTAAACATTAGAATGGTATAAATATTAATAATGTATCTTATTAAATAAATACAAGAGAAAATTGAAGCGGCAATGGAGCATGGAGACACATGGAGACTATGGGGGCCCACACAAGCTAGAAATTTGGACCACATGGCATCCTCCTCTTGCAATCTCAAATCCATGGGAATCCTAAAGGTTCTTGGATGAGTTACAAGGCTAATACACTTGGCCATATGCATCATAGGTCTAATTTGGTAGAAAATGTAACTTACATGGGAGACGGATAGTCATTTTGGATCTAGTGAGACACTTGGACTAGATTCCCTAGCTCTATGAAAACAATGATGAAGATTCTATGACACCTATGACACAAATAATATCTGAAGGCCTACATCTAACATATTTGATATGTCAGGTCGAAATATAGCATCCAATAGAGCTCTCATGAGAGTTCGGGAAGCTCAATGGGCTCCAACTTGAATTTGGGGAAGGTGGAAGGCTAGGAAAGAGAGGACACATTGTTATAGCTGATTTTACCACTCTAGGTGAATCAAATTTATATGGCCTTCCCCTGTCCCTCTGCAGACTCCTTAGACCCCTTGGACCATTTTTTGTCCTTTGATGTTTCCTTGACCATCCCTAAAAACATGTGAAAATTAATACACACGACTTTTAAACCTATAATCGCGTATATACGCAGGTTTGACCCCTAAAACTGCGTACATCGGGATGTGTACATAGTCCAAATCCTTTTGGAGTTTTCCTTGACATGTATCTAACTCACTTGACTCCTGGCCTTCCCTATGCCTTGAGATCTCTCGGATTCGACCTTTCATTACTCCTTTGAAAATCTATATAAGGAACTCTATGGTACATTGAAGGCATATGAGAGAATTGAGAGCAAAGAAACTATAGTCCATTGTTGCCGGAACTTGTGCTTGAGTCTGCATCCCTTTGTCCCTTGGAGCACTTTTGTGTTCTTCCCAAGCTTGCCTTTTGCTTGTGAGCTTGCTATCGAGAGATGGAGGATTGATGTGGTGGAGGCCCAATTTTGGGATTCAGTTTCTCCGATTCGCAGACGTGCCGATAGAGGTTGTATCCATTGTAATCTCTGATTTTATATTAATAGAAATATCTTTTCTTGTCCAATAATGTGTGTTTGAATGAATATTTTATCCATGGATGTTTTCAAATGGTTATACATTGTTGATTATATATGCTAGAATAGATCTAACACCAATATATATAGTATGCTTGTCTTGTTTACTTGTTGTTGAGGAAGTGATTAATCAATACAAGCTGAAGTTGGAAAGCTCATCGGGGATCTACTTCAACCATCTGGAATAAGGTACGAGGTCTGATCCTTTAGTGTTAGATATTTAATTTCTATTGCATATTGGAAAGGATTGATTTCTGGAGTCAAGCTGTCTGTTGTGGTACCCTAAGCCATAGGAATTTCTCTCCGTAACAGAATTGGCGAATTCGCTAGGGAGTTCCTAGTAGTTGTCCTTTGGGGGTTTTCTATCGGCATTCAATGACTTTGAATTTCTCTTTTTCTCTTGTTTCTGTGTTGGGTATGGGGGCATGTTTGTCTGGTAGTGTCTGATTGGTGTGAAGTTTTTCTCAGCTTGTCTGTTTGCCTTTATTTTTATGCACCTTTTTCCCTGTATGCGAGTTTTGAACTCACAGTCGAGTATATACGCGGGTTTCTCTGTTATTTCCACGTATACATGCGAGTTTACTGCGAACAGTCGCGTATTCCCTTAGTTTTTCCTTTTAGAGGAAGTTAAATGGTTGTTGGGTGAATTTTGATGATTGCTGAGTCTCCTTTGATACGACCAGAGTCTGTATAAACCTCTGTTTCTAACCAGAGACATTTTTTTTAGGGTAAATTTCTTTTTTAAGAATGTTCTTGTCATTGCATTTTCAATTTTTTGTTTTGGGATTAGTGCATTAGACTTCTTTTACCTTAGTGATTTGCTTGAGTACTGCTTGAGTGTGATTACAGAGTCTGGGGGTTGTATAATCATCCTTTTGCTTTTACGTCTCATTTTATTTCAAAAATTCCAAAAATATTTGCTTATCATCATGCATTGCATTTTTCATTTTGCATAGAACTCGCACTAGATTTGCTTTGGAGTATTAGTCAGGATTTCATATAGGAAAGCTTGCATTTATCATTTGAAGAAAATTGTGCATTTCACGTAGTAGCATACCCT
>LPNX010156585.1:39348-233437 GCA_001517045.1 Pseudotsuga menziesii
TCAGACACCACAGTCACTTTACGTGTTCAAGCTGAGGGCCACAATAATTGGTTACGTACCTCCGTTTGTTGTGTATGAGAGTCTCAAGCCTCTCCTAGGTGAGACATACTTGCTTCATTTGGGAGCTCACTTATCCTACCCTTGATTGCTTGTGTTTGGATTTATACTTTCTTGGTGATTGATCTATGCACGATAGCTTGCCTAGGGTTTGCATAGATAGAGAGTCTTTGATATTTTTTGAGTCATTGTGGATTCCGGTGCGACTCCTCGCCATTCTCGTCGTTTAGCAGGACTTCCGCCTTCTACATCTCCTCCTCCTTTGGGAGAGAGAAATAGATAGTCCAGGTGGACTACTTCGCACATTGATTCACACACCATGGGAGACCATATAGAAGATATTCCTGAACCACCTTCTCCCATTCATGTGGAAGATGGGGAGTTTACTCCTAACTGTGATCCTTCACTCGATTTGGCTGAGTTAGGTCCTGTGATTTTGGAGATAGGAACCTTTCATGATAGACATACTTACTCTAGGGTTGATTCCCCATTGACTCATCGCCGGTATGGAATGCCGGAGGATGATGAGACTCATTTTGAACCCACGAGCACTAGTTATGGTAGTTATGGTATGTCTGGTTTTCCCACACATGATTTGGCATTTCATGTCGAATTTGAATTTGAGCCTAACACTATGCCTGGGGGCACTCTCATTCCTTACCATGCGGAGAGGTGTGGGAGCACTAGTCACATTGCACCTTCCATCTCGGCGGTGGAAGCTACATCACATATTCCTCCTAGGTCTAGGGTTAGTGATCCTATTAGGATACCAGATCCGAGACGAGTGACTGTAGGGAATAGTACATACATAATTACAGAGATTCCTTCATCCTCTATCCCTAGTTCTTTGAATGTTCACCCTCCATAATGGCGTAGACGGAAGAGGTTAATTAAAGCATTTATACCGCCGGAATTCCTCCTCGAATGGTTCCTTAAGTCGTTATTGCCTTATATAGCGAAGGATGTTTCTACATCTGGAGTACAAAATGAGGAACAAGCGATTTTTAGGGCATAGGATCTGGATTTGATTTATGCTCAGTTGATTTTGTTATAGGAGATCATTCCCAATGCTCCGTGTTCTAGTTTCGACCCCAAAGTTAAACCTGGACCACATGACGATGGCATTGTTGGTTGTGCGAGTGCTAAATCTGCATATTCAGTTGCAAAACAAGTTAGTCAATTGTCAATCAACCAATCTGCTTCAGGAAAACTATGGCTTCATCTCAACCCGCCCAAACAGCGAGTGTACTTTTGGTGCAATCATCGGACCAGAAGGGTAACAAGCAGCCCAGACGAAATAAAAAGAAGGGTAAGAATAATCGTAAGGGTGGGAATAGGAATGAGAATGCTAATAATGACAAGAACGCCCATAATATTGGGGGGGACAAGCAAGCTAAACGTAAGGTTAAATTCCCTTGCAAGTTGTGTAAGGACGATCACCTCACTTACTTGTGCCCTTGTATCGATGAAGCCTCGAGATTCTTGGCACAGGGCCCAACTGTGCTGACCAACCCTTTACCTCACAATCAAAATATGAACTTGAGGACCCATGATCGGTCTGGTGGTGATCAAGATCCATCGAAGGGTAGTGGTTGTGGTTGCATTAACATGGTATGTGCTGCAAAAGTTGTGACTCGTGCGAAAGATTATGGTTCATCACAACCCAGCCCAGGAAAGGAACTTGATCCACCAGGGTCTCCTTTGCGTATTGAGAAACCTGTGGATAACCCTGAAGCTGCACCTCACATTCCTAAGGGAGTCCTTAAGTGTTTGGGGCACAATCCTAATGCCCGAGCTGCCCAGAACTATTCTGTTGTTGAGGATTTGGGCAACACTCCTTGTGCGATGTCTGCACTGGAAGTGCTTCAGAGTTGTCCTTCGCAAAGGAAGGCTTTGCTTTCTGCCCTTGGTGTGAATGATGATAATTATTCCTTCGTGATTAAATTTGAAACTGCAGGACTTCAACCTCGCTTTCCTTAGTATGTGTCTCTTTTGATTCATGTAGAATGTCTTAACATGATCATCAAGCGCATTGTGATTGACGAAGGCGCTGCTGCTTCTGTGATGTCTTTATCGTGTTGGAAGGGTTTAGGTTCTCCTGAGTTGTTTAAATCAACAACCATGTTAACTGCTTTTGATGGGAGATCGTTTAGGTCGCACGGGATCCTTCCTTCCCTTAAGGTCCGTTTGGGAGGGAAGACCGTTTCCATAGAGGTCGAGGTGGTTGATGCGCCCCTTGACTATAATCTCTTGCTTGGTAGGAATTGGATGTACAGTATGCAACCCGTAGCTTCTTCCCTATTTCGCGTTGTATTCTTTCCATTTAACGGGAAGATAGTCACGATTGATCAAACGTCATTCAAAAATCTGTCTGTTACCGCATCTTCAGGAGCTTCAATCTCGATCGTTGAGCACTCTCAACCGACAACTGGGAGTGTGGGTGTAGGCATGTACCCATCCCTCATGGGAAGCTTTAGTTGTATTGCACCGATCCTTATGATAGGGTCTAGTTCTGGTGAGGCTTCGACATCTATGAAATCGGTGTCTTTTCACACGAGTCATATGGAAGATCCTTGGATTCTTCCTACACTGAGTACTCTGAGTGAGCCCATTGTGACGGACGTGATGTTGCCTGCAACTATGGTAGCTTATGAAGCTAATCTTGAGAGTGTTGTAGAGCCTAGTTCTTCCTCTTCGTGGATGGAGGAGGAGGACCCTTATGTGCTGCCTGCATGGTCAGTACAGTCTTCTCATGCACACGACTTCCTTGATAGTGTTTTCCCTTCAAATGAAGCTATTATTGAGGCCATGTCAGGAGTTGAGCCACCATGGGAGGAACTCCATCATAGATCTTACTTTCTTCCCGAGCTTGACCGCTTGGAGCGTGAGGAATTTAGGGCAGTTCTTAGTGAGAGAATTGGTAGTCCTATGGTTCCATTAAGCTCTCCTGGTCCGATGGCTGATGGAAACATGGCAAGCATATCTTCAATGATCCCCATCAATATCTCTCGCGATCCTGGTAGGATAGAGAATGTCTATATTGGGGCAGAATGTTCCCATGCTGAAGATCAAGAATACACCGAGCTGTTTAAAGAATTCCGTGATATCTTTTCTTGGTATTACGATGAAACACCAGGTATCGACCCTCGTATTATTGAACACAATATCAAGACTTATCCCAACGCTAAGCCTGTTCGACAATGCTTGCATGCGGTGAATCCAAGGAAAGCACCCGCAATTAAGGCAGAGATAGAGAAACTGTTGAAAGATGGTTTTATCTATCCCGTTCCCTTGATGGAGTGGGTTTCAAACCCCATTCCGGTGGATAAGAAGCAGGGAGCGATCCGCATATGTACTAATTTTCATGATTTGAATCGTGCCTGTCCTAAGGATAATTTCCCCACACCATTTATTGATCAGATTTTGGATGAGTGTGCAGGTAGCGAGGTTTTTCCTTCATGGACAGCTTTTCCAGATATAATCAGATACAAATTAAACCTAAGGACCAACATAAGACTGCATTTATTTGTCCTTGGGGAACTTTTGCATATCGAAAAATGCCTTTTGGCCTTAAGAATGCCAGAGCTAATTTTCAACGGGCCATGACCTTGATCTTCCACGATCTCGAATCGATTATTGAATTATTTTTGGATGACCTTGCTACTCATTCTCATATGAGGATGCGTCATTCCTATTGTTTGATATTGGTATTCAAAAGATGCCGCCATTATTTGGTCAGGTTAAATCCTCACAAGTGCATCTTTTGTGTGAAGTCAGGTCGCTTGTTAGGATTCATCGTTTCTAAAGAGGGTATAAGAGTTGACCCTTTGAAGGTAGAGGCAATAATTTAGTTGTCTCCCCCGAAAAATATTCGTCATCTTCAATGTTTGCAAGGCATGGAAAACTTCTTACGGTGATTTGTTGTCAATTTTGCCAATTTAACTAGAGGATTCATGCGTCTTTTGAAGAAGGAAACCACCTTTTGTTGGGATGAGTGAGCCCAGGAGTCCTTGATGCGCTCAAGCAAGCCCTAGCATCGGCCTCGGTGATTAGTCCCCCAGACTATAGCCATGATTTTCTACTTTATGTGGCCGCGTCCATGGAGATTATTGGTATGGTTTTGGTTCAAGAGGATGAGGAGCTCCAAGAGCATGTCATATACTATCTGAGATGGAACCTTATTGACACAGAGATTCGTTATTCTCATGTTGAGAAGCTTGCTTTAGCTACCGTACATGCGATTCAACGGTTGAGACATTATATTCTCCTTCGCCAGACCTTGGTTGTAGCCCATGTCAATCCGTTTCAATTCATCCTCACTCGAAGGATGATTGGGGGGAAATATAATAAATGGATTGTCATCCTGCAAGAGTTCGATCTCGAGTTTGTTTCAGCAAAATCAAAGAAGTCGTTAATTTTTGCAGATCTTATATCGGATTTCCCAAGCGAGGCTGAGGAGTTGGTTTGTGAAGATACGTTTATCGATGAGCACATCTTCTTAATCTCAACTTTAGACCCATGGTATGGGGATATCATCATATATTTACAAACATTGAAGGTCCCTACTCACCTCTCACGGGATGAACGACGACAATTACGTCACGTGTCTAAGAATTACCTCATAGTGGATAACACTTTGTACCGCCATGGGGTAGAATCCATTTTATGACGTTGTTTAACTCATGAGGAGGCTGAGGTAGTCCTGAATGACTGCCACGTAGGGGCATGTGGTGGCCATTTATCTGGTATTTCTACAGCCCAAAAAATCTTAAGAGTGGGTTATTTCTGTCCGTTGATCTTTAAGGATTGTGTGGATGCGGTCAAGAGGTGCCACCCTTACCAGGTTTTTGCATGTAATATGCGCTCGAAACTTGCCCCGTTACATCCCATCATCATCGTCGGTCTCGTCACTAAGTGGGGGATTGATTTTATGGATTGCAACCCAGCTTCAGCTGGGGGGCATCATCATATCATAGTGGCTGTTGATTACTTCACGAAATGGGTTGAGGCTATGCCTATAGTTAAATTCGATGGTGAGACAGCCGTGCACTTCGTATTCAACCAGATTATTACTCGGTTTAGGATTCTGAAAGAGCTTGTCACTGACCATGACTGGCACTTTCAGAATCGTATGATGGAAGAATTGGCTTCAAAGTTAGGGTACAAGCAAGAGCATTCCTCCTCTTACTACCCTCAAGCGAATGGACAGGTAGAAGCAGTGAACAAGTCACTCAAATCCATTCTCCAACGAACCATTGCACAAAGCAAGAATAATTGGCACATCATGTTATATCCTGCTTTGTGGTCCCATAGAACCGCTGTTAAGACTGCCACCGGTTTTTCTCCATATCAACTTGTACATGGACTAGAGTCGATATTGCCGGTTGAATGCAAGATTCCTTTTTTGAAGCTAGCCGTAGAACTCTTACCAGACACTTCACCATTGGAGGAGCGTTTGGTCCACCTTGAGCAACTTGATGAGCAGCGTCGAGATGCCTTGGTGGCTCTAGAAGTAAGTAAACGTCGCGTAAAGGTCCAGTATGATAAGTCCGTCCGTCCAAGGAGGTTTAGTGAGGGAGACTTGGTCCTTTTGTGGGATCAACCGAAAGAACCCTTGGGGGTAGGAAAGTTTAACCCCATGTGGCATGGTCCTTACATCGTCAAACATGTGCTAGAGAAGGGTGCTTATGAGTTAGTGGATTATGAGGGAACGACCTTGGCGGAGCCTAGAAATGGGTTCTATCTCAAGAAGTACTATGCATGATTTTCAGCCAAGGCTGGTTATTGTATATTACTGTACAGTTTTGCATAGTTAGGTCTTTTTCTTATGGTGATTGGGTTTGTGATTAGTTTCCGTTTCTTTTGGCAGATGTCAATGGAATCTTCCACCTACATAGGATTCGTGGATGGTGCAAGCCGTCACACTCAACACTCAGCCTCTTCTACTTGGGTGATTTATACTCCTATGGGCTAGGTACTGTCTTCAGGAGGCGTATGTTTACGGCCATCTTCAAACAATGTTGCTGAATATAGTTCCATTATTGAGCTTCTACGGGATTCCATTTCACATGGTGTTCTTTCTCTTGAGGTACGTCTTGATTCGGAGTTAGTAGTGTCACAACTTAATGGTTTGTACCATGTTAGAGATACGACGTTATTAAGAACATTCTTACGTGTGAGATTGTTAGAACGACAATTTGACAATATAACATACATACATATTCCAAGAATTAATAATCAAGTTGCTGACTCATATGCTAACTACGTGTTAGATTTCCATTTGTTTCATACACAATAAATTCATCACAAGCACAAATTTTTACACATGTAAATAAATAAATCGATCATCATAAAATTTTTATATAACATCCAAAATGTGGTAATACATAGTGTCATGATACAAAAAATGGGGCTCTCGAGCCACCAAAATATAATACATGGTAATACAAAATGTATAACTCCCAGGTATCTAAGCCTGTGGAGGAGGAGGGGGGTTGTGATCATGGAAGGTCACTATGGCTCTAGCTAGCCATCGGAATAATCACACCCATGCTCGTGGTACACCCACCACCTGGCGCTGCATAGCCTCAGGCAAGTCCTCGACTTGCACGATGGGAACTCTGTGTGCCAGCCTCACAAAGTTGGTATGAATGCTCTGGAGCGTCCGCTCCGCATCCACACTCGTGATATCATCTCCTCTTCCCCTTCATCTGTGATGAGGGAAGCCTTCAGGCCACTGTGGTCCCACACCTGCATACAAATGGTGGATGTCACTATGTATTGTCACCCAAAAATATGTCTTTTTATTCCATATAATCAGAAAACACAAAAAAATTAAATAACTCAAAAATTTAAAGAGAGGGTTGAGATTCGTTACCTATGTCACCATATGCCGATCCTAGTGGTAGCGGCATGTCTGGGTCCCCCCGAAAATCAATCCCCACATAGGGGTAGTCATCGATGGAAACTATCTGTCGTTGTCACCATGGAAAGAAATCAGCTGGATAGGGGTTCAACACCCTACATCCCCCCAGTCTGCGCATCGTATCCACCCAACGCCACATCCCGCCAGTCTGCGCATCGCATACTCCCAACGCCTTCAGGCCGCTGTGGTCCCACATCTGCATACAAATGGTGGATGTCACTATGTATTGTCACCCAAAAATATGTCTTTTGATTCCATATAATCAGAAAACACAAAAAATTAAATAACTCAAAAATTTAAAGAGAGGGTTGAGATTCGTTACCTATGTCACCATATGCCGATCCTGGTGGTAGCGGCATGTCTGGGTCCCCCCGGAAATCAACCCCACATAGGGGTAGTCATCGATGGAAACTATCTGTCGTCACCACCATGGAAAGAACTCAGCTGGATAGGGGTTTGACACCCTACATCCCCCCAGTCTACGCATCGCATCCGCCCAACGCCGTTGGGATGGATCTCGAACCCCGTGGAGAGGAACGTCAACTCTGGGGCTCAATCTTGGAACACGCTCGAAGAAAAATGTGCTCGGTATACTGCTGAAACCGAAGTTCCGCACTCTGCCCATCTTACACTCACTGAGCTGATGTTTCATGTTGCTCAGTAGTGTAGTGCTCCGGTCATAGACCGTGGGTCTCATGCACTCCATTGCATAGAACATTAGAGGCCGTGAGGCCTGGTGGAGTGAAGCCAAACCTACTATCCTACCCAATGCCAGTAGGATGGCCTTTAGGCCCAGCACCTGTATAGAGTTGGTTGGGATCTGACTCCCCACCTTCTCCGTGTCCAGATAGCAGTACACCGCAATGTACTCATCTATAGTCAGGCCACCTTTGGGCCTGCGAGAATGAAGGTTCACTACTTCCTCCCATTGGGAAAGTCCAGTAATAAGGTATATGTCCTCCATCTCTATGGTGAGGGACATCCCATCTATCTAGAAGGACTCAGAGTCTGGATCCCAGTAATCCACCAACATCTGCAATAGTCTTGGTTTGGCCCTCAAGCCACCAAGACACCAAAATTTGTAGAGCCCACATGCACGTAGCACTTATTGAGCCATTAGATCGGCCCTTACTGCCTCCTCTACATCACCATGTTCACATTCTCTCCATTCTAGGAACATCCTGCACAAAAAATTGCAAGTTTGCCTATTAGAATACTAAAAAAATCTCATGTGCGGCCGCATACGCGACTATTTTCCAAACAGCCGCGTATGTACGCGACCGTGAGGGAATTTTCCACGTATATCTAGCCCTATACGCGAAAAAATCCTCAATTTCTGCGTGGGCCGCAACGCCTTTTTTAGATTGGCCTAGAAAACTCAAATGACCATGGAATTTGATAAAAATTGCATCAAAATGGAAGAGAAGAGCATGGGTAAGTACTTGGAAGAGACAGTAGTGGATTCCGCCGGCTGGATCTCCTGGAATTTGCTGTTGAAAATTTGTGTTCAACTGGGTAAAAATTTCAAATGTTTTATAATGTTTTGAATTTTTTACTATTTATAGAAATTTTTCAAAATTTTGAAATTTTTTACCCCCTTTCTTATAGTTTGGACCATTTCTAATCATTTTGGACCATTTTTGACCTAATTCATGATGTAGGAGACCTTTTTGAGTGCAGTTTCAGCCATTGGATTGACCTGTTCATGCCGATCTTAGGTATCATGTCTAAACTGGCATATAGGTTAGGTTTCATCACCGTTTGCATTTTGCATGACCTTATGACCGTTTCATCATAGCCTTAGGTACGAACCCACTCTATTATGTCACAGAACCTTCTTGTTGTTTTAGAAGTGGCATGGTATGAGTAGTAGAGCTTGACCTTACATGGGTACCCTAGTTAGCGTCTTATTTGCATTTGGTGTCCATGTTGACATTTCGTCCTTTAGGGTGTGCGAGTCTATTGTATAGTACTGCCATGCCGTTTCGCAAGAGCCTCATATTCCTCTTGATCTTTTGTTGGCCTATTTCCCTTAGGACTCCCTTATGTCAAGTTGTAACTGCATTAGCATGTGCTTTGCCTGCCTTATTGAGCTTTATGCCGGCTTCCCTGACATTGTGTTTCAGCCATACAACCTGAGCTTGTCTCATGTCTAGCCGTGCAGAGCCATTTTATATATCCTTTGCAGCTTGATTCCCTTTTCTCAGGGAGGGGATTTTCCCCCAAGTGTCGCTATCCTACTCATGTATCCTTGCATTGAGCATAGGTATGTTCCACTACATGGAACTAGTTTGTTCACCCCTATGACACTCGTCTCCTCCTAGTCTGTAACTATAAAGCAGATTTATTCTTTTTCAAGATTTTTAAATATTTGAAAAAGTCCAAAAAAAAATCAAAAAACCAAAAATCCAGACAAGGAAAGATGTTATCTTTGGCAGCTGTTGAGTCGTGTCGCCTTCGAATAGAGCATTATATATCACATCCTTTGGTTGGGTTTATATTTTGAATTTAGGAGCTGTACTTGTTTTATTTGAGTTTATCTCCACCGACTGGTTAAGCTTCCAGTCCCCATGGAGCCTCTGTCGATGCCTCCTGTGTCACAGAGATGTCCTAGTTTGTATATCGAGTCTATGCTGCCTCTATTCAGTCACCATTCATCGTTATGCTCTTTTTCGAAGGAAGTTGAAACTTGAGTTGGCCATTCCTCAGTTATCTTGACTTTGCATGTCATCCATTCTCGGTACAGTTACTGGTTCATGCACCTTATGATCGAGTCCTTCCACATCATACAACTTTGCTGAGTACCTCGTGTTGGATGATGGGGGTTGACTTAATGCCCTCCTTCCAGTGGATTTCATCCCATCAACTTCAGATCATTTATTTTGGGATTGGAATCTAGAGTCATTTTTGAGTGCCTTGAGACTTGCAGTCATTAGTGGAAAGTTCTCTCGCCATCGTCAGTCTTTGGGAATACATCAATGTCCCCTGATCGATGGATCCTCTCAAGTGTTCGACCTCAACACATTTATTCACACTTGTTAGTTTGCACTCTAGTACCTTGATTCCCATTTTCATTATCGGTGGGTGATCTCGCGTCTGTTAATGGTATACATCAATGACCGGTAATCAGACGATGGACTACTATGTTTGACCTCGACACCTCTATTCACATAGTAGGACAAGTACTCATAGCGGTTTGTGTAGAAGGCCTTCTAGATTGGTGGCATCTCTTATATGCTACCTCCTTGATCGTGCCATTGATCATGAGATTTCAGCTTTCGTGACTTGATTCCAGTATATGTCAGACATTTCCAGCCATTATGGAGATTGTGATCCATTATTTATCTTCAGCCATTATGGAGATCATGGTCCTTTGTATATCTTCATCATGGAGATTCTGATCTATGTATATTGTACGTGGTGATGACCACTTATGTGATATCTTGTATCATGCCTATTCATGGCCATTGTACTCTTATGTATCCGAGACTATTGTATGTATTTGCAGTATGTGCAGAGTTGTATCATTGTACTATGCTGATTGGGTGGCTGGTCTTCCATTTGGGATCCTTCATCACTCCACTTCTGGGATGGACTTATAATGTATTTCGGCCATCGTATGACCCCTCTGACCTCACACATTAGGGGGCATCTGTTATAGCTGATTTTACCACTCTAGGTGAATCACACTTGTATGTCCTTCCCCTGTCCCTCTGCAGACTCCTTAGACCCCTTGGACCATTTTTTGTCCTTTGATGTTTCCTTGACCATCCCTAAAAACATGTGAAAATTAATACACTTGACTTTTAAACCTATAATCGCGTATATACGCGGGTTTGACCCCTAAAACCGTGTACATTGGGATGTGTGCATAATCCAAATCCTTTTGGAGTTTTCCTTGACATGGATCTAACTCACTTGACTACTGGCCTTCCCTATGCCTTGAGATCGCTCGGATTCAACCTTTCATTACCCCTTTGAAAAGCTATATAAGGAACTCTATGGTACATTGAAGGCATATGAGAGAATTGAGAGCAAAGAAACTATAGTCCATTGTTGCCGGAACTTGTGCTTGAGTCTGCATCCCTTTGTCCCTTGGAGCACTTTTGTGTTCTTCCCAATATTTCCTTTTGCTTGTGAGCTTGCTATCGAGAGATGGAGGAGGCCCAAGTGGGGGATTCAGTTTCTCCGATTCGTAGATGTACTGATAGAGGTTGTATCCATTGTAATCTCTGATTTTATATTAATAGAAATATATTTTCCTATCCAATAATGTGTGTTTGAATGAATATTTTATCCATAGATGTTTTCAAATGCTTATACATTGTTGATTATATATGCTAGAATAGATATAACACCAATATATATAGTATGCTTGTCTTGTTTACTTGTTGTTGAGGAAGTGATTAATCAATACAAGCTGAAGTTGGAAATCTAAAACGGGATCTACTTCAACCGTCTGGAATAAGGTACAAGGTCTGATCCTTTAGTGTTAGATATTTAATTTCTATTGCATATTGAAAAGGATTGATTTCTGGAGTCAAGCTGTCTGTTGTGGTACCCCAAGCCATAGGAATTTCTCTCCGTAAAACACATGGAAAATCATGAGGACACACCCTAAGTTGAATTGGATTGATTTTGTGGATGGATTAGGAACCTTATAAGGCTAATTATGTTTATAAAATATAGGAAGCAACCAAGAGAAGGGGTTTTTATCATTTTAGAAATTGTCATTTGTGAATTGTGAGAGCTAGTGGATGACTAGTTTTCTTGCCGTAGCCAATTTCGAGGGTGAAATATTTCCATCCAAGTTGGTGTTTGGAGATTCCACTCATGTATTTCATGGATATTTAATGGAGTATTATTTTCATGTGTAAGATACAGAGCAGCATGTGGATTCTTCTATTGCAGCACTTTCTCTCAACCATTTCCAGCTTTCTTTGCATATTCATGCTCATGGAGGGATTGTGCCTTGGGTGAGCTCATGTAATATTTGGGAAAGATATTCCTGATCTATTTATGATTATAATCAGTTAAATATTCTATTTTATTCATTCTCAAAAATTTTCAAGTCGAAATAACCAATATTTGTATCAAAATGACTTTTAATGAGCAAACAATGACCATTTCCACTCTTTTTTGATATATGCCATGGTAATGCTTATTATTTCAAATGGAGGAATGTATATTTGGTAAATATATGATTAATGGATTTTAATTAATGTTTATTTCAAGTCTCATGTTCATTACTTAATCGTTGGAATCCATTTTACTCATTTTATTGCATTGGGAGAAGATTTGGTGCATTCTCTCTAAGGGTCGAAATTGTGATTTGGGAGCTGTTTTGGAAGAGTCATAACAGAATATATAAACTGAAACATGATGCATATGAGAATTTAAAAAATTCCCTTACACATACCCTACCTCTGTTAAAATTTTTTAGTGACTTTGGGACCATTTGAGAATCCATTTCCAACAATTACCTAGGGGGAATTGGAGCCCCAATTTGCTAGTAAAGACTCCTACTTTGAACATAACATTAAAAAAGTTTGTAGATGTAATTGGGGGTTCATAAAACATCCTTGATCATTGTATTTAAGTTATAATATCAGTCATGTACCTTCTGAGAAAATTTGGGAGCATTTGGGTCAATTTAGAGCTCTAGACATCAAAACTAGTTAAGGTTGTGTTGCAGCTGCAACAATTATACCCAATTTTTTATTTTATTTTTTAGGGCCACCCTTATCTTTTTAGTTTTTTATAAGGTTTAGAAGGTCTAATTTTTTCACCAAATTTTTCCCCATGACTTTAAAGTTTGAAAAAATTGAAATTTGTTTTGCTTGTATTGGATGCACTCTTGACAGTCTCTCCGATGTATCGGGTGCACAGTGGTATAGCCAACCAATGTTCCCTATTGGGAGATTTTCAGTGTATCATATGTCCCCTCTTCTATTGCATCAGAAGAGTTTTGCCGATGTATAGGAATATTATTCCTGAGCCCTTCCGATGCACCGGGTCTCCCATTGTCTATCTTTTTTCGATAGCCGCAGAAACCTTGTCAACTGTTTTTTCGTCGTGTTGGCTGTTTCTTTCAGAATGATCCAAGAAATTAGTTGTTTATTGGGATAATTCTGCGGATGTGGAGTTTGAATCTGATCTGACACCTTCCCTTAGTGCTTTTTGATGCCGACGATGTTAGTTTCCTAGCCGGTCGATGATGGTTCAAGTGCTTCAGCGTTTTCTGCCCAATCTCTCAGGCCCGTTCTTCAGAAGCCATATGATGCTTCACGTCCGCTAACAACTGCATTTTCCATGCCTTTTTACGCATTTTTTTTCTCGGCCGAATTCCTTTTACCCGCATCTAAGCTTATAAAATCCCGTCGAGGTTGTTTTACTGTCATTATTCACCTTGCCGTTTGCCAATTGGAGCCAAGGAGCTATCAGTGTTTGAGAACATTGCTTATTGATAGAGGTCACGCTTGTCCATGTCACCCTCAGAATTTCCAGGTAGGATTTCTTTTTTCCAATCCCGTTGCTCAATGTTTTTTACCGTAGCTTGATAAGGTTAGGTTATTTTTTGCTTATACCACGGGGGTTATTTCAAGAATGCGATGGTCATTTTATTTATGCGGGGTTCTCCCTGGGTTGTTTAGTTGTGGACACCATTTTACCTCACCTGCAAGCCATGGTTTTGTTATTTGCATCCGTCCATGATTTGTTCTTCGACAGTTTTTGGAAGAAAGAGGGAAGGGTGCAGATGAGCGTTTCATCGTCTGCACTGCTCCCTCATTTGCTTCACCATTTTAGGGAAAGTGCGCAGTTGTGGGTCAAGCGTGGTTAGGTTTTCATGGGATGCTGGAGGAGGGATTTTCTGTTGTGGGAAAATACCAAGCTTAGGGGTTAACAGTCAGGTGTTTTTTAGGGTTTTCCCACCGTTAGCATTGACACTTGTAGATGTAAGGTCGTAGTGAAAACCTAGGGTTTTCCCAATGGAAGTTTTGCTTGTAAATTTGTGTCCTAACTAGCTTTGAAAGCTTCATGGTTTTTAGCTTCATATACATAAAGCACATTTTGGTTTGGGAAGAAGCAAAGTTGTTTAACATGCATTATGATGAGTTGGTAATGTTCTGGTTAATATCGTTGTTGCTTTCAGTATATAGTTTGCTATTTATATGTGTGAATAGACTAAATATAATTTGTATTATCACCACAGGCCCATCATCCGCACAACAACATACCTCGAAAGCAAAAAAAGAAGGCACAAGCAACAGATGAAGAACCAGAGGTAGAAATAATAACCCAAGTCGAGGTTATCTATGAAGACACCAAAACCATAATTGGTATTGATCCTGAATATAAATGGGGAGAAATATACCAAATTATCTCAAATCAAAGTGTCCCTGAGGCTGGATTCAAGGATTTACCTATTTATGCTAATATCGAAAGATCAACAATCATGAAGGTGGCTACACGACTAGAGCTTTTCCCTTGTTTAGAGGTAATAGGATGGATCCTTCCCACGACTGATGTGACAAGGATGATATTGGCTAACACTGAAGAAAAAGGTTATGTTTCCTATAGCCCAGCCTATGTATCCATGGCCTACAATTTTTCGACACCCCAAAGCTATTTGACTGAAGGATGGTTGAAAGACCTCAATTTAGATGTGGTGGAAACCGTCAAGAGAATAATGATCCCAGGAAAGAATTTTTGTACGAGGCCTTTAGGGGAGTATTAAACAGAAATCCTTCATACTCCATACATGTTTATAGCCTTGATGTAAAATACGATATTAAGGACAGCCAATAGAAATAATTTCAAAATAGGTTGGGTACCAATAATATTTTTTTAGCCACTCAAGGTACCATCTTCAATTGGGAAAACATAGTGTCTAACAGTTTGTCAGCCTGCATAAGTGCAGCACTGGGTGGAGTCTCACAGAAGAAAACAAAGTTCCATATGAGCTCAACCTTGATTGATTGTATTTTATGCATGCAACCATTCCTAGTGCTAAAATGGCAATGGGATGAGGACCGATCTCCTGTATATGCTGCATACCAATTGTTGTGGGCTCACAAGTATTACAGTCATTACAAGAATATTTGTGAAGATCTCATCATGCCGTTGTACACATTGATTTTCCTTGTTGAGTGTAATTGCATGTTTGAGGAGGCTTTGAAGGTTGTTCAAGATAATGAACACTATTACTTGACTGAGGAGGGTTTGTATTTGAGGATGTTTGGTGGGTCGAGGGCTCCTTCCCTTCTGCCTAGTTATGCTACATATTATGTCATTCATAAGGAGGTAGTAAGACAAATATACATTGATGGATTGGGTAACTTCCTATTCGAACAAAAGAAGGTTGTGTATCCTCTAGTCCCATTTTATATAGGGAGTTACAAGTTTTCCAAAGTAAAAACTGCATCGGAATTCATGAAGGAGCTAGAATATTTTCACTTTGGCGAGATGAGTTTACATAGAAATGACTCCGAAAATAAGGTTTCTGATTATTGCACTGTAGTAGGGGTGCATTTCAAGTACAAAAATTTTTGCAATAAAGATGAAGAATTTTTCCGAAATGCTCAAAATATGACATCGTTGAGAAGGAGGTTTAAGCAAAAGATAACTACGGTTGGTGGAAAGGGAAAGGTTGCTGAGAAAAAGAAGAAGCAAGAAGAGGAGGCTTCCAAGAAAAGACAAGAGAAGGCACATAGATTAGCCCAAGAAGCAGAAGAGTGGTTGAGAGTAGAAGAAGAAGAAAAAAGAAAAGCAACAGAAGAGGCTGAGAAAAGAATAGAAAAGCATAGAAAAGAAAAGAAGAAGAAGAAGTTCAGAGAAAGGAGAAAGAAAATGAGAGGTTAATATTAGAAGTAGCTAATAAAGAAAAGGGGCATGTAGAAAAAGCAGCTGAGGAATTACGACAAAAGGCACAAGAGGAACATGACTATGCAAATCAGGAGCAAAATCAGTCTTATGCTGATCTAGTAGAACCCTCTGTTCCATCTAGTGGCATATTGGGAGGAAATCCAGTTTCAACACCAGGAATTGAATTAATCCCTTTTACTCAAATGAAAGAAGATGAAGTGCCTGATTTGAATACTATTTTCTATGACAAAGCTAAAAATAGAATTGTTAAGAGAACGGAGAAGAAAGTGAACACTGGAGGAAAGAAGGGAGTTATGGTGTTTGAAAAGGCAGTTGTTTACGATACTGATAAAGATATGATATTAATGGCAAGGGCTGGTGTAGCCATAGCCCTAGCTATTGAAGACAATGTTGATAAAATAATGACGGATCTGGAACAATCTCAGAAGAAGATTTCTCAATTGAAAGAAACCCTAAAAAGGGAAAGAGATGAAAGTCAAAATCTAAAGAGAAAGTACGAAGACATGCTTAATAAGATAGAGGAGTCCAAGGCAGAATGCCAAACCTTACAATCAGATAAGGATTCCTTGGTATTATCAGCAAGCAATATTGAAAGAGAGTCCAAAATAAAATAAGAGGCCACCTTGTCAGAGTTTGAAAGACTTCAGCAAAGACATTAGATCTTAGAAGCAGAACAAGACAGTTTGAAATAATCAATTGAAGAATTGAGTAAAGAGAAAGGAAGTTTGGAAAATAAAGTGGTAGAAATGGAGATGCAAAAGATTACTGTTGAGGGGAAATCCAAGCATTATGAAACTCAAGTAGTGGCATTGGAGACCCAGAAAGCTTCACTAGAAGTTTCATTAAAAGCAGCTAATGAACATAAAACATATATTGAGCCATTGAAAAAGCATGCCCTCGCACTTAGGAGTAAAATTAATCAGATGCAACTTCAAATGCCAGAGGAGATGTTGAAAGTCCAGCAAGTAGAGATAAGGTTGGAAGAAATTGTGAGTACAACTTCTTACTTTTTAGATAGGACCCAGGATATCCTGGAAATTCTACAAGGACATTTGAATTGGTTGGAAACAATGAAGGAACCTCCAGCTGATGCACCCATCAAGGACTTAGAGACAGTGAAGCTAGAGTATGAACTAATTGAATCCGGGAGTAAAGCAGTAGAGGAATTGGTAAAGGAAGTCCGGAGGACAAAAGGTGTTTGTGCAGAATTCTGCAGAAAAGTTCTCTTAACTTACAATCGTTGTTAGACATCTGCTAAGAGAAGGTTATAATAATAGCCCGATCATGAAGGATTTTTGAAGCAATTGCAGGTAAGATGGCAAGAGGATGAACAAGGTATTCAGCTGGTCAAAGGTTTGGATGAGAAGGTGTTGAAAACTACAGTATCACAGACAACAATGAGTAGTCATTTATTGGAAGACCAACTTCATTTGATTCCAACCAGAGTGGAAAATATAAAATCTCAAGTTGCTAAACATGAGATCACTATCAAATTCCTAGAGCCCTCTGGTTTCAAGACCATAGCAGCAGATGCAAATATTTGTAAGAAATTCATAAATGATCTGGTTGGGTCCACGTAGTTGGATTATTCAAATGGTTGATAAATTATGTATTATTTTGTATTTATCTTTTTTCTAAGTGCATGCACTAGAAGACAAATTTTTGTAAAGGAAGAGTCAAGGGAAGCCTAAAAGGTTAAGGGGGCAGTTCAAAGGTTTTTCTGTTTGTATAAATAGAGGTGAATTAGATGTATGAGAGGACCTTTTTTCATGCTATCTTTTGAAATGTTATTGTAAGAAGAACTAATTCCTCTTATAATAAAGAAGATATATTTTTTGCCGGTGAAGGAACTGTGGAGTTTCAAATGCTTGCCATAGATTGGTTAAATGTGAACTACTTTTGTTTCATCTTTTTTTATGAACTGTAATATCGTTCTACCTTACGAATTATTTCATGTTATGAATGTTTTCCTGTTTATTTCTATGAAACTTCTGCAGTATATTTGAGTAATGAATGTTTTAAATGACAATGGGCTATCTCTTTGTTTATCTTTCTACTTATATTAATGTATTATGAAATATGAACAACTATCTGTAATATTCTAAATGCATATTTTACAGTACATTAATCATCATTAATTACAATATTTCTCCCTAGGGATAGGTTAGATATAATTATTTAGCATTAGTATAAGTTGTTCTTTGTTTATGATTTAGAAATGAAAGAGGTAAGACGAGAGGTAAGAACCTGCACATCACATTGTGAAGCTCTTCATTATCTTTATCGATTGCACTAAATTAGGCACTTGCATATCATACATAAACATAAAACTAAAAATACACTTAAATGGTGGACCAGTCTGCAACCAGTAAAACAAGCTTTAACTGTTACTTGACCTAAGGTAGATGGCCTATAAAATGGACGGATTCCCCATACCAAACAATAATGAGCTAAATGGGAACGCTTATTGGGGAGAATCCCTGCTATTGTTTCCTGGTATTTTCCAGGCCTTAACAGGTTGAAAATGGGGGAAAGTGAAAAATTGGTCATTCAATAAAAATATTAAAATTGGAGATTACAAGTGGTATTAGAGCATGGTATTGGAACCTTATGGTATTAACAAGGAGTCAAAGCAATAATCCACCACCCTTAGATCCTGAAGTTGAAGGTGTTTTTGTTGAAGAAGAAGAAGTAGTAGAAGAAGAGGTACATTCTGCTGAAACTATGACTAGCAAGGGGAAGGAATACACTGATTAGGGAAAGGTGGAATATATTAAACTCATAAAAAATCTCTTTGATGACATAACCAAGAACATGAACCAAAAACTTATGAAAGGATTTGAATTGTTGGTTAGCCAATTTGGAAGCAAATTAGGAGTAATGGGAGATAACAGTAGTTCACAATCAGAAGAAAAAAATATAATGGGTGATCATATTTTTTCAAGAACAAGACCCCATAATAGACCCCATGAATTTTAGAGCACACCAAGGCCTAATGCACCTAAATTTCTTGTACCCAAAGAAGTGCCTAACATTCAACTTGAACTTGCTACAATGGCAAAAGAATGGGATAAATTGGATGAAAATTGTAAAAGAAATGTACCATTTGATCAGTGCTTTCTTGCTGCAAACATACTCAAAGAGAAGGAAGATAATAAGTTTCTATACAAAACAAAGATTGAAATTGTGCCATTAGTAAAGTGCCACTCCCTACTTTTGATGGTTCCTATCAAAGTTCTGCTAACACTTGGGTGCAAAAATTAGATGTTTATTTTCAGCTGAATCCAATGGTGGAAGAAGATGCCTTAAAAATGTCCATATTGCACTTGGAAGGAGATGCCAATGAATGGTGGTTCCATGGCCTGAATAATTTGGGTCATGATCAGGTTAATAGATATGGAGAATTTATTGATAGGGTACTAGAGAGTTTTGAGCAAAAATATCCTGAATTGTCTTTCAAAGAACTAGCACAATTGAAGCAAGTTGGGACCTCGACTGATTATATTATGGAATTTCAAAAATTATCAGTCAAGGTGGCTGATGTGTCTATGGGAAGATTAGTATTGCTATTCAATGAAGGTTTGGATGAACCCTTAAAAGGTTTTGTCAAATCCCACAATCCCACTACATTAAAATATGCAATGAGCTTGACTATAGATCCCCAAAATGTGCTTCCTAGAACAAGATTTCCTCCCAAGCCTAAGTTCAAATTTGAAATGAATCCTTGGAAAAGAGATGCACCTGATAAGAAGCCTTTGTAAAGAGATTCAATTGAAAAGAATAAGAAATAAGGACTAAACATGGATGAACTTCGAAAAAAAAAATTGTGCTTCACATGCTTTCAACCATAGACACCGGGGCATAAATGCACTACGGGAAATGCTCAATTCATAGAAGTATTTTCTGATAATTATGAATATGAAGGGGGTATGGATGAAGAAGGACACAATTCAGATCAATAGGAAGCATATGAGACAATAGCTGAAGAAGAAATATAAGAAGAAAATCAGCCTTCACTGGAGAAAGCAAGAATGGCAGTACTTTCAACAGTGCCTTGCTATCACACTATTTGATGCAAGGGTGTGGTATTAGGACAAAAAGATTCAGTTTTGGTGGATGGAGGAGCCACACATAAATTTATTGATGCAGATATGGTGGAGAAAAGGAAGATTCATACTAAACCATTTGATGGCTTCACAGTTGTCATTCCCGGTCACAACACAACGCAGTGCAAAACATGGGTTCCAAAGCTGCAAGTCACAGTAGGTAACTATAATTTTGTTGATAGTTTTTATGTGGTTGATGTTGTTGATACTAATGTGGTTTTGGGAGTGAAATGGATGTATTATATAGGGGAGCATATAGTAAATTATCAAATTCCTGAGATGAAAATTCAAGTTTCCAAAGGTGTATTAAGGGTTGTGAGAGGGCAGCACACTTACCCAAACCAAGTAGTAACTTGCAATAGTATGAGATCTATATTGAGGCATGTAGACATAGAATGAGCTGCTGAGTGTCATATCACATTTCCCAAGACAAACATAAAGTTTTTTGAACATCGAAAGGAGATAGAGAAATTATTGAAAAAGTATGAAATTTTTTTTAAACATCTTCCACATGGTAAACCATCTGATAGGGGGGTTGAGCACAACATTGATTTGCAGGAGGGGATTGCACCCATTCAGATACCAACTTATAGAAATCCCAAGAGATTCAGAGATGATATTGAGAGGGCCATCCAATAACTCTTAGAGTTGGTACTCATTAGACCAAGCTCTATCCCTTATGCTTCTTTAGTAGTGTTGGTAAAGAAAAAAGATGGAACCTTGAGGATGTGTATATATTTTACATATTTGAACAAGAAGACCATCAAGAATATCTATCCTATTCCTAGGATTTATTTTCTCATGGATGAGCTATTTGGAGCCAAATATTTCTCCAAAATTAACCTTAGATCAGGTTATCACGAAATTCGAATGAAGGAAGAAGATGCGCAAAAAACGGCTTTTCGATGTCATTATGGTCACTTTGAGTTTCTTGTTATGCTATTTGGGTTAACCAATGCTCCAGCCACATTTCAAGCATGCATGAATAGAATATTTTGCAAGCAACTTAGAAGGTTTGTTTTGGTCTTCTTTGATGATATTCTTATTTACAGTAAAACTTGGGAAGAGCACTTGCAGCATCTAGAGGTTGTGTTGAAAACTTTGCAAGAACAATCCTTGTTTGCTATCATGTCTAAATGTGAATTTGGGATGAAAGAAATATTGTATATTGGGAACATTATTAGGAAAGGAGGAGTAAAATTATGGAAAAAATCAGGGCTATCTTAGAATGGCCATCACCAAAAAACATCACCGAATTAAGAGGCTTCATTGGAATATGCACCTATTATAGAAAGTTTGTGGAAGGGTTATCCAAGTTGACTTCTCCACTCACTTATTTGACTAAGAAGGATGAATTCAAGTGGAATGAATAGGCTGAAAAGGCCTTCCAAAAAATAAAATAGTTAATGAGTAGTTTTCCCATACTTGCATTATCTGATTTTTCTAAGCCTTTTGTTGTTGAATGTGATGCTTCAGGTGAAGGAATAGGGGCTGTCCTAAAGCAAGGCCAACACCCTATAGCCTTTGAGAGAAGAAATTTTCAGCCTCATAAATAAATTTACTCCATATATGACAAAGAAATTTTGGCCATCATGCATGCATTGGCCAAGTTTTGCAAATACTTGCTAGGAAACAAGTTTGTGGTGAAAATTGACCACAATAGTCTAAGGCACTTCCTCACCCAAAAGGATATAAATGAAAGGAAACAAAAGTGGGTAAGAAATATTCAAGATTATTATTTTGATATTGAATATATGAAAGGGAAGAATAACATTGTAGCATATGTATTATCTCGAATACCTTCTTTTTCTGATCTCATGGACATTGCTAAAGAATGGAAAAATATGTTACTAGTTGAATATGCCAAAGAATATTTTTCTTGTGATGTGTTAGATGGAATCAAGGGGGATGATAAATATAGGATTATTAATGGGATAATATATTATAAGGGCATAATTTATTTTTTTCAAGAATCAAATCTCAAGTACAAAATTTTACAAGAAGCACACGATTCCCCACTAGCTGGCCATCCGGGGATCTTCAAAACTTATAGGTAAATGAGGCAAAGATTATTTTGGAAGGGGCTGAAGGAATATGTACAGAAATATGTGAATGGATGTAAGGAATGTCAACAAAAAAAATCATAACTTACATTCCCAACAGGTTTATTGCAACCATTTCCAATTCCAAAGCAAAAACTTGGGACAGTATCTCAATGGATTTGATCACCGGTTTGCCCAAATATTTGGGTAAGGATTGGATATATGTAGTGGTGGATAGATGGACAAAATTTGCTCATTTATTTGATATTACATCATATTTTAGTGCTGTACAAGTGGCTGATATGTTTTTCAAAGAAATCTTCAGATTGCTTGGGCTCCCCAAGAGCATTGCAAGTGATAGAGATAATAGATTCATGAGTGCTTTTTGGAAAGAAATTTTTAGATTGGTGGGCTCTGAGTTGACTCCAAGTACAATATATAATCCAAAAAATGATGGACAAAAATATAGAGTGAATCAATGGTTGGAAGGGTACCTAAGACACTATGTGGGAGAGCAACAAAAAGCATCGGAAAAATGGCTACACTTGGGTGAGATTTGCTACAACACCACTTTTCATATGTAAATAGGGATGTATAATTTAAAATAATTATATGGATATGATGCACTTAAATTTGTTGAGATTATATTTGGTGATATTAGAGCTCCAAAATCTAAAGATTGGGTGGAAGAGAGCCAAGAAATTTTAAAGCTATTGAAAGGCAATTTGCAGGTTTCCCAAAATCAGCAAAAACAATATGCAAATAGACATAGAGAAGAAAGGAAATTTCAGGTTAATGATTTAGTATATTTTAGATTTCATCCATGCAAAAAAACATCTCTAAAAAATAATAGGGTAGAAAAGCTAAAACCAAGATACTATGGCCCATACAAGATAGTTCGAAAGATTGGGGAAGTAGCATATGAATTGGAACTTCCAGAAGGGAGTAAAATCCATAATGCATTTCATGTTTATTGTATAAAAAATGCTCTTGGTAAGAAAATTGTTACTTCAGAAATACTTCCTCCTTTGGATGATGAAGGTCAGCTCACACTTGTTCCTACATAAGCTAGAAATTTGGACCACATGGCATCCTCCTCTTGCAATTTCGAATCCATGGGAAGCATAAAGGTTCTTGGATGATTTATAAGGATAATACACTTGGATATATGCATCATAGGTATAATTTTGGAGGAAATATAACTTACATGGGAGAAGAAGAGTCATTTTGGAGCTAGTGAGACACTTAGACTAGATTCCTTAGCTCTATGACAACAATGATGAAGATGCTATGACACCTACGACACAAATCATATCCAAAGGCTGAAATATGACATATATGATATGTTAGGTCGAAATAGAGCATCCAAGAGAGCTCTCATGAGAGTTGGGGAAGCTCAATGGGCTCCAACTCGAATTTGGGGAAGGTGGATGGCTAGGAAAGGGAGGACACATGGAAAATCATGAGAACACACCCTAATTAGAATTGGATTGAGTTTTTGGATGGATTTGGAACCTTATAACACTAAGGATGTTTATAAAATACAGGAAGAAACCAAGAGAAGGGCTTTTGATCATTTGAGAAATTGTCATTTGTGAATTGTGAGAGCTAGTGGATGACTAGTTTTCTTGTCTTAGCCAATTTCGAGGGTGAAAGATTCCCATCCAAGTTGTTGTTTGGAGAGGGAACTCAGGTATTTCATGGATATTTAATGGAGTTTTATTTTCAGGTGTAATATATAGTTCATCATGTGGATTATTTTATTGCAACACTTTCTCTCAACCATTTCCAGCTTTCTTTTCATATTCATGCTCATGGAGGGATTGCGCCTTGGTTGAGCTTATGTACTCTTTGGGAGAGCTCTTTCTGATAGATTTATTATTTTAATAAGTTAGATATTCTATATTATTCATTCTCAAAAAGTGTCAAGTCGAAATACCCAAGATTTGTATGTCAAAATGACTTTTAATGAGCAAACAATGACTATTTCCACTCTATTTTGATATATGCCATGGTAATGCTTATTATTTCGAATGGAGGAATGTATATATGGTAAATTTATGATTAATGGACTATAATTAATGTGTATTTTAATTCTCATGTTCATTACTTAAGCATTGGAAGCCATTTTACTCATTTTATTGCATTGGGGGAAGATTTGGTGCATTTTCCCCAAGGGTCGAAATTGTGATTTGGGAGCTGTTTTGGAAAGAGTGATAACAACCTGTATAAACTAAACCATGATGCATATGAGACTTAAAATTTTTTCCTTAGACATCCCCTACCCCTTTTCATAAATTCGAGTGACTTTTGGACCATTTGAGAATCCATTTCCAACAATTACCTAGGGGGAATTGGAGCCCCAATTTGCTAGTAAAGACTCCTACTTTGAACAGAACATTAAATAGGTTTCAAGAAGTAATTGGTGTTAGGATTATTAATCCTCCCTTGTTCAAATTTGGTCGTATGTCTAAATCGGGAGTCATGTCTAAATCGGGAGTCCATCCAGTATATATATAGTCATTAACACCATTGGGTCCACTTGGCCTAATTGGGGCACATGTTTCAGTTAATAAAGTGTGGGGAAAACTAATTGAGGCTCACTGCCACTGATTGCACTTGATTGCATCAGTTTAGGATCCTCCTAGACCAATCCCTACAATTTAGGAAGCCACTGGGAGTGCCGAAACCAACCAAGGTCAGTTCACTTCAGTTGATGACTAGTCAAGCTAAGTTAGGAGTCAGTTACATTCAGTTCTAGTCCTCTACATTCAATTAGCGCTAGGTTTACTTGACTGCACTCATGTGGGGTGCATTTCTCACCTACCAAAGTCAATTAACCTTAGTCAACACTGAATGTAACACTTGAGTTGTGTTTTAGAGCTTCGATGAACTCCGGTTATGGTTTATACAAGGTCAGTTAACTATTGAGTCCTCCGATAGTGATTTAGACAAGGTCTTGGTTACCTAAAGTCAAGTAGAGTCTAATCAATTCAAATTTCCTCATGTGGATTCGAATTGCTTGTGGCTATTAAAGCCATTGTACTTCATTGTAATTATCTATCTAATTACTCTTTGATTAATGAAAAGCATTCACAGCTGCAAGCCATTTTTGCACTGTTTCATTCTTCAATAACTGAGTAAACTATGTGATCTATCATGTGAGTTGTGTGTTTGTCCATAGATCTATGTGCTCAATTTAATATGGTATCAGAGCCTCGACGGACAAGGTACTTCTCCTCCTCAGATATCCTACTAGATCATTTTTTAGGCAAAATTGCTCCTTCAAGCACTGCACCAGAAGCAGAGAATTTACCACTTAATACCCCAAGCAAAGGAATTGTTGATCAAACTTGCTTGATAAACTAAGCTGGGTGTGAAGAAAATTCCAAAAGTGCACGTTGTCCGACCTTACGGTGCTGTTTTTTTTGTTTTACAGGTACAACTTCGAATGGATTCATCAGTTCCTCTTCTGACCCGATCCTTAGACTATTATGAATGGAAGGTGAAGATAATTATATTTATGAAAATACAAGATCTCCTTTGGGTGTCTAATGGACTTGGTAGAAAGTATTTTGCGAGTGAAAATGATTGGTTAAATGCAAAGGATGCAGCTTTTGAAATAATGAAACTAGCTCTTCTCCTAGCTTGCGCTACCTCAGTAGATCTATTAAAGATCCACAGGAACTCTGGAAAAGATTGGACAGAAAATTTGGAATGATTGATGAGGATCATAATAGAACTTTGGAGAGCACATCCAGCACCATAAGCATCCTTGATCCAAAAATATTGGCCTCCACTCTCTCTGATGAAGTTGTTCAAGATGACGAAGAAGCAAAAACTTCTACACAGTCAATTCGAATTGAAGACAATCTCCATGCAGTGACTCCTTCTCCTGATGCTCCGAAAGTTCATAAGATCTCTGATATCTCATCTTCTAATATTGCTGAAACAGAAGAATACATTCAAACCTTTGATATTGAAGAAAAATTCTGCTGCACTTCCATGCAAACATTCACCGGTGATTTTCCTTTCAATTATGTGCAAAATTTACCAGTAATTGCTTCCGAAAGTGAAGAGAAATTTGATTTTTCTCCCTCTAATGTTGCTGTTGGTGTGAAAATATGTAATACCTTGGATATTTTGGAAGAAATAGCATATTACCAGAGTGATCCATTTGCTCCCCATGATCTATATTTTCCAGAAAATTCCTGCAGGATTGCATGCACCAAAATTTAGAATTTTAAAGAAGAAGAAAGTTGTGCATCCACCGTCTCGGTTAACCATTTTTTTGAATCTGATATTAACCTTATTGGATCTGATATGATATTATTTAGATCTGATTTGATATTGCTTGGTTTAATATATCAAATTCATAATCTTTCAGTACTGCTTGTAGCTGTTCTCATCAACGGTGTGAAGAAACAGGTACCGCAAGTCTCTTACAAAACTG
The DNA here is from genome assembly GCA_001517045.1 of Pseudotsuga menziesii. Classification (NCBI taxonomy): domain Eukaryota; kingdom Viridiplantae; phylum Streptophyta; class Pinopsida; order Pinales; family Pinaceae; genus Pseudotsuga; species Pseudotsuga menziesii. The sequence continues at coordinate 65,818 of LPNX010156585.1, forward strand.
CTGCTGGGGATTTGATTCCATTTCACAGTTTTGGATCTGTTTTGAACCTATTTAGATCTGATTTAATTTCTGATATGATATTATTTGGTTCATATTTTAAAATAAAAAAGCCTTCAGTCATGCTTGTAGCTGCTCTCACCAATTCTGGTGTGAAAAATAAAGTACTGCACTTTCTTTTCAAAACTGCTGATGGGGATTTGGTCTTTGTTTCCTCCTATGAGGTTGCTGATATTTTATTATGTGATTAATTATCTATTTCAGAAGCTATATCAGACTATGGAGCTCAAGAATTCGCTCTCAACAGTCCCAGTGCTTCTCTAACCTTGTGTTGTAGCTGCAACAATTTCCCAAAATTCCAAAAATTTTAGGACCCTCCTTTTATTTGGATTAGTTGATTATCTTCTTTGATTTGTTCTAAGAACTTTTCAGAAGGACTTTTCTAATGTTTGGGTTGATCTACTGCTTTTTTTGATTCCTCCTCTGATGCTGAAGCAATCTAATATTTGATCAGACTTGATCACTGCCTTTGGATGCATTTTCAGCTTGTTCGAATCGGGGACCTGTTTGGTTAAAGCTTCCGCCGTTGCGGAAGAATAGTGAGTCTTAACTTCAAATTTTCTCCCGATATGTTGGTCTAATCGACTGATTTTTCGATTTGAATCGGAGGAATTTGTCGTTTCTTTCTCCGCCGTTGCGGAAAAATATCAAGTCGTGATTTCGACTTTCTTTCCAATATGTTGGTTTTTACGGATGCTTTTTGGTTTTGCATAGGAAGTTTTTATGATTATTTCCTCCGCTGTTGCAGACGGCAAACCGTTAAATCTTTCGATTCCTGTTTGGTTTCTGATTCCCACCGACCCCGTAAGTCTCGGGCTTCCGCCGTTGCGGCTGTGAAAGCGGTTTCGCTTCTGCCGTTGCGGCTGCCGAGGTCATTAACTTTCCGATGTCTAGCCATTTGTTTCCCAATTCAGAATTTTCTCTCATTGCGGACAGATTTATCTTGTACGGCTCCGTCGTTGCGGCTAGATCTATGGTTTTGTTTTTCACCGTTACGGAAGGAAGTACCCTTTCAGCTTCCGATCCAAATGCCTCTGACGTCTGATCTTTTAAACTTTTACCCGCCATGCGTTTCTCCGCAGATGGCTTAGCCCTTTAACCATCTACCGTTGTGGAAGAAAGTACGTTTTCAACTTCCGATTCAAAGTTGGCTCCCGTTCGATATGTTATCCGTCACACATGTTGACCATTTGTATATATGGGGTCCGGGCGCGTTGGATTATTCTATCGTTTTCGTTCGAACTGTCGTGATCATTCATTCCAAGTGCACTGTCGACCTCTCGAGCTTGCAAGGACCACAGTGTCAGTACCCGCGTCCAGGTAGAAATTGTAGAAGCCTAACCGTCTTCGTCCTGCCATACATGCCAGTTACACATCAGTGCCAGGTAGGCTTCTATGGTTTTTTCCCCGTTTCGTTGAGCGTTCGGTGGTTTTGTTTTCCACGGTTAGGTGTTCCAGATGTTTCTTTTTCCATAATTGCATGTATATATATTGGGGTTCTTGGTGGCATTGCTGACCGTGGGGTGGGGCATTTTAACCTCGGCGTAGTATTTTTCCTGCTGCTTTCCGTTTGCGACCTCACACTTAGTAGATGGGGGTTTGGTGCAGGCGGCCGTTACGCCATATGCACCAAGCTACCCTATGTGTGATGATGGGTTTGTAGGGGGAAGGTTTTGTGGTTTTTCTGTAGCATTTGGTGGTTTCTCCTTTTTGTTGAGGTTTTCATATTTCCCGTATCCTCAAACCCTATCCATTTTTGCCTATGCAGTCCCGCGCAACCCAATTCGTGATCAGTGTCGAACCTGGGCCGTGGAGGAGGGTGTACCACTGCTCTTAACTTGTGGACCTTAAGTGCGTAAGCGTGGCGTCGTTGATAAAACCCATGTAGCTACTGTCTTTCCCGCACAACGAAACAACCATGGTGTGCACAGAGAGCCGAAACTTGTTACACATTAATGTAGATTTATTACTGTCTTGAATATGATTGATAGAATTGTTTAATATCCTACAACAGTGGTAGATTGCACATTTGACTGTATATAACTTGTTTTTCATCATGCTAGATATAAACAAAGTTACTGAACACTGCCCATTGGCTTTAATAATTCTGTTAGTCAGGCCATTTCAGTCTATACATGCATATACTTGCTTCATTGATTGATTGCTATCATGTTAAAACATAGAAGAAACCGCACACTGTACATTGATGTATACAGGTTTGCCACTCAACCAAAGGGGCTTAATGTTACAATTTTATGGCAGGAAAAGCTCACCATGTCAAAGAGACAAAAGAAGAAGGCCCCTGTGGTCGAAGAAGAGCCAGAAGTAGAAGTTGTCACTAAGACAGAATACATATACGAGGACACGAAAATGCATTTCTGCCGTTGAACCAGAATATCAGTGGGGAAAAATGTATAGACTGATCACCCGAAGAGAGGTCCCTGACATGGGCTTAGAAGAAGAGTCCATATATGTCAACATAGAAAAATCTTCTCTTATGAAGGTTGCCACCCGACTAGAGCTGTTCCCATGCTCTGAAGTAATTGGTTGGATTCTGCCCTGGGCAGATGTAACCACAATGATCCCGGGGAATGTTGAAAAGCAAGGCTATGCTGCTTACAGCCCCGGTTATGTAGCTTTGGCTTACCACCTGCCAGAAGCCCAAGTCTTTTTATCCGATGATTGGCTAAGCAACATTAGAATGGATCTGGTGGAGACATTTAAAAAGATGATGTTGCAAGGAAAACATTACAAATACAGACCAACATGTGATTACGATATAGCTAGCTTAAGGGCTCCCTACAGGTTCATAGCTTTAATGCTGAACCGGATTTTTGGAAGAGCACATGGTAGATTCTTCAAGTTAGAATGGATTCCAATCATTTTTCATGTTGCAACCCAGGGGGAAATTTTCAATTGGGCCAACCTTGTCTCAAATAGTCTTTCTTCTTGCTTGGCCTCAGCCTTGGGAGGAGTGTCCTAGAAAAGGCCTAAATTCTATATGAGTTCAATACTGATAGACTGTATATTGTGCAACCAGACTTTCCCTGGTCTCAGGAGCATCTGGGACAGGGAAAGAATGCCTGTCTATGCTGCTTATAAACCATTGTGGGCACATAAATATCACAGCCATTACAGAGAAGTTTGTGAACACTTCCTTATGCCTCTATACACACTCATTTTCCTGAAGGAGTGTGATTGTATGTCGGAGGAGGCCCTGCAAGTAATAGAGGAATATGTAGACTACTATTTGACCGAAAATGGCATGTAATTCAGGATGTTTGGAGGTTCGAGAGCACCTTCCCTGCTGCCCAAATACGCAACTGATTACATTATCCACAAGGAGGCAGTCAGACAAGTGTTCCTGGATGGAATAGGCAGTTTTCTGTTCGAGCATAAGAAGACTGCTTACCCTCCCTTGCCCTTCAAACTAGGAAGTTACAGGTTCGCTAGGGTGAAGCAAGCTGATGAATTCGTAGAAGAGCTGGAGAGGTTTCATTTTGGCAAGATGCCCTATCACATAAATGACTCCCAAGGTAAAGTTGCTGAACATTGTAAATAAAACAAGGTGCATTTTGAGTATACCCACCATTTTGATAGGGAAGAGTCTGTCTTCCGAAATGCCCCGAACATGACAGCACTGAAGAGAAGATTCAAGAAGAAAATCACCACCAAAGGTGGGAAGGGGGATGAACAGGCTAAGGCTGAGGAAGAATCCAAAAGGAGAAATGAAGAAGCCCAGAGGTTGGCAAAAGAAGCTACAGAATGGCTGCATACAGAAGAAGAAGAGAAAAGAAGAGCTGCTCAGGAAGCAACTGAGAAAGCAAAGGAAGCAGCCAAAGAAGCAGAGGAAGCAACTAGAAAAGAAGTAGAAGAAGCGAAGAGAAAGCTTGATGAAGAGCTACAAAAGTAGGAAGTAGAAAGGCTGAAACTGACACAAACAGGGATAGAGCAGTCAGCCACTGTTACAGCTGCAGGGTAGACCCAGGATGTGGAAAACCACGAGGTTCAGGACCCACAAATACCTGCTGCCAGCACCCCTGTGGTCTCCACTCTCAGGCTGGTCCCTTTTGTGCAGAAAAAAGGAGAAGAAATCCCTGATTTCAACACTGTTTAGTATGATAGGGCAACAAAGAGAATAATGAAGAGAACAGAAAGGAAAGTTGAAGTAGGAAGTATGCCTGGTAAAATGATAACGGATACGACTGTTATGTTGGGAACAGACCAAGATCCAAGATTCACCTTGAGAGCCGGGACTGCACTAATCCACGCCTCAGAAGATAACATGGACAAGGTAATAACTGACTTGGAGCAGTCCAAGAAGTCCTCTGCTCAGTTGAAAGATACATTGAGGAGAGAGAGAGAAGAAAGCAATAGGCTTAAGAGGAAATATGATGATATGCAAAGGGAAATGAAGTCCTCAAGAGCTGAAGTACATGCCCTCCAAGGAGAAATACAAGTTCTGGAAACTACACAGGAATCTCTGGAGAGAGTACAGAAAGAATACCAGGAGTTAAGAACTGAAAAGGAACAACTACTGGCAAAGGTAGAAGAGCTAGAAGGGCAGCAAAATATCCTCTTGGAGGCCAATGAACTGCACACCCAAGAACTGAAAAAGGAACATCAAGAACAGATCTCTTCTTTAACAACTACTTTGGAAGAAGTAAGGGAGGAGCAGGTTAACCTCCACCCATTCAAAGAGCATGTCTTGGCCCAGAAAACCAAGATGCTGCAGCTACAGACTGCTGTTGAAGAGGAGAGATGTAGAGTGCTACAGATCGATGGCCGATTGGAAGAGATCTTGAAAACTGCATCTTACTTTGTGGACAGATCTCAGGACGTCCTCGAGGTCCTGACTGCAAGAATGGCGAGGCTGGAAAGCAATGAAGAAACTCCAGCAGAGCTGCCATCAAAAGATAAACAAGCCCTCAAGCGGGATTACGACTTAATAGAATTTGCTATTAACACCACAGAGGATTTCAAGAAAGCAGTCAAGAAGACAAAGGGAGCCTGCACAGAATTTTTTAGGAGAGTCCTCATTACATACAATCGGTGCCAGGTAGAAGCAGAGCAGAGGCTGGATGATTTCCCAGACCACAATTCATTTGTGGAGATGTTGCAGAAAAGACATCAGGATGAAGAAGCAAGAATGCAACACAGTAAGGCCATTGATGACTAGATTCTGAAAAGTGAAGTAGGCCATTCGGCCGTTAGTGTGCAACTTTTGGAAGACCAGCTTAGTTTGAGCGCAGCCAGAGTGGAGGCTATAAAGAACCAGGCAGAAAAATTTGAAATCAACATTCAGTTTTTGGAACCCTACGCATTTGAGGGCATTGCTTTCGAAGCTTCGGCTTGGAAGAAATTTCTAGACGCTCAAGTGGGTCCCTCCACGTAGAGGAGTGGTCACTTTTGTAATATGTAAAATTTTGTAAAAAACAGTTGGGAAAAGTCAAGCGTTGGGAAATGAAGCGTTGGGAAGCCCAACCATCTCCCCTTTTTTCTATAAATGTAATAGACTAAGAGGAAAGGAGGGGGCTTTTTCCGAGTTAGACTAGAAGGCGATATTGTAGGAAGAACTATTTCTCTTTGCAATAAATAAATACGGTTTTCCTGTTGGAGAAAGATTGGTGGAATTTCCAAATGTTATGCTATGGATGGCTGCAAGATGAACTATTTTGTTTTCCAGTTTTGTCCATTAACCGTGAGATCGTTCTAACTCTTTTGAATCTATGTTCTTGTTAAATGATTTCCGGTTTATTTTTGTGGAATGACCACCATGAGTAATGTATGCTGTTCATAAAACAACTGGCTATGTGGTTGTTGAAATATCTTTCATCGTTCATGCGTTATGGAAAGAAATATCAGCTAACTGTAGTTTCTCTTTATATTGCATGCACAACACACATTACTCATAATTAAGTTACAGTCTGCTCCCCGGGGATAGATAGATAGATAGTTAGTTTGCTTCACTACTGCATATGTGATTGGGAGGCTTGTGAGCCTAAGACGAGAGGTAAGAACCTACGCATCACATTGTGAGTACTCCTTGCATCCTCATCACCCTGCATGGTTAATTAGGCATATGCATATCATACTTAAAATAAAAAATACAAAAATATACGGTGGACCGGGCCGCAACCGGTAAAGCCTTTGTTTTTGTTACTTTGACCTACAGCAGCCGGACCACAAACCGGATGGATTCCCTACACCAAACAGTAAACGGGCTAGTTGGGAACATCGACTGGGGAGAATCCCTTTCTGTTGTTTCCTGCGAATTTCCAGGCATCAACACATTGATCACATGCTCATCTCCTCACAGAACTAGTAAAGAGGAAGATTTTCTACATCCGCTTAGACACCTGCTCCTAACACTTGGGGATGTTCTTACCACTCGTGGTTTGCTGTTCATGGCTGCAACATATCAGTTTCTTGAGTGTTCCACACATTCTATGAATTCTCAAGAACCTTTTCTCACTTTTTAGTTGACTTCAGTTGCTCTACACGGGTCCAGTCTTCATCCAGCAGCTGTCTATATTTCTGATTTAGTTGAGCATACCATTCTTCTTCCAAAGAGGAAGATTCCTCCAGAAATAATGATGGAGAGGTTCACATGCCAGGCCCCAGGATACCTGTGCACAAAAGAACGAGATTGATCCTGATTCTACCTGCTTAATTAGAGGGGGGAATTTTTTCCCATGTGGTTTTTTCCCCAGCACCTTGTTTTTGAGCAGTTACTTTACTTTACTTGATGTACTAGGTGACCTATGGTCTTAGTTACCAGGGCCCACAGATTGTCCAATTTAGCATTCAGGGGGGGTGTTATGATTATTAATCCTCCCTTGTCCAAATTTCGTCATATGTCTAAATCGGGAGTCCATCCAGCCTATTTATAGTCATTAACACCATTGGGTCCACTTGGCCTAATTGGGGCACATGTTTCAGTTACTAAAGTGTGGGGAACACTAATTGAGGCTCACTGCCACTTATTTCACTTGATTACATCAGCTTAGGAGCCTCCTAGACCAATCCCTACAATTTAGGAAGCCACTGGGAGTGCCGAAACCAACCAAGGTCAGTTCACTTCAGTTGATGACTAGTCAAGCTAAGTTAGGAGTCAGTTACATTCAGTTCTAGTCCTCTACATTCAATTAGCGCTAGGTTTACTTGACTGCACTCATGTGGGGTGCATTTCTCACCTACCATAGTTAGTTAACCTTCGTCAACACTGAATGTAACACTTGAGTTGTGTTTTAGAGCTCCGATGAACTCCGGTTATGGTTTAGACAAGGTTAGTTAACTATTGAGTCCTCCGATAGTGATTTAGACAAGGTCTTGGTTACCTACAGTCAAGTAGAGTCTAATCAATTCGAACTTCATCATGTGGATTCGAATTGCTTGTGGCTATTAAATCCATTGTACTTCATTGTAATTATCTATCTATATACTTTTTGATTAATGAAAAGCATTCACAGCTGCAAGCCATTTTTGCATTGTTTCATTCTTTAATAACTGAGTAAATTGTGTGATCTATCATGTGAGTTGTGTGTTTGTCCACAGATATATGTGCTCAATTTAATAATTGGGGGGTCATAAAACATCTCTGAACATAATATTTAAGTTATAATATCAGTAATGTACCTTCTGAGAAAATTTGGGAGCAGTTGGGTCAATTTGGAGGTCTAGACATCAAAACTAGTTAAGGTCAAAATTGGAGAAAAAGTGACAAATTGGTCATTTAATAAAAAATATTAAAAAGGGACATTACAATGCACATGTAGCCAAAATATTCATCAAGCCTATCGAGATGCTTCAATTTTTCAATGTACTGCTGGGGTTCGATTGCTCTGCCCATGGTCATAATATATAGAGCTTTGTTGTGCGAGGAAATCTGCATATCTTCCCTCCAACCAAGGTAATTGAAGGTTGTAAGGATTCAGGGAGTGAGAGCCGCTGAATTCTCCATTTGACATCTATATTTATAAACAATTCTTCAATAAATATTTGAAAATAGCTGCAAAAACACTATAGAAAAACTCAATTCAAATTAATTTAGCTCAGGCACCCTTCACTTCCATATGTGCACTTTCTCCGAGTTCATCACACCTCTATAGACTTCTCTAGATATAATCTAGAGGGACCAATGCAATTATTCTAGGAATTATGTGGAAACTCAATGGATTGTAGTGCATCAATGAAAGTTTATGAGGTTCGAGGCAGGAATGGATACCCACTCTGATACCATGTTAAATTAAATGAAGCATATGATGATCATCCTGCATGAATTCAAATGAGAAGAGAAGGTTGTTGAAGAGAGAAGAATTTAGCATAGACTGATCAATTACTCATGGAAAAATTGTACACAAATAGAGACAAAATTGGAATAATATGATTATATTCATGAATTAGTAATTAATATGTAATACAATGGTTATAAATATAGGAGAATTCAAATGCCTAAGATATGATTTGTAATGTCCCCTCCGACCGGCGAAGAGGACACTACCTTGTCATTAACCATCCGGGAAAACTGCCCCATGAACATGAACATACATAAAACCGAAATGCTTGAACATAAAACATGCTAAGATGCATAAGCATTCACATGCACAGCGGAAGCAAACATACATTCATTCAGCATTCACCATGTTCATTATAATTCATTAATAGTAAATATAATTGCAGAAATGAAATGGTCAAGAATACTCATCTTATAAAGAAGTTGTCCCGCAACCAGCTACGTCACTGCAACGTTCCACCCAACCATAGGCCAACGTGCTCCTTAATCTCTCAGGAACACTGCCACCCCCGAGTTGGGCATGATTCCCCAAGGAATAAGGAACAAATAGGCTTACACATATCCAAGGATACACGAATCAGCCAAGTCGACACAGTAGGGTTTATCAGGGTATCAAGGAGTTCGGAGAAGCTGAATGCTAAGCTGGGGAGCTCATTGAAGAGCTAAGGACTCCTACACCAGAACTAGCCTGACTTCTAGGACACCCACACACACCCAAGACCAGGAAATCAGTCCCTTCTCTACTACACAGTCCCTCAGGCCTTGAACCCCCTTTCCAGTGCTACTCTAGGGTTGTGGAGAAGAAATCCAGCCCTCTAGCTCTATCTGTGTGGCTCCCAAACACCCCAGGTTTATCAAGCAAACCAAGCCCTCATCCCCACTTTAACACAGTCTGAAGACCAACCACTACATACACGCAACCAAACAAGCGGTTCATAGCTTAAATAGGGGAAAACAATTCCTGAGTCGTTCTTGGCCCTATCGTGGCCAAAACGACTCAACAATAGCCACAACAATACAAAACATGATTGAACCCACAACAAACGAACAATCTGGGGAAACAACAACCCCGGTCTCAACAAGGAGGCAATGAGACAATTGCAAAGCCTGAAAATGGAAGAGGAAATTCCGGTTCTCAGCTAGGCAGGGGAAAAACATATACATAGGCCACAAATCGGTAAGGGAAAACATACACACAGTAGAAAAATCTGAAATGGCCCTTCACAGGGAAATCATGGGTGATAGAACACAACTCCTCAGCTTTGTCTGTGTGAGTAGAACCAGGAAGAATCCTGTGCATGAAAATGAGAGAATGACTCTCTATGTGAGGATGGGAAAATCCATCCCCTGCGTGGAGATGGGCAAGAAAACACAATGGAATACGACCGTGAATGGAAGAATGGATTCGTGGGAGAATGGAGAAAATGGGAAGGTTGCTTCTCTGCCCACGTAACGTGAAGATGAAGAGTCTGCTGGTGGAGTGGGCACGTGGGAAAGGACTGACAATCCTGCCACACCCACCACTACTCAGCAGTAACTACCCCAACTAACATCAGGGGTTTTAAATGAGTGGTTGATACATGGATTTTCCCCATAGGCTCAAGGTTTGATAATCCCCCCCCTTATCCTTAGGAAAATCATTCCCTTTTCATTATCGTTGGACTGTCGTAGCTGGTTGTAGGTTCATTTTAATTAAAGTGCATATTTACATGATGCCAAAACTATAATGTGCTGAATAGCACGATATACCATTGGCAACGATCCCAATCGCCGAAACATAACACAGCCAAATCGATGGTGGGGTTTTTCCTTTAGCTCCACACCATGATTAATTACAATATATACATCATGTATCTTTTAATGCAAACGAGGTCAAAATCGGGGTGTTACATTCCCCTCCCCCTTGGAATAACACCGTCCTCGGTGTTCCAATACTTAGGAATACATATATAATTTACACATCCAAAATTCCAAAATTTTGCAGATCTGTCCTACGTTCAATTATTTACTTTGAACCTTCAAGACCAAGCCCTTTGGCTTCCACGAGCTTCTCCTGCTGGTTCTTAGCTTTCAGCTCATCCCCAAGTCTAGGAACTTTGTGGCTGCTAACCTCTTGATGTTCCCTTGTTGGGCAGTCTCGGCGGTAATGATGTCCTCCTCATTTCCAAGATTTCGCTGGCTGCTTCATCTTTACCACCTCAATTTCCTTTGAGTCTTCATGCCTGGAACGTTTCTTAATGGACCGATTGGATGAATGCCCCATCATTGATACATTTTTCTTTCCCTCATGGATTGCTCCCAGAAGGCTTTTTACCTCCTTTTGCAAACAAATAGAGTCTTGCAAAATATGGTGGTTCATCTCATTCTTCCTTTTCTATATCTTGAGCATCTCTCCAAGATTTTCTTGGGTCTTGGAAATCGTTTGGGATACTTCCAACCAATTCCAATAGCTTTTGGTCTGCTGCCATGATCAATGTACATGACTGGATTTCACTTTTCTCACCTATGAAATGCATCATTGTAATTCTGTTAGACCAACCATAATATAGGCATTCAAATCAGTCAATTAATTACCCAAGTGGCATGGAAATCCAAGTCTTATCAAGGAGACTTTCATACTTTTCATGCCTTCCCAACAGGCACATGAGCTCATTCATGTCCATTCTTGAGCAGGGAATTAACCATTTCAGCATTCACAATTTATTTTAAGCAAATAAATAGATTCTATTTTTAGCCATACATGCATTCAACAATCTTCTGTTTTCATAAATGCATAAGTATATATATAATCAAAAAAAGGAAAGAGAGAGCAGCAAGAGTTTTTCCTCTCTTTGTCTTGTTCCATTCTGGAACCCACACCACCACTGTGGTTTTCATGCTCTTAGTCTCTTTCACTTCACCGTGAATGCTGGACCAACCCTTCTTGGCCATGACACTTAGTGTCTCCGGTCTATTCCAGACCTCTCAACCATGGAGTCTCTCCACATGGTTTTTCTACAACTCTCGGTTGCTAGGACTTTCACAGTCCCACTAGCACCTTTTTCATTATTGCTCATTTCGAGCTCATTAGGATAGTCACATGTCCACATGCACCCCTAGGATGCCCTCATTGTTGATGTAATTGTAACTTCAGAATGTATTCATCCGTATGTCTTATGTATTATACCTCGATGTTTATTCTGGGATGTGTCTGTAATGTATTTGAGTCATGTCATACCCTGATGTTTATTCTAGGAAGTTTCTATAATGTAAACAAGTCATGTCAAGTCATTATGGGTAACCCTCCTATTGGTCAAGGGTTAAAGTCCCCAAAGTTGTTGGGGCCCTAAGGTTATTAGACTATTCTAGAGAAGTCGACCCTAGGCGAGTCATTGTAATCTGGGGCAATAGTCCCCACCATTATGTTAAGGATAAACCTCCTTGTTGGTCGGAGGAGGCAAAGTTCCCACAAGTTGTGGGGCACTAGGGTTATTAGACACTCCTAGAGATGTCGGCTCTAGTAAGTAATTGTTAAGTGAGGCCGACATGTTGGATTGGGTTTCAAGTGAATGAAAGAATATAAATAGAGAGTGAGCCTCTCTATTTATCACACACACACTCACTCATTGGGGCGCATGAGTGAGAGGAGAAGTTGCTGGGACAAGAGAGAGACTACTGCTATTGGGAGATCATCTCTATGTTTTCAGGTTTTACTTTTGGTGCTGATTCTATCTCTGAGGAAGTTGTGGGGTTTTCTCCTTTATGGTTTCCCCAAGAAAAACTTTTTGTGTCTCTTGTCTCTTGTGTTTTATTGTTGTGCATGTTATTCTCTCAGTTAAAGATCCTAAGATCATAATGCTAGCTTAATGATAAAAATATAACATGGTATCAGAGCTAACCTGAGAAGAAGACATTGTGTAGCTGTAGAAGCTAGGGATTATTATTTTTTGGGTCTCTCTCCACAATCCATCAGCAAAAGTATGCTAGGCTAACTCTCCATTGAAGGGCGCATCTTTCTGTCGAAGCGGAATTCGATTCCGAGCATTTTCAGTTTTTGGTGCAGGAAATTAGGGCTTCTTACAGAAGAGGAATTTTTGAGTGAGCCTGGCATAGGATTTATCTCCTCATAAAAATCGAAGTTTAGAGACTTGGATCAATATTTTTGGTTGGGTGAAACTCCAGGAAAGTCAAACCCTAGTTTGGACTCGAGCCGAAAAAACCCTAAATACTAAAACTGATAAGTTTTGGTACATTCACTATATCTTGGGATTGGAAAAGGTTCAGGAGCTGCAAATTACAGAGGCCAAAGGTACAATCTTGATGTACATTGTACCCAAAATTCAGCCTTCGATTCACTATATTCTGGGATATATGATCCCTCCAAGTTAGGGTTCCAGCCTCTTCCAGAATTCATCCCTAAACAGGACATTTGGGGGGAATTGCTATATCTTGGGATACACAGATCCAAATGATATTTCTAAAGATGTTCCAAAAAGGGCATGGAATTTAATTTATGTGGTCCAATTTTCAAACTCAGAATATGAAACTGTGACATGTGGCAGTCTGTACAACTTCGATGTTCTGAACAGTCCTAAAATAGGTCACCTTGGGAAAATGATCATAAGTCCCAATTGGTTAAACCAATTCTGATGAAACCTATGGTTTTGGAGCAGTGAAATGCAAGGATACCTCAGTGCAAAGTTTTAGACATAGAGGAATAGTAATTTCAGAGATACCACAGAAACAGTAACAGAAATTTCTGCAGAAGAAATTTGAAAACTAGGGATTCCTATTCCGGGAGCTTCCCTCCACTATTTTCAGAAAAGGTGTACATTGGATAGCTCAACTTGAAGAGATATATCTTTCTATCCAATCAGATCTGAAATATTCCAAGTTTTGAAAATTAGGGTTTCTCTAATAAACCCTAGATCAGCCAGCTCTGGAACCAGGATGGACACCTCAAATCGGTAAGATCTAATATTTTGCTATTTGCATTTGAGGTTCTCATTTCAGAGTGATCTATCACATCAGCTTGATGATAAGCTTGGTGAAGTTGAGAACTTCCAAGTATGGAAGTATTTGATCTCTTTGAAGAAAATGAATTGGACACCTACATAAGAAGAGAGATTCTAGTTCCAGAGGGAGATGAGGCTCAAAGCCTTACATAAGAAGAACTTGGTCAAGGCCAAGAAGCTCATTGCTAATTCAGTCATGGATCAACTTGTACCACAAGTGTCTCCCCTAAAAGCACCAGAGATGTTTGATTCCTTGACCAAGCTATTTGAAGGGAAGAACATAAATTGGAATATGACTTTGAGAAAATAGTGGAAGAATGTGAAGATCCAGAATGCAGAGACCATACAGTCATACTTTACAAGGGTCTCTCAAATCGGAGAACAACTTGAAGCGGTAGAAGAAGAAGTGGAGAATGCAGAAGTGGTGATAACCACCTTGAATGGCCTCCCAGGATCATGGGATTCATTCATCTGAAGAATGTGTGCTAGAAAGAAGTGATTACTTTCAGCAGACTCTAGGAAGATCACACACAAGAAGAAGCTCAACAAATAATAAGAGAAAAGAAGATGGGAGCAACTGAAGATCAAGCTCTCACCATCCAAAGAAGATCCCTCAAGCGATGAGGAATATGAAGAACTCAACTAATGAAGAACCTCTTATCCACCTTAGCATTTGGATGAGAAACGATGCTATTATGAATGAATAAGATGATGAAGCTGAAGGCTCAAGAAGGAGTTTACCCATGAAACAAATAAAGATAAGTATTCAATTGTCATTTCATGATATTGTTTTGTTATACATTTGTTTATATTCAGTTAATGTATTATGCATGATAGAATGTTTGCATTAATGACAGTATACTACTAATGTGCATGTGATGGGTAAGTAGCTCATGGTGCTATACACAACTCTCCATTGCTACTTATCTAGAATGAAACCTCTTTGCTGACATATTGGATTAGTGCACAATCTCAATGTTGTCCTGGTAGAGATGGAAGGCATCTAGAAAAGTTTCAGTGAGATGTGGATGAATGTTTTATTGGCTAAAGTAGTTGCTAGATCATATATTTATGCATAAGAGTTTTCCATTATGAATATTTCTTATGAAATGTTTCTAATCATACAACGAATGCATTTGACTTGTAGGAAAGATCACACACATAATCACCTACAAGAAAAGAAGGATGAGACTTGTTCCGAAGAACAAGTGACGACAGTTCAAGAATAAAATGACGAATGCAACGACATCATTGATACAGAACCTTTCAGCTATGAAGAAGTAACCAAGAAGAAAGGGAAGACCAGTTCAAGAAGAATGATGTCTAGGATGCAATGTCGATACGTGAAGGGAAGTTTGTAGTTCCATCATGTAGTAGATTGAAACATCGTGGGATAGAAGGCAAGATTCGTAGCACGAGGCTTCTCATGAAATGAAGGAATAGACTACGAAGAGACAATTGCAGCCAGTGGGAGTTGAAACGCATACATGATGAGCTTGATGACGATCTTACACTTTGATACAAGGTTGAAGATGAAAGTATATACACTAGATGAATACTTAGATAATTAGTAGAATAGGAAGCTACTTGTCACTCCGGTACAGAATGTTTCAATGCATAGAGTACAGAAGACAGAGGGAGTATGATGCTCCGCTTCAGAGGGAGTGACTATAATATATCTTAAGGTTCGACATGGTACAACAAGATGGATAGATTACTAATGACTCTAGGCTTTACTGAGAGTAAAGTGGATTCCAATATTTGCTTCAAGGTTGAAGGCGGAAGATCAGTGATGCTCCTGTTATGTGTCGATGCACTATTTTATAGGCATGGAGGTGTGGAAAAGGGAAGTATGCAGTAGAGATCCTGAAGAGGTTCAAGATGATAGACTGCAAGGCCATGACCACACCTATGGCAATGAACATGAAGCTATTGAGTGTTGCTTCATCAGAGACGGTTGATGCCACAATGAATCGTCAGATGATTTATTCCTTTATGTACCTGACGAATACGAGACCAGATATTTGCTTTGCTATGAACACATTGAGACATGTTCACCTAATGGTTTCAATGCATGTTGTGAGGAACCTGAAGGGTACAGTTGATTATGGGCTCAAGTATGAGGCGAATCAAAAGACTAATATGGAAGGTTATGTTGATTCAGATTGGGCAGGCAGTGCACTTCAGGGTGTTGCTTCAATATGGGATCATGTGTGATCTCTTGGTTTAGCAGGAAGAAATCCTGTGTGGCACTGAGTACAGCTAAAGTAGAGTATGTCACAACTTGTTCAGCCAGTTGTGACGTAGTATGGCCGAGGAAGCTACTGTCTGATTTATTTGATCTCCAGATGGATGCTACTTGTATACATTCCGACAACTAGAGTTGTGTGAAGTTTTTGAAGAACTCGGTGTTCCATGACAAGTCAAAGCATATCGAGATCAAGTATCACTATATCAGGGATATGGTGCAGAGGGGAGCAGTGAAGCTCTAGTATGTTGCGACGGATGAACAAATAGCTAATGTTTTGACGAAGCCATTATCCAGAGTAAAGTTTGAGTACTTCAGGGATAAGATTGGTGTTCTCAAGATCGAGATTCATTCCAAGGGGAAGTGATGAGTCCGTGAGCCATTATGACATGGTGAGAGGATTGGTTACTTCCATGATTAGATGTAAGGGCTGAGCCATTCTATCATGGTGAGAGGATTGGTTCCTTCCATGTCAGATATGAGTGCTGAGCCATTTTGATATGACTATAGGATTGGTTCCGACATGATTAGATATAAGGGCTATTGCCATTCTTTGAATGGAGCTTCCTGGTGAGGTACCAAGAAAAATCAGTCTGGGACTGAGGGCCGTTCTGATATGACTGTGAGATGTGTTCTCACATGATCGGATATGAGTGCATGGCCATTCTGATGTGATAGAGGGATGTGTTCCCACTTGATCAGATGTAAGGGATGAGCCATTATGTCATGGTTAAAGGATTAGTTTCCTCCCATGTTAGATGTGAGTGCTGGCCATTCTGACTTGGTGTCAGATATAAGGGATACTGCCATTCTTGGAATGGAGCTACCTGGTGAGGTACTAGGAATCCTCAGTTTGGGACTGAGAGCCATTCTGATGTGACTGAGGGAGGTGTTCCCACATGATCAGATGTAAGTGCAGAGCCTTTCCACAGATGATAGTAGGTGTGTCCTATCATGCTGGTGGATGTGAGTGCTGGCCTTTCAAACAGATGATAGTAGGCGTGTCCTATCATGATGGTGGATGTGAGTGCTGCGCATTTTCACAGATGGTAGTAGGTGGATGTGAGTGTTGCGCCTTTTCACAGATGGTAGTAGGTGTGTCCTACCATGCTGGTGATTGTAAGTGCTATGCCTTTCTGACGAGTAGGTCAGATGTGAGTGCTGTGCCTTTCTGACGAGTGGGTCAGATGTAAGTGCTGAGCCTTTTCACAGATGATAGTAGTTGTGTCCTATCATGCTAGTGAATGTGAGTGCTGGGCCTTTCTGATGTGATTATAGGATTGGTTCCTATATGATCAGATGTGAGTGCTGGGCGTGCCTTTCTGACGAGTAGGTTAGATGTAAGTGCTGGGCGGGCCATTCTGACTTGGTGTCAGATATAAGCGCTGAAGAAGACCTACATGGAGGCTAGGCCTACAACCACCATGAAAAATGTATGACTCTATAGAACTTCCTGTGACGAGAAGAATCATGAGATAACACCCTTGATGATGATCCAGCAGTGACGATCCAATTCGAGTGATGATCTAGATCTAGTGATGATGATCCAGATCAAGTGATGATCCAGATCCAGTGATGATGATCCAGATCGAGTGATGATCTAGATCCAGTGATGATGATCCATATCGAGTGATGATCCAGATCTAGAGGAAGATGACTTGAAGATGACGAGGACTCGATGATGATCCAGATGATACAAAGAAGAAGACTTGTGCTGATAAATTGTGTCAAGATAATACCTTCCTAGTTAAGAGGGAGTGTTGATGTAATTGTAACTTCGGAATGTATTCATCTGTATGTCTTATGTATTATACCCTGATGTTTATTCCAGGATGTGTTTGCAATGTATTTGAGTCATGTCATACCCCGATTTTTATTTTGGGAAGTTTCTATAATGTAAACAAGTCATGTCAAGTCATTGTGGGTAACCCTCCTATTGGTCAAGGGTTAAAGTCTCCGCAGTTGTTGGGGCCCTAGGGTTATTAGACTATCCTAGAGAAGTCAACCCTACGTGAGTCATTGTAAGTCGGGGCAATAGCCCCCACCATTGTGTTAAGGATAAACCTCCTTGTTGGTCAGAGGAGGAAAATTCCCCACAAGTTGTGGGGCACTAGGGTTATTAGACACTCCTAGAGATGTCATCTCTAGTAAGTAATTGTTAAGTGAGGCCGACATGTTGGAGTGGGTTTCAAGTGAACGAAAGAATATAAATAGAGAGTGAGCCTCTCTATTTATCACACACACACTCACTCATTGGGGTGCATGAGTGAGAGGAGAAGTTGCTGGGACAAGAGAGAGACTAGTGCTGTCGGGAGATCATCTTTATGTTTTCAGGTTTTACTTTTGGTGCTGATTCTATCTCTGAGAAAGTTGCGGGGTTTTATCCTTTATGGTTTCCCCAAGGAAAGATTTTTTTGTCTCTTGTCTCTTGTGTTTTATTGCTGTGCATGTTATTCTCTCAGTTAAAGATCCTAAGATCATAATGCTAGCTTAATGATAAAAATATAACACTCATAGTCCTCGCTCCCAGCGATACCTATATTCAAACATTGAATAGATTCACATGTTTAGTTTATTCTAATCGGTTTGTTTCTGAACAAGAGCTTAGAATATCATAACCAAATCATATACACATGTATATTCATAAGCAAGAAGCTACAAGATAATCCAATACTTATATGTATTGTGCATTTCCTTTCTAGTCCATAGGGTCCTACTTTGCTCGACAAGCCTTGGGATTGCCTATGGAATTGGATGTTAGGTCAGCACGTAGGCTGCTCCACAACATCAAATAATTTATATCCAGCTAGTACACCTTCACGCCGACTGGGCTTACAACCATTTCCAAGTCCAGGATCTACTATGGATCCCCAAGCATATAACAACCCAACTTCTCCTTCTAGTACACCTTCACGCTGACTGGGAAGGAAATCAGCCAAGCCAACATAGTTGGGTTTATCAGGCCATCAACAAATCAACCAAGCCAACACAGTTGGGTTTATCAGGCCATTTGTGCAACACCAGACTGCATCTGTTTAGCCTACCAACATAAGCAATATAAGCAAACTCATCAACGTTATTGCTCTAAAACTGTAATCATATTTCATATCATTCACTATAAAGTATTGAAACACCAGGAGTGAGTCCACTCCCTAGGGTGTAGTCAATATTGAAAACCCTTTCATGACCCGACATTGGAAAAATGTGCACCCCTTTCCGGTGTGAGCCATGTAGGCCTTATTCATACTCAAGCATTTGTCATAATGGAAATAAAATCAAAGCATGCTCTGCATATGGAATTTAACAATTTGACATGCATATTCTCAGCCAGGGTCACAGAAAACTTAGCCATTTGCAGATGCAATATTCCTTCATTAACGAGGAATGGGGGCTCCCTTCTCTGAGTTGACAGTCCCTTGGTTTGCCATCCCATCTCATTTTTACATTCCATACCCCACACATGTCTTACCAACATAATCTATACCATCTCACTCATCTTGCTTACCAACATGTAGTGCAGATGGAATATTTCCAAAATGTCCAATGGAGTTTCACCCGAAACCCATTTCCAAGATTTGGGAAACCCTCCCCATGAAGTTTGGATCCTGCAAGCCATCACACATGGTATTCCTGTAGCGTGTACCCCTGGCACATTCATTAAGCAACCAAACAACCAATCATTATCTAATAATATAATCCAAATTTGATTGTTCCATAACTAAGCAATGGCATTAGTAATTAAATTCAATGTGAATTTGCAACTCTGTCTACTACAGAAAATGATTTGCTTAGCAATGGGGTGATCCTCATTTTTTGGTCTCTTGTAAGCAGCACCACTATTCCCATTATAATTTTATGCTTACTAGCATAACATGAACATCTCCTTACAACACGTCCTCCTGAAACAATTCTATCCAAGCCAAAAGTGATTAGTAGTTGTCAGCAATTTCTCAAATCTGAAATTTATAAGTCCAAATCGACAACTCATTCTGCATACAAACTATTTTTATAGCTATGAGACCCTTCTCATGAAGTTTCGCTCTTTCACATGGTAGATTTCGGCCTTTGTCATGGTCTTACCCACATTGCCATGGCCCAACCAATCTACCTGAAACCTGAACTTCAATCAGCCAAACACTTGGTAAGTCTTGATGCATATAACTTTTTCATTGCTGCAACAATCACTGAAGCATTTTCAGAATTATAGAATTCAAATACTTCCAACTGTTAGCACATTAATATCACCAAAACTCGTTTACTTCACGTGAATCATTATCATACTAAAATTGCAAGGTATAGTCACATCATTTATGCAATTTAAATGAAGTGTTTAGATACTCCTTACTTCACAGGCATATCATTTGTACCACCTTGCCCTTCCATGGAGCATTCTGGCAGCCAATCGATCATGACTACCCTCTTCATGCACTTACCATCCTGCATTCATAACAACTCTTGAAAGGATTCTAGAATTATCATCAATTCATCATTTCAACCATTGGTTAGTCATAATAACACATGCACTATCTTGATGCATTCATGCAATGCATCATCACATTTGCACCCGTACTTATGTATGCGTATTTACAACATTTACTCAAACTTTTCATATGCATCCATTCAATGCATAACTACAAGATTTATAAAATTTCTTAATGCATATCCACTCAATGCTACTTGGTATTCAGGAATACTATGCATTCAAACATACTATGGCCTAACTGTGACTACCTCATATAGGATGCCCTACCATAATCAAGACCATCAATACTCACTTTCTTTGGGTTACTAAGCTCATAACAACATATACATGCATGATACATTTCTATATGAATGTAGCATAAATTTTACATAACCGCATGGTATGA
The DNA here is from genome assembly GCA_001517045.1 of Pseudotsuga menziesii. Lineage (NCBI taxonomy): Eukaryota > Viridiplantae > Streptophyta > Pinopsida > Pinales > Pinaceae > Pseudotsuga > Pseudotsuga menziesii. The sequence goes on from LPNX010156585.1 coordinate 86,281, forward strand.
GACCTCTTGCCCATACCACTCCATGCAATTGCCATAATTAAACCATTACCTGCATGGATCCTACTTACACCCTTGACATTACCAATTTGGTTGGTCTCTTGTAGGAGATTGCAGAATTCGCTAACCAACTTTTGATCTTGGATATGCTGCCTTATCCCTTTCTCCATAGGGTTGCTATTCACATTCATCAGCATCAACAACATATTCATCCATTCTCATGTTGTCGTTGGTTTTTCCACTAATGCCAACACCAAATGCAATATTTACCATTAGAGGTTCATTATAAATGTATATTTCCCACTACTTTTACCAATGTGTAATATCCTATGCATGCAAAACATATCCCCATGCAATTTCAACACCCCAGGCCATAATTCTTATGTACATGTTGCAGCTGCAACTGTTCTCCCCAATTTTTTCGAATTTTGGACCCCCCTTTTTTATGACTTTAATACTTCATTGAATCGTTTGAAGCCTTGAACATTTTGGTCGTGCTTTATTTTTTTGGATGATTTTCAAGGATTGACCCTCGGCCTGTTTTCAAAAGTTGCTCGGGTTTGGAATTGTTGTTTTAACCGTTGTTGAATTTCAGAGTTAGCGTTTTATGTTTTGATCGGAGCATCTTTTATTTGATCGGAAGCTGTAGCCGTTTTTGTTTCTGCTGTTGCGGCTCCCAAACCAGCTAGCTGTCCAAAGTCTAAAGCGCTCCGCCCTTCGATGCTAGTCGCATGTCTGTAATCTTTGTTGCTTCCATCGTTGCAAACCGGACGGATTCCCTACACCAAACAGTCACGGGCTAGTTGGGAACGTTGACTGGGGAGAATCCCTTGCTGTTGTTGTCTGCGAATTTCTAGGCCTCAATAGCTCTGGCGCTAGAAGGAGGGCCACCAGTGCATGGCTGGCCGAGGAAACCCATTTTCCTGAGATTATTTCACCGGTAACAGTTCTGAAAGCAGTGGGATTCATAATCCAATTCTGGAAGACACAATTAGAGAACACCTATATTCAGTTGGCAACGAAGTGGTTAACGATCTAAGAAGACACACCAGGGCATATGTGAAGAATATTGGAGGATTGCCAATCATCCCTGAATTGCCCAGAAGAGTGTATAAAAGGAAAGATCGTCCTATAGTGGAAGACTCAGTGCTGGTTGGGGACTGGGAAGAACTTGTAGAAACAGCCTTACAAGAAGTTGTGCTACCTTTGAATCAAGAAGTCCCAGATACTCCTCACAGTTCTCCTACTCACACTCTTGTTTGCTCTCCTCCTCACTCTCCACCTAGACTCATGGGAAACGCCAATCCACCACTGAATGCCAATCCACCCCCTAACCCACCGAATCCACCACCTGCTTGGAGAGCCAGATCACCTCTAAACCTGACACCTCCATTACATGACCTACCTCAAGCCTTTGACAAGATGTTTCCCAAGTTCAATTCAAGTGAGAGGATATTAGTAGATGACCATCTACAAAGTTTTTACTTGGAAATTGAAGGATTAAGGGTCGGGGAGTATGAGGACGTAGTCTGCAGACTATTCTCGCATACCCTTAAAGGAGCTACATCATCATGGTACTTCGGGTTTCTTGCAAACTCTATCCCTGATTGGGATACCTTTGAAAGGATATTTAGGAGTAAATATGCGACTCAAAAGACTCATGCAGCTCTGATGAAAGGCCTATGCGCCTTGAAGAAAGAGAGAAAGGAAAAGGTACATAGTTTCACCCAAAGGTTTGCAGCATATCTCAAGAAATTTTCTGAAGTTGACAAACCTTTGGACAAGGTCCTGATTGAATATTATACTTCAGCTTTAGGCCCTGAGTGGGCCATGTTTGCCAAAATAAGGACCAAGCCCACTTTGGCGGAAACCTATGCAGAGGCAGAAGTAGTGGAGGCTGAAAGAGAAAGTATCGAAGATTATCCAGAACAGTCAGGAGAGAAAGGTCCAGGAAAGAAAGCCTTATTGTTTGCTAAGCCTAAAGAAGAGAAATCGCCAGATTTTGAAAATATGGCCAAAATGATGCAGAAGCTTTCCAACAAAATCATAGACTTGGAGAAAGAGAAGGAAGCACAAAAGTTCTATAAGCCCTATTATAAGAAAAGAGATCATAACACTTAGTCCCAACTTCCTCCTCACAATACTGCATCTATGAATTTAATAGAGGTAGGCATGAACAATTTTTGCACTTTCCACCAATAGCCACACTCTGAAAAGAATTTTCCTCAATGGATAAATTCGATGACGTTGGTCATGAATCAGCTGTTGGATTCTAGATTAATAGAAGATGGAGAGGAAGAGAGAAAAGAGAATTCTACTTCAACGAAGGAACCAGAAGAGGAAACCATGGTTCTGTGGAATTCTGTTTCGTTATTTGATGCTGAAGAAGAAAAGAATCGGGGCTATAAGGGCGTCATGGAGACCAACGTAACAACAAGGAGCCAAGGGTCGATTAAAGAAGACAGTCTCATACTCCCAAAGATAAAAAGGCTACAGAAAAATGTTAAGAAATTTCAAAACAAGTCCGCAGCTGATAAAATTTCCGAATTCACCATTACCAGCCAAGATCCTAGGCAGAATGATGTGCTGGCCAAGCCCAGTGAAGTAAAGATGAATGCTAATAAGCCACATTCTATTAAATTAAAGATGGATTATGACATCGTGGAAGATATCAAGAAGGCAAAGGCAAACGTTCCGCTGTTTGAAATGTGTAAAGTGCCGGAGCAAAAAGAAAGACTATTGAAGGCACTTGAAGCATTAGATGAGAAGCTGCCCACTGACAATCAACCTCAAGAAGAAGAAGAAATCGGAGAAACCAGCATTGGAGGTAAGTCTAAAAGCAAACATCCACCTTTCCTCCTCACATTTGAAATTTTCAATCACAACGTGCATAATTGCTTGGTAGACTCAGGGGCGTCGGTTAATGTCATGCCAATATCAGTCTGTAAAAAGATCAATGGGCAGCCGAAGCCATCCACGTGGAGGGTGGTTCAATTGGACAGGACAGATGTAAAGGTAATTGGTTAGATGGAGGATGTCCTAGTCTGCCTGGCATCAAATGATAAAGTATGCAAGGTCATTAATATCGTGGTGGATGATATACTAGACGCTTACGGTCTTATCCTGAGCAGAGATTGGTAGGCCAAACTAAATGGATATTTTGCCTCGGATTGGTCACATCTGTGGCTGCCATACAAAGGAAGTCCTAACCAGATTAAGATTTTAAGAGAGCCTCACATGAAATACAATGTTACTCAACTAGAGGAGAAGAATGAACCAGTGGATTCTGTATTGGGAAATTATTTTATCGAATTGGAACCAGGAAATTACCAAGCAGAAGAAGCCAGCAACACATCTGACACTCAGCTTGATCTCCTTCGATTCTCATAGGCTGATGAGATTGACTGTAACATAGTAAACTTAGCAGTAGGAGTAGATTCACATTCAGTAGTTAGTGATTTTTGGACTTTTTTTATTTATGGCTCTAAGACGTTAGAGGGGTCAGGGGCCAGTTGTGTCCTGATCGACCCCCAGAATAATAAACATTTTCTCTCATGTAGATTAGAGTTTGAATGTATGAATAATACAGCTGAGTATGAAGCTCTGGTGCAGGGCTTGAGGAAAGAGATTGAATTAAAGGTAAGTAATCTAAAAGTTTTTGGAGATTCTGAAATTATTGTGAAGCAAATCCGGAATCAAAGACATTGTGTTTCCCCTCACTTAAAGGCTTACCAAAATGAGGTATGGGACTTGCTTAAATGTTTTAATGCATTCAATATTATTCCAATTCCAAGACTTAAAAATGCAACGGCTAACCTGTTGGCCACATTAGTCGCTAGGTTGGTACCCACTAATAATATATGCTCTGTCGAATTGCTTTTCAGGCCCTCAGTACTGGATATGATCACCAACCTATGTGTGTTCAATGATGACCAACAGATTATAGAATGATTGACAAATGACGAGGTATTTAAAGGAGCAATTATAGACGATGAAGAACATCAGGCCGAGATGAAGTATGATAATTTCATCCCTAAAGGAGTCATAACATTAGAAAGAATGTTCAATTTAAATGAGAAGTTCAGAAGACCAACCAACGTGAAGACTCACAGCTCATCTCTATAGTTCATGCTGATAAATTTAAGGACTGAGACGAATCCTAAATTTGTGTATCTGGGCAAATGTTGTTCACCAGCAGAAAGAGATAAGTTCGTCAGTCTGTTTAAACAATATAAAGATGTTTTCGCCTGTACATACGAAGATTTGAAGACATACGACACCAACATCATCAAGCATGTTGTCCCCATCAAAGCCGGCGTCAAGCCGTATCATCAACCTTTAAGAAAACTGCATCCAAAATTGGAACCGCTGATTCAGAGTGAAGTGAAGAAATTATTGGATGCTAGAATCATTTTTAAGGTCAGACACTCTGAGTGGGTATCAAATTTGGTGCCAGTAAGAAAAAAATCTGGAGAAATCAGACTCTGCGTGAATTTCAGGAATTTAAACCGCGCTTCAGATAAGGATAACTATCATGTGCCACCCATGGAGCAATTGCTACAAATGGTCTCAGGTTCTTGAACTATTTTCGTTATTAGATGGTTTCTCTGGCTACAATCAAGTATTAGTAGCCGAAGAAGATAGATTGAAGACAACGTTCAGGACCAAATGGGGAACCTTTTCCTACAAAAGGATGCCCTTTGGGCTGATAAATGCTGGAGCGACGTTTCAGAGGGATATGGACATAGATTTCCGCTGATTGATTGGCCATAGTGCTATTGTGTACCTTGACGATATTACGATATTCTCGAAGAGGAAAGAAGAGCACGCGTTTCACTTAAGATAGATTTTTGAACGCTGTCAGAAATATGGCATCTCACTCAATCCCAAGAAGTGTGTGTTCGCTGTCACGGAGGGCAAGTTGCTGGGTCACACAGTTTCAAAGAAAGGAATCTCTATAGATCCAGAAAGAATTAAGGCCATTGAACAAATCCCCTTGTCCCATAATAAAAAGGGGATGAAATCATTTATGGGAACTATAAACTTCGTGCGAAGATTTGTGCCTGATTTCACTCAGATTGTCAAGCCGCTGCAGCAGATGGTGAAGCAAAATGCACAGTTCAAGTGGATTGAGAGTGAGAAGAACGCTTTCAGCAAGATTAAAACTACTGTTGCACACGCACCCTCCCTGAAAAGCCCAGATTTCGATAAAGACTTTATTCTGTATACCTTTGCATTCGATGATTCGCTAGCAGCTGTGATTACGCAAAAGGAAGATGGAGGGGATGAATTCCCAATATCTTTCATGAGCACTGGTCTACAAGGAGCCGAATTAAATTACCCAGCCATTGATAAACAAGCTTACGCAGTATTCAAAGCAGTGAAACAATTCAGGCCTTATATTTTAAAAAATCGAACCAAGGTGATCGTCCCCTACCCAGCTGTAAGGTCTCTTCTTGTACAGAAGGAGTTAGGAGAAAGAAGGGGCAACTGGGTAACAACTCTTCAAGAGTACGACCTTGAATTCAAGCCAGCCTCTATAGTTAAAGGACAAGGGTTGTGCAGACTGATGACTGAAAATGGGAACAATGAAGAGCACGCCTGGGAGGATGAGGCCGAATTACATCTAATGGATGTATGTCCTTTGTTTACAGCTCTCGAGTCTTGGTATAGAGACCTCGTGCATTACCTGCAGGCAGCACTGTTACCAGAACATTGGAATTCTAAGCAAAGAAGAGTGCTGCGTTTTAAATCAACTGCATATCAGATTGTTGAAGGAGTATTATTCAGAAAAAATTATGACGGGGTTCTTCTGAGATGCTTAGAGAAAGAAGATGTGGAAAAAGTAATGATAGATTTGCATGACGGGCCTGCTGGGGGACATTATTCAGAAGATACTACAGCCCACAAAATCCTCAGGGCCGGTTACTATTGGCCTACGCTCTTCAAATATGCATACGCACATGTCAGGAAGTGTGATATTTGCTAAAGGTGTAGCGGGAGACAGCCTAAAGCAGCGGCACCCCTAAAGCCTGTGATGATCACGGAGCCATTTGAGCAATGGGGGTTGAATATTATTGGAGAAATTAAACTGAATTCCTCTCTGCAGCACAAGTACATTCTGACCGCGACCGATTATTTCACTCGCTGGGTCGAAGCTATCCTGTTGCGCAAAATTAATGAAGACGCGGTCATCAGCTTCCTACAAGATCATATCATGACCAGGTTTGGAGTTCCAGTTTCGTTAGTCTTTGATAATGCTAAGTACTTTTCATCAATCAAATTAACTACTTTTGTTCATGATAAAGGGATAAAATTACATTATTCTGCTAATTACTATCCACAAGGAAATGGCCTGGCTGAATCCTCTAACAAAAATCTGATTAGAATTTTAAAGAAGACTGTAATAGAAAACCAGAGGAGTTGGCACTCAGCGCTACCAAATGCCCTTTGGGCTGATAGAGTCACCCCCAAGTCTGTGATAGGAGTGTCACCGTATACCCTTGTGTATGGTAAAGAAGCCATTATTCCTCCCAATATAATGCTACCTTCTTCCATAATAGCTCAAGAATCTAGAGGGTCGGATGATGAAGTTTTACAGATAAGGATATATAATCTCCTGAAAGCAGAAGAGGCTAGATCTAAAGCCAGAGAGCACTTTAAGAAACAATAGGAGGTAATAAAGAGATGGTTCGACAAACATAAGGTAGGAACAAAAGAGTTTGAAGTGGGAGATCTAGTCCTCAAGTGGGATCACCCCCATGATGAGAGAGGAAAGCATACTAAATTCCAGCAGTTGTGGGTAGGCCCTTTTCAGATTGCGGCAAAGCTTGGCCCTTCTACTTATAAGTTGCAAGATATATAGGGGTGGGAAGAGAACTTACCAGTAAATGGTTTGGTTCTCAAGCCTTATTTTTCCTAAGTTTGTTCAAGTTCTTCTGTCATGTATATAAATAATCTGTTTTGGCCGTCTTTTTGAGTCTTTGAGTCATAAAGTTCAGTTTTGTTTTACTTTAGATTTTCTGTCTGATTTTAAATAAAAGAAGCAAGCCTTGGTCGCATGGAGAGCATTAGAATTATGGACCAACTAAAATCCTTGATTATAAGACTGTGTATTATGGTTTTATTTGATAGAGTTTCTTCTAGCTTAGCAGTTTTCCTAAATGGATATGAACGCATTGAAGTCCTGCTTAATCCCCGTAAAGTAACTCAAGATTAAAATGTCTGGAATACTATTTCGAGGCTCCATCCATCTCACACTTAAAACTGTCCTAGGGGGTGACAGCAAAAGGCCCATGGAAAGGAAGCAGGGTAAACAATATATTATATATAAACGATCCCATGCCAAGAATTGAAAGCCAAAAGGAGAAGAAGAGTCAAAACTCCTAAGAAAGCAATGTATATCAAAACAAAATACTAAATCATATGAGTATGAAATTGCCAAAATTTCTTCTCCGTCCGTGAGTTGAAAATTAAATACATCTCTCACACAAAAGGACACTATGGATAGAGGAGCCTGATTAAAAAATTCAGAAAGAAAGGCGTGAGGAGGACTCAAAGGACAAAAGTCCAAAAGCACAAAAAAGTAAAAAAAAATGGCATGGGAATGAGGAACAAATGAATATTTCTGTTTACGCGATGTTACGATCTTGTGGTGTCCAAGCTGGAAGCTACCCAAAGACAGAGGTAAAAAATGAAACTCATATTTCTGGCCTCGAAAGAGTTATTTGGACTTTGAAATTTTGGTTTCCATTTTCCTAAATTGGACTACCCTCAATGTTTAAAAGTACATATATTGCCTTTTGGGAAATCCATACATCTAGAAGAATTCAACATGTTGTTTTTATTGTTAAACAATCTGTTACTTAAGGAAGTAGTTGTCCAGAGATCTAGGTTCACCAGGTAGTCACCAATTGTTGTAGCTGCAACTGTTCTCCCCAAATTTTTCGAATTTTGGACCCCCCTTTTTTATGAATTTAATACTTCATTGAATCGTTTGAAGCCTTGATCCTTTTGGTCGTGCTTTATTTTTTGGATGATTTTCAAGGATTGACCCTCGGCCTGTTTTCAAAAGTTGCTCGGGTTTGGAATTGTTGTTTTAACCGTTGTTGAATTTCAGAGTTAGCATTTTATCTTTTGATTGGAGCACCTTTTATTTGATCGGAAGCTGTAGCCGTTTTTGTTTCCGCCGTTGCGGCTCCCAAACTAGCTAGTTGTTCGAAGTCTAAAGCGCTCCGCCCTCCAATGCTAGTTGCATGTCTGTAATCTTTGTTGCTTCCGTCGTTGCAGCTCCCAAAGCAACTAAGCGCCTGAAGTCCAAAATGCTCCGCCAGCCGATGCGTCAGTCTTTTAGTCGCTTGCTCGTAGTCTTTTCCTTTTCCATCGTTGCGGCTCTTAAAGCAGCTAAGCACCCGAAGTACAAAGCACTCCGACTGCCGATGCTATTCAGTCTTTTAGTCACGCGTCTCCTTAACCTTTCCTTTTCTGCCGTTGCGGCTGGGAAAGTCATTCAGCTTCCAATGTAAATACCTTCCAACTTCCGATTGAGAGTTTTCCCGCCTGCGGGTCGCGTCTCCTTAACCTTTTCTTTTCCGCCGTTGCGGCTGTGGGTGGGTATTTTGAGGCGCCGTCGAGTTTTCCGTCTTCCATCATGAATGATGTCTATTGAGGCTGTAAGTGGACAAGTTAGTGATGGCATCGTTTGTTAAGGGGTGCACCTGGCCATTTCCTGTGAATTAGCCGTTTCAGTTGGTATAATTTGACGTTTTATTTTGGAATACAACCCGGTGAATGATGCACATTGGTTAATTGCAGGAAGATCCAAAAAGACGGTTCATATTGTCGCGGCACGAAGGTACTAATGGGAGACATGATCTCAAGGGGCGTGGGTAAAGTAAAAGACAAGATTGAAAGCAACAAAGGCACAGATCTGAAAAGTCCGTCAGTTACTCAGCTGATAATGAGCTTGCGCAGAAAAGATGAAAAGGAGGGATATGAAACGCTCGAAGGACCGAAGAGTCACACGTTTGGGGGAGAACCCAAACGGTCTACTGATTTTGTTTAAATATTTGAAAGTTAGAAGTTACTGGGACTTTTTTTCCCAGGAAAAACTTGTAAACCATTTTGCTTGTAAGAGGAACTATTTCGTTTTACAATCAGAAACTGCAACTTTTGCCTGTTGGAGAAAGCGTAATGTGGAATGTATCAATGTGATTAAATGAGCAATGTTGAAGGGGAACTATTTCGTTTTCAGCTATGTTTCATTAACTGTGAGAGTGGTTTAACTTCCTAAACCTATGTTCTTGCTTAAATGTTCTTCAGTATATTTTGTGATGTTTTCCACTGTGAGTAATGAATATTGTTCATAAACAATTGGCTATCTGGTTGTTCAAATATCTGTAATTGTTCATGTGTCTTGAAAGAAGTATAAGCTATATGTAACTTTTCATTATGCATGTACAAAATATATTACTCACCAATGAATGATAATCCTGCTCCCTAGGGATAGGTTAGTTAGTTACTTTTAATTTCTTGTTGTATGTGATTTAGATGCTTGTGAGTTCTAAGACGAGAGGTAAGAACCTGTGCATCACGTTGTGACTGCTCCCTACATATTTATCACCCTGCATTTAGTTAGGCACGTGCATCTTATACATTAAGTCAAAAACACAAAAATACACGGTGGACTGGGCCGTAACCGGTAAAATCCTTTGTTTTTGTCACTTGACCTATGGTAGCCGGACCGCAAACCGGACGGATTCCCTACACCAAACAGTCACGGGCTAGTTGGGAACGTTGACTGGAGAGAATCCCTTGCTGTTGTTGCCTGCGAATTTCTAGGCCTCAACAGTTCTGGCGCTAGAAGGAGGGCCGCCAGTGCATGGCTGGCCGAGGAAACCCGTTTTCCTGAGATTATTTCACCGGTAACAGTTCTGAAAGCAGTGGGATTCATAATCCAATTCCGGAAGACACAAGTAGAGAACATCTATATTCTGTTGGCAACGAAGTGGTTAACGATCTGAGAAGACACACCAGGGCATATGTGAAGAAGATTGGAGGATTGCCAATCATCCCTGAATTGCCTAGAAGAGAGTATAAAAGGAAAGATCGTCCTATAGTGGAAGACTCAGTGCTGGTTGGGGACTGGGAAGAACTTGTAGAAACAGCCTTACAAGAAGTTGTGCTACCTTTGAATCAAGAAGGCCCAGATACTCCTCACAGTTCTCCTACTCACACTCCTCTTTGTTCTCCTCCTCACTCTCCACCTAGACTCATGGGAAACGCCAATCCACCACTGAATGCCAATCCACCCTCTAACCCACTGAATCCACCACCTGCGTGGAGAGCCAGATCACCTCTAAACCTGACACCTCCATTACATGACCTGCCTCAAGCCTTTGACAAGATGTTGCCCAAGTTTGATTCAAGTGAGAGGATATTAATAGATGACCACCTAAAAAGTTTTTACTTGGCAATTGAAGGATTAAGGGTCGGGGAGTATGAGGACGTAGTTTGCAGACTGTTCCCGCATACCCTTAAAGGAGCTGCAGCATCATGGTACTTCGGGTTGCCTGCAAACTCTATCCCTGATTGGGATACCTTTGAAATGATCTTTAGGAGTAAATATGCGACTCAGAAGACTCATGCAGCTCTGATGAAAGGCCTATGTGCCTTGAAGAAAGTGAGAAAGGAAAAGGTACATAGTTTCACCCAAAGGTTTACAGCATATCTCAAGAATTTTTCTGAAGTTGACAAACCTTCGGACAAGGTCCTGATTGAATATTATATTTCAGCTTTAGGCCCTAAGTTGGCCATGTTTGCCAAAATAAGGGCCAAGCCCACTTTGGCGGAAACCTATGCAGAGGCAGAAGTAGTGGAGGCTGAAAGAGAAAGTATCGAAGGTTATCCAGAACAGTCAGGAGAGAAAGGTGCGGGAAGGAAAGCCTTATTGTTTACCAAGTTTAAAGAAGAGAAATCGCCAGATTTTGAAAATATGGCCAAAATGATGCAGAATCTTTCCAACAAAATCATAGACTTGGAGAAAGAGAAGGAAGCACAAAAGTTCTATAAGCCCTATTATAAGAAAAGAGAGGATAACAATCAGTCCCAACCTCCTCCTCACAATACTGCATCTATGAATTTAACAGAGGTAGGCATGAACAATTTTTGCACTTTCCACCAATAGCCACACTCTGAAAAGAATTGTCCTCAATGGATAAATTCGATGACGTTGGTCATGAATCAGCTGTTGGATTCTAGATTAAAAGAAGATGGAGAGGAAGAGAGAAAAGAGAATGCTACTTCAACGAAGGAACCAGAAGAGGAAACCATGGTTCTGTGGAATTCTGTTTCGTTATTTGATGCTGAAGAAGAAAAGAATCAGGGCTATAAAGGCGTCATGGAGACCAAAGTAACAACAAGGAGCCAAGGGTCGATTAAAGAAGACAGTCTCATACTCCAAAATATAAAAAGGCTGAAGAAAAATGTTAAAAATTTCAAAACAAGTCCGCAGCTGATAAAATTCCCGAATTCACCATTACCAGCCAAGATCCTAGGCAGAATGATGCGTTGGCCAAGCCCAGTGAAGAAAAGATGAATGCTGATAAGCCACATTCTACTAAATTACAGATGGATTATGACATCGTGGAAGATATCAAGAAGGCAAAGGCAAACGTTTTGCTGTTTGAAATGTTTAAAGTGCCGCGGCAAAAAGAAAGACTATTGAAGGCACTTGAAGCATCAGATGAGAAGCTGCCCACTGACAATCAACCTCAAGAAGAAGAAGAAATCGGAGAAACCAACATTGGAGGTAAGCCAAAAGCAAACATCCACCTTTCCTCCTCACATTTGAAATTTTCAATCACAACGTGCATAATTGCTTGGTAGATTTAGGGGCGTCGGTTAATGTCATGCCAATATCAGTCTGTAAAAAGATCAATGGGCAGCCGAAGCCATCCACGTGGAGGGTGGTTCAGTTGGATAGGACGGATGTAAAGGTAATTGGTGAGATGGAGGATGTCCTAGTCCGCCTGGCATCAATTGATAAAGTATGCAAGGTCATTAATATCGTGGTGGCTGATATACCAGACGCTTACGGTCTTGTCCTGAGCAGAGATTGGTCGGCCAAACTAAATGGATATTTTTCCTTGGATTGGTTGCATCTGTGGTTGCCATACAAAGGAAGTCCTAACCAGATTAAGATTTTAAGAGAGCCTCACATGAAATACAATGTTACTCAACTGGAGGAGAAGAATGAACCAGTGGATTCTGTATTGGGAAATTATTTTATCGAATTGGAACCAGGAAATTACCAAGCAGAAGAAGCCAGCAACACATCTAACACTCAGCCTGATCTCCTTCGATTCTCACAGGCTGATGAGATTGACTGTAACATAGTAAACTTAGCAGTAGGAGTAGATTCACATTCAGTAGTTAGTGATTTTTGGACTTTGTTTTTTGATGGATCTAAGACGTTAGAAGGGTCAGGGGTTGGTTGTGTCCTGATTGACCCCCAGAAGAATAAACATTTTCTCTCATGTAGATTAGAGTTTGAATGTACGAATAATACAGCTGAGTATGAAGCTCTGGTGCAAGGCTTGAGGAAAGCGATTGAATTAAAGGTAAGTAATCTAAAAGTTTTTGGAGATTCTGAAATTATTGTGAAGCAAATCCGGAATCAAATACATTGTGTTTCCCCTCACTTAAAGGCTTACCAAAATGAGGTATGGGACCTGCTTAAATGTTTTAATGCATTCAATATTATTCCAATTCCAAGACTTAAAAATGCAGCGGCTGACCTGTTGGCCACATCAGCCGCTAGGTTGGTACCCACTAATAATTGATGCTCTGTCAAATTGCTTTTCAGGCCCTCAGTACCGGATATGATCACCAACCTACGGGTGTTCGATGATGACCAGCAGATTATAGAATGCTTGACAAATGACGAGGTATTTAAAGGAGCAATTATAGACGATGAAGAACATTAGGCCGAGATGAAGTATGATAATTTCATCCCTAGAGGAGTCAGAACGTTAGAAAGAATGTTCAATTTAAATGAGAAGTTCAGAAGACCAGCCAACGTGAAGACTCACAGCTCATCTCTATAGTTCGAGCTGATAAATTTAGGGACTGAGACGAATCCTAAATTTGTGAATCTGGGCAAATGTTGTTCACCAGTAGAAAGGGATAAGTTCGTCAGTCTGTTTAAACAATATAAAGATGTTTTCGCCTGGACATACGAAGATTTGAAGACATACGACACCAACATCATCAAGCATGTTGTCCCCATCAAAGCTGGCATCAAGCCGTATCAGCAACCTTTAAGAAAACTGCATCCAAAATTGGAACCGCTGATTCAGAGTGAAGTGAAGAAATTATTGGATGCTAGAATCATTTTTAAGTTCAGACACTCTGAGTGGGTATCAAATCTGGTGCCAGTAAGAAAAAAATCTGGAGAAATCAGAGTCTGCGTGGATTTCAGGAATTTAAATCGCACTTCAGATAAGGATAACTATCCTGTGCCACCCATGGAGCAATTGCTACAAATGGTCTCAGGTTCTGAACTGTTTTCATTATTAGATGGTTTCTCTAGCTACAATCAAGTATTAGTAGCCGAAGAAGACAGATTGAAGACAACGTTAAGGACCAAATGGGGAACCTTTGCCTACAGAAGGATGCCCTTTGCGCTGATAAATGCTGGAGCGACGTTTTAGAGGGCTATGGACATAGCTTTCCGCGGATTGATTGGCCATAGTGCTGTAGTGTACCTTGACGATATTACGATATTCTCGAAGAGGAAAGAAGAGCACGTGTTTCACTTAAGACAAATTTTTGAACGCTGTCGAAAATATAGCATCTCACTCAATCCCAAGAAGTGTGTGTTCGCTGTCATGGAGGGCAAGTTGCTGGGTCACACAGTTTCAAAGAAAGGAATCTCTATAGATCCAGAAAGAATTAAGGCCATTGAACAAATCCCCTTGCCCCATAATAAAAAGGGGATGCAATCATTTATGGGAACTATAAACTTCATGCGAATATTTTTGCCTGATTTCGCTCAGATTGTCAAGCCACTGCAGCAGATGGTGAAGCAAAATGCACAGTTCAAGTGGACTGAGAGTGAGAAGAATGCTTTCAGCAAGATTAAAACTGCTGTTGCACACACACCCTCCTTGAAAAGCCCAGATTTCGATAAAGACTTTATTATGTATACCTTTGTATCCGATGATTCGCTAGTAGCTGTGCTTACGCAAAAGGAAGATGGAGGGGATGAATTCCCAATATCTTTCATGAGCACTGGTCTACAAGGAGCCGAATTAAATTACCCTTTCAGGCCCATGCTGCAACAATAGCTCTGATACAACACTGTAACATCCTCGACCCTCCGATCAACGAAGATGACGCTACCTTGTCATTAACCATCCAGGCAAACTGCCCCATGAACATGAACATACATAAAACCGAAATGCTTGAACATAAAACATGCTAAGATGCATAATCATTCACATACACAATGGAAGCAAACATACATTCATTCAGCATTCAACATGTTCATTATAATTCATTAACAATAAATATAATTGCAAAAACGAAATGGTCAAGAATACTCATCTTATAAAGAAGTCGTCCTGCAACCAGCTATGTCACTGCAACGTTCCACCCAACCATAGGCTAGCATGCTCCTTAATCTCTCAGCAACACTACCACCCCCAAGCTAGGCATGATTCCCCAAGGAATAAAGAACAAACAGGCTTACACATAGCCAATGATACATGAATCAACCAAGCCGACACAATAGGGTTTATCAGGCTATCAAGGAGCTGGGAGAAGCTGAATGCTAAGCTGGGGAGCTCATTGAAGAGCTAAGGACTCCTACACCAGAACTAGCCTGACTTCTAGGACACCCACACACACCCAACACTAGGAAATCAGTCCCTTCTCTGCTATACAGTCCCTCAGGCCCTGACCCCCCTTTCCAGTGCTACTCCGGGGTTGTGGAGAAGAAATCCCCCTCTAGCTCTGTCTGTGTGGCTTCCAAACACCCCAGGTTTATCAAGCAAACCAAGCCCTCATCCCCACTCTAACACAGTCCGAAGACCAACCACTGCATACACGCAGACAAACAAGCGGTTCATAGCTTAAAGAGGGGAAAACAATTCCTGAGTCATTTTTGGTCCTATCGTGGCCAAAACGACTCAACAATAGCCACAACAAGCCAAAACATGACTGAACCCACAACAAACGAACAACGTGGGGAAACAACAACCCCGGTCTCAACAAGGAGGCAATGAGACAATTGCAAAGCCTGAAAATGGAAGAGGAAATTCCGGTTCTCAGCTGGGCAGGGGAAAAACATATACATAGGCCACAAATCGGTAAGGGAAAACATACACACAGTAGAAAAACGTGAAATGGCCCTTCACAGGGAAATCGTGGGTGATAGAACACGACTCCTTAGCTTTGTCTGTGTGAGTAGAACTAAGAAGAATCCTGTGCGTGAAAATGAGAGAATGACTCTCTGTGTGAGGATGGGCAAATCCAGCCCCTGCGTGGAGATGGGAAAGAAAACACAATGGAATACGGTCGTGAATGGAAGAATGGAGAAAATGGGAAGGTTGCTTCTCTGCCCATGTAACGTGAAGATGAAGAGTTTGCTGGTGGAGTGGGCACGTGGGAAAGGACTGATAATCCTGCCACACCCACCACTACTCAGCAATAACTTCCCCAACTAACATCAGGGGTTTTAAATGAGTGGTTGACACATGGATTTTCCCCATAGGTTAAAGGTTTGATAATCCCCCCCCCTTATCCTTAGGAAAATCATGCCCTTTTCATTATCGTTGCACTGTCGTAGCTGGTTTTAGGTTCATTTTAATTAAAGTGCATATTTACACGATGCCAAAACTATAATGTGCTGGATAGCACGATATACCATCGGCAACGATCCCAATCGCCGAAACATAACACAACCAAATCGATGGTGGGGCTTTTGCCTTTAGCTCCACACCACGATTAATTACAATATATACATCATGTATCTTTTAATGCAAACGGGGTCAAAACCGGGGTGTTACATGATTCAAATTTACCAACTCAGACTGAATCTAGAGCTAACTCAGCGTGGGAAAATCACCATTGGAGCTCACTAATGCAACTCCAGATAATTAACTTATTCCACAATCAGTTAACTGATGAGAGTAGGTGAACAAAGGCGCCCACACTCCCTTCAATCATGCAAATTGGTGCTAGGCTAACTGATTGTGATATAATTGATGGTAACTGGAGCATAATTGAACACAACTGATCACCTACCAAGTTCAACTAAAGGAGATAGTTGGTGGCACTGAGAGTGGGTTCCTAAATTATAGGGATTGGTCCCTGGGGTAATTAAACTCATGCAATCAGGTGCAGTAAGTGGCACATATCCCGTAAGTGTGTCCCCCATGCACTAGTGGAGTGATGAATACCTCCTAAGCTAGGAAAATAGATAATTAGACTATGTGGTAAAAGGGAGGATTAATAATAATCCCAACATAAGGTGTCTTCAAAAAAAATCTTATACATTCATAATGGAAGCAAACATACTGATATTTAAAATAACTCAATAGTTTAGACAAAAAATGATTACACTTGATTTTTTGCAAACACATGGAAGATATGGAATTCATACATTCAACTAGTAAAAGAAAGCTTCAATTACTGTTAATCCCATGAAATATAATGGAAAAAATGAGGTCATACAAATGAGGGCACAATGAAGGCTCTTGATTATTATAGATTTAGAGCTGAATATTTTACTGTTGTGTAATTTGATTTTCTTGAAGAAAATATTTAAAGGAATGATAGGTATGGAAAAACACATTTGCAGGGTTTTATTTATAAAGGAATATAATGTTGCATATTATGATTTTAGAGCAGATGAATGGTGAATTGAGCATATGGAACACATATGAAGTATATAAGGTGCCTTCAGGACAATTCTTATACATTCACATTGGAAGCAAATAAACTTTTAAAATAATTTAACGGTTTAAACAAAAAGAAAATTACACTTCATGTTTTGCAAACGCATCGAAGCTATGGCATTCGAACATTCATCTAGTAAAAGAAAGCTTCAATTACTATTAATCACATGAAAATATCATGAAAGAAATGAGGCCATGCAAATGAAATATCATGAAAGAAATGAGGTCATGCAAATGAAATATCTATTTCCATCATATCACTCTGCATACATCTATACCGCCGATACAAATATAGTACAAAGCTGTTGCTCAAGATTTTATTATCTCAAGAAAATTTGCTCAGACATAGGCTAGATATGGAATTTACATAAGGGACACAAAATTACAAAGGAGGAAAACAATGTTGAATTTACATCAAAATATTAATCTCCAAATTAAAATTTAAGTATACCAAATTAGTCCATGAATCGACTCGACTCAACAAATCCTCAGAGGCCCTCTCAAAAAATTGCTAGCCCTTTCTTTGAGCTCGAAATGACTTTATATAGAATAGAAAGTAGTAACAAACTTTTGTTAGCTCTAACTGTTTTCTAGTTGTCCTTACTTATGTCACTATCATTCTGTTTTAGACTTTGCTTTACTCCCAAACTTCCTTTTCTCCCCTTTATTTATTCTTAGTTGAGTTCTCTTTTGTTGTCTTTTGCTGAGGTGGTTGATATCGTCCTTGTCCTCTTGCTTGAATAGTTGGCTACCATGATTCCTGGCCAACCATCTATGCCAATACCTATTGCATTGCTTGGACAACTATTTTCCTTGACAATTGTCCTACAAATGGCATGAAGGCCTGTTGAATTGGATGCATGAATTCCTGACCAACTTGCATCCTTGATTGATCTGATGACTGCCCAACTATATGTCTAGATGGTTGTCCAGATGTCTCCCCTGGTGGTGGCATAATGAGATTATGGTACTTGGAAACTTGGTGCCAATCCTTACCCATAGGATATTGGTGTTTCTTTAGAAAATATAAGGCTATCTCAAGGTTTGTGATTTTCTCATAAGATATTAGGGGCATTCTTTTCAGTAGAATCTTCAAGTTCATCCAAATTCCAAATTTTGATTTTAATTAATCAACTACCACATCTCCTGCCAGTGGTTCATAGAGCTCATCAAAATCTCTTTTTTCTTTTTCTTCTTTTGAATCAATATTGCTTGGTACTCTTGCTTCTAATATATGTCTCCATGACCATCCCATAAGGTGCCCATAAGCATGGTAGGCCCATTGCTATAATTTCTTTGAATAAACCTTTAAATAATGCCAATTCTGAAGTTAAAACCTTTACTCTGTTTAGGGTTTTGTTCAGCATATTTTGCTTGATTACCATTTGGTTAGCCATATTTATTAGATAGGTTATGGTGGAAAAATGTAACTCCTCTAGCTGTCTTTAAGTCCTATTATTCAGATAATCGATCACTTTTACTACAATTTTGGGCTTATCCTTAAGAGATTTTTCTATCCTCTTTGTCTCTTCAGTAGCTGAAGTGGCCAATTATAGCTCATTTTGTATTACTTCACAATGGTCCCATTTATTGATGTTCTCTCAAGCTATCTTTTCCCATAACACTATTTCTGCTCCTTTTAGAATTTCCTCCCCTTCAGATCTACTACTAACTTGGAAACTTCCTTTTTTAAATCATCTGTCTCACCCACCAAGTATTCAATGAGTTCATATTTTTCATTTAATTCCTTTTCAATATCCCTTATTCTGTTCTTTCCCTTATTAGTCTACTAAAGGGGAAGATCTTCCTCCATGGTTTCCACTGTATGCTCTATTGGAGTTTACTTGTCTAGCTTTACCCTGACTTGTTTTCCCTATGGGATGAGTGGTCTCTTGAGTTATTGGGGATTCTCCTTGGGGAATGGAGTGGGTATAAAAATATGTCTACTTTAATTTCATGATATAAATTTTGACTTCTAAATCCTCCACGTGGCTCTTGTATTGCTTCATTTGGGACTTACACTACTTCATTTTCCACTAATTTTATTTTTTTCTTCCCCCACTTTCAACAACTTTGGAGCCTGGATAGGTTCCACATCACGAATGTTTAAATTCTTATTGAGATGCACAATCTCATTGTCTTTTTGTTGGAGGAGAGATTTGGCATGGGAAGTTTTAGTTGGATCTACTCCAAAGCTACAATTTTGTTCTCCAGCTCTTTTATGGTGACATGCTTGGCCTTGAAAGTGGTCTTCTATACTCTTAGCAACTTATCCACTTTTTTAGGAGTTGTTCTCAAATTCCTTTCATTGGCCGAGGATTGCAAAACATATTTACAAGACATGTCATTAGCATGTATGTAAAAATCAACCCTATCTAGGGGGATGGATTCTCCAAAATCCACTATTCAGTCCTCTGATTTCCAATCCTCAAAGGATTTGGGCCCAGGAACCTTTGGCTAGCGGTATTTTATCTCACGCACCTATTTTTCCTGTGAGCTCTTTGAATGTGCCCATACTTTGGCTTCTTATGTCTATGTACTTAGTATAAAGGTTTTGGTGTACTTGGTTTGGGCCCGCAGACTATGATTCTTGCTTCTTCTGGGATGTAGGAAGCACTAATGAAGGATAGTTCTTAATGGTAATAGGTGAAAACTTCTTACTCGTTGATGGTTTCTCCATTAACCCCCTTCCTTCACTCGGTATCTCTTCAACTTGTTCATGATTTACTAGGGCCTATTGAACCTGAACTCCAAATTCATTTTTTTACTTCTTGCCTAAGGGATTTGTTCGATCTTCATCAATATACAAGGTTGTACTTGTTTCTTCAGCTGGCCTCTTACCCCCTACTTGTGACCATGAATTTTCTTGGTCTATGCCACTGTTTTGGGATGCTTGGACTTGTTTCCCAGTTAGCAGATTTGCTATTTTTCGCTAGTTAGGTGGAGGCATACAATTGTAGGAAGAATTCTTATTTTCAACCATCTGCTTAAAAATGACCTAGTGAGGGTCATAGGACCACTTTTATTTTTTTCTAAACTAAGCATATTCAATATATCTTTTATGTAAGAGAGGACATATCTAGTTTTATGTAAGAAAGTCCCTGCATCCTTAGGAATCCTGAAAGTGATCTGATGTTTATATTTCACAAAATGAAGTTGAACAGAGATAAATCTCTATCTGATATACTCCATGGAAAACAATATTTGGGTTAAGAAGGCATGTATCTTGTAAGGCTCTTATTCAAAGCCGTATAAACTCAAAATAGTGTAGTCTTCATACAGGAACCAACCCCCCACTTTTGTATCAGGGACTAACTGTAGCAGCTCTTGATATTTAGGGAAAATTCTAGGGGGAGCACGATGGAACACAGAATATGCTACTGTAATGACCTTCTCTGTGAATTCCTTAAAATTATGATTTCCTGGATTCTTTAAAACCATATATGTCCAAGTAAAAGGAAGCAATTGATTTCCTCCTTGATTTCTTGGATTGAACTCTAGACCTCTAAAGATTTTAAAATTATCGTATAGGAACATGAAGAAAATGTAGGATGGGTATATAAAGCACTCCAGGGCATGGAAATCTGCCAACTGGCCATGAATTGCTTTGGCCAAGTAACCAAAAAGATCAAACCTATGGGAATAACCCCTGCTGTTTTGGTTAAGTGAGACATGAACCCTAAATTGTTCTTGTCTACAGATTTATCTTTGCCATAACCTAAGATAATGAAAATTAATGAGATGGACTTTTTGGAAATTATTGAAAATTTACCGGTTGCATGGGGAGGGGGTTCTAATGGGATTGGGAATCCTTGTTTCAAGTGATGATACAAAAGGTGGCTCTTCTCACTGGGTTTCATGCTCCAGTATACTTGGGTGAGGGATCCGAGCGCATAATTACTCTTTTCGTGGTAGCGCACAAAACACTCTCTAATAAGCTCATGGGAAATTACATCTTGGGGACAGACGACTCGAGCTAATTTTGTCTCCCAAATGAGGCAAGAATATTGGTTTGTGTCGATTTTGGATTTAGCTTCAAAAATGTAACTGTGGATGCTAGACGCGGTCATGGCGATGTCAAATACATCTGCATCATGATCGTATAGATTTTCATTGGCAGAGATGATGGAATTTTGGAGGCTTTGATTTTGATGAGGAGGCCATTGTAAATCAACTGTTTGTACGAAGGCAAAAAATTCAAGGTAAAGAAAAAATATCAGCAGGGTAAGTTAGATGACAGATAGTTGCATGTATTATTTGGTGGCGCTGATTTGGATACTAGATCTACATAGGAGGTCCTCTTGTTCTTCTCGGTAGGGTAAAAATGAATAGTAAATTTGAATATTTCCTTTTTTATGGTCCAAGTATTTGAAATTTGACAAATGGAGCGCAATAATTTGGTGACATTGAGATGACATCCTATGATGTCACTGGGACAACCTGGCATGTGTCACTTAGTGAGTGGTACACATGGATGTCGACTCACCACCCATTTCCTGCATGGAGGCCGCTTTTATGCTTTCATGATCATAGGTGGAGAACCACTTCCCGGTAAACCAAAATGGCAATGGCTCGGGGCTAGAGTGGTTTTAGAAATGCCCTTGCAGAGCCGTTATCAATCCAAATCCTCTACACGTCCTAGCGGTTTTGGGCCAATGTTACCTTGGGGCACTCATATCATCGTCACATATTCATGATGTGCTATCGCTTGTGACCATTGATCTATCAGGCCTCCATTGTGATTTTCTCACCCATGGTTCTACCCCTTTTGTTTCAGCACTAGGTTTTGCTCTTGGTCATGTGCATCTTGTGTGTTAGCACTTGCTTTGCTTTAGCATTTTGTCAATTCTTCATTTGGATCTGGTTTCTTAGCACTCGTTCACCCTGCAAAACCATCTTGGTCCTTTTGGGTGCTATTTGAGAATTACTTAGCCTATGCTTAAGATCCCATGAGCTTACAGGCTTATGGAAACAGAATAGCCACTTTGGTTGATTTCTTGCTCTTTATATTTAGAAATTGACATTACTGGTGCTTTTTTAAAATTGGAACCATTTGTGTTAACATTGACTTCAACATGGACAAATTTTTATTTCATAAACAACTAAGAACTATAAACTAGTGCCTTTTGTGTTGGGATATGGATTCCTTCTCTTTTGAGTAAATCTTGAGATATTTAGCACACTCTTGAGTTTTGCAAATTTATTGAAAATACTTCAAAAACTTAAAATTGGAAAATTCTAAATGTAATGTAAATAAAAAGCTAAAAGTAGGAAATAAAATGAGTCTATTCTACTATGACTATGATACAATTTTACTATGACTATGATACATAGCTGTAGAGTGTATTTGATATTCAATGTTGGAGGAAGTGCTTAAGCAACCTCACAACTACTTCTAGAATTTCACCATAATGTTGGAGGGAGTGCTTAAGCAACCTCACAACTATTTCTAGAATTTCACCATCAAGTCGGGAAAGAATAAATTATAAAAGTGTTGTTTCCTTGTACAACTGAAATTTGGAAAGGCCCCATCCAAAGATCGTAAAACTTGCCATGCTTTCTTTGTATTCTCTTATGGCATCCCTTTTTAAAACTAAATTCCCTAGATGAAAACATCTTTCCAAGGCTTTTTTTCTTCTTCAAAACGGTCTTTTTTTTTGTCTAGGTGCAACTTCATCTTCAAACCAACCTGCTCTTTGTGTTACTGTAATTTCACCAATTGATAGATCCTCCTTATTAATTCATTTGGATCTTCCATTTCATTCTGAATTAGCTTCATGATTGGAAACCCCAAATGAATTAGGAAAATTGCCTCTTTCCCATAGACTAATTGGGAAGGCGAAGTTCCAATAAACGTCGTAATAATTATTCTATCATCCCATAGTGCATATATTATATGAGTGTCCCATGATTTTTTGTTTTTTGATAATATTTCTTTATTATTATGAGTAGACTCTTGTTTGAGGTATCTTACAATCCATTTCCTTGTGTATAGTAATGGGTGGATTGTCCTAGATCATTTTTAAATGTTTGGCATAACTCTATTGACTTGATCGATTTAAAATCACGAGCGTTGTCAGCCACACTCTTCCTGGGCATTCAAACCTAGATAAAATATTTTTTTCCAAGAACTTGATGATTATTGCATCATTTTGCGATCTAGTGGGGATGGTCTCTACCCATGTTGTGAAGTAATCCATGGCTATCGTGATCCATTTGTGCTACCCACTTGAATGATGGTTGATATCCCCAATAAGGTCCAACCCCCATTGTTGGCATAGGGCTTCTATTTTAATGGGTTTTAGAGCCATTGATTTCAATTTTTTCTTCCCTGCAAATAGTCGATATTTTGTACATGATATAACCAGATTGCTAACATCAAAAAAGAGTCTTTGATAGTAGTATCATGCTCTCAATATTTTTTAGCAAGTGGTTCTCCATGCATGGTGGCCTCCTTAGACTCCCTTATGGAATTTTTTGATCATCCCTTCAGTTTTCTCTTCTATTACACCATTCACAGTTTTCCCAGAGTATCCTTCCAATATGGATACTCATCTAGGATGTAATACTTTATATCTTGGATCCTCAATGCTCTATCTTGAGACTTATTTATCCCACTTGGACATTGAAGGTGTACTATATAAAAAACATATCTTGTTACCATTTGGACTCTACAAATTTTGGATTTACTTCTGGAACCATCTCTTCAGAATTACCTGTGATTGATGTCTCTTCTTCTCCTATCATTCAAGCTACCAAATTTAAGTCTAATGCTTCATTTTTTGATTCAACCAATTTTTTTTCTAGCCCTTGATGTTTCACCAATTTGGTGGGATTGATCTCTAAGTCGTACTCTTGGATCTTAGAAATCCACTTTCCCCTTCTTCCTTCACTATTTGTCTGACTATTAAGAATCTCCTTCACTGTACTGTTAGGAAAATATGCAATTACATGAGAGTGTAAAATATAACATCTGAAGGAATTACATTCCTTGACCATGGTAGAGGCCCGCTTTTCCATTAAATTGTATTTCAATTCAACATCTCTCAAGGCCTTGCTAAAAAAGGCTACGAGTTTCTCATGTCCTTCTTGCTTCTTCTACAACAACACAATTGCAATAGTATTTGGTGAAGCAAAAGAAAATATCAAGAAAGGCTTAGTATAATTAGGGTTGATTAGAATAAGATATTCTCCTAAGGACTCTTTGAGTTGCTCGAAGGATTCCTTGGGCTCATTTGTCCATTTTACTTCATTACCCTTTGGATTCATTTGTCCATTTGACTCGTTACCCTTTTTTAGCATGTTGGTAATGTTTTTATCATTTATGCCAAATTTGGAATGAATCTTCTAAGAAAATTTATCTTACTCATAAAATATTTAACCTATTTTTTTTTATTTCTAGGGATATCTATCAATTGAATTACAACCACTCTCTCTGGATCGTTCCTAACTCCATCTTTGGAAAGAATGTGCCCTAACAAATTTCCTTTTAACAGAGAAAAGTGTGATTTTTTGGGATTCACTGGCAACCCATATTTCCTGCAGTTGTTGAAGGTTTTCCTTAGGTGATATAGGTGTGTTCATCATTATCTTTTTGAAAAATTGTCATGTCATCTAAGTATTTCATAATAAATTTGTCTCTTTAACCTACATAGGATATATGCATGGCCCTTTGGAATGTTCCTCCTGCATTTATAAGTCCAAATGACATATTGTCATACATAAAAGTACCTTGTGGGGTTGTAAAATCCATCTTTTCTTTGTCATCTTTCTGCATTGCTACCTGATTGTATCTTGAAAAACCATCCATCATGGATATCTTACTGGATCCCACTACTTTCTGCAAATCCTGGTCCATCTTGGGAAAGGGATAGTTGTCCTTCAAAGAGCATTTGTTAAGGTTTATGAAGTCAACACACAATTCGATTTCCCCACTCTTTTTTTGACTAGCACTAAATTGTATACCAATTTTGAATATATTAAAGGAATTATAATTTTAACATCTAAAAATTTCCTTACCTCCTTTTCAATTATAGGAAGTAGGATGAGATTAGCTTGCCTTAGTTCCTTCTTGAAAGGCAAGTTACTCCTAGATTTAGAGGTATTCATGTTGTATTATAGATGTATCATAGGTCCTAATATCTTCATATTTCTATGCACATACATTATATATTCCTTAAAATGTTTCAAATACCTATGTTTTACTTCTATGGGAAACAACTTTGACAATTTGATATCATTCAGATCTTCTAATACCTATGTTGCAATCTTCAACATCCCCCTCCTTTACTGCACACTAGGTTTGACAAGAATGCCATTTTTGTCAAAAAATCTCTCTGATGGCACTAGGACTTTAGGGATAAAATTATTTTTTAATTGGAGGATTTTATGACTTGCAATTTGATTGCTGAATTTTGGAACTAATTGGTCACTTTCTTGAGATAATTCTTTCTCCATTATATCCTCATACTGACTTATACAAGAATATGAAAACTCACTAACCAGCTCTGCGAATATTTGTATTTGTTAGTCATCTTCAAACACTTTCTAGTGTTTCTTATTATCAGGGATGGAAGGTCTGTACATCATCTCCGCTTGATGCCCCACTCTAGGCCCTATTGGAGGTTTGAATGTACTGGCAGCCACAACCAATGCATGTTCCGACTGCTTCATTTCCCTTAGCACATCAGTATTATTAAAGGCCAAAAATAATTTTTCTATCAAGTCCCACACTTAGTCTGATAAATACTTTTTATCTGCTCCCACTATTAGTTTTGAATCTAAAAAAAAAAACTCATGAGTTGTGTAATTCCCATTCTTTTGGAAACCTCTAATCCCAATACAAAAGCCTGATATCCAACAACATTTTTTTCAAAATTTAACTTGAACAAAAGATTAGTTTATTCATTTGTGGGAGATAATAGAATCAATCTAGAAACACTCCAACCCCTATTTTTTCTTTGGAGGATGCTCCATCAAAGCACATTTTCCACATTGGGTTTGGGAAAAATGAGAAGTCACAAGGATGGGTTTCTATGGGTGAAGGGTTTGCATATTCATCATGCACTGCTAAATTGCAGCATCCCATGTCTTCCTCTATTGTACAAACATGAAATTTCTTTGGAATGTTTTAATCACTTACCACATATGAAAATTTAACCTTCCTATAAAGCCTTCTTATCTCTCTCCCAAATACTGGGACAGTTGCATACTTCGTGTCCATCTGCATTGTTCCTCGCACTTTATTAGCCCGTGTCCTAGACAATAGAATCCCATACTTAGATGGCGCATCTTCCACTACTACATCCATCATGCCACTCTTGGTAGGCAGCTGAACTAGTGTGACCACCAGATCTCTGATCATCCCTAAGCATTTCACTTTTATGGAGTCAAAGCTATAGAGGTCATGGTATGGATTACTGATATTTTGCCCCAATTGATCCATGATAACCTTAGGCATAAGATTATGGGAGGCTCCTGAGTCCAACATACAATTGTTAATTAGTTTAACATGCACATTAAGATCTATGTAAAATGGAGCAATATTTTAATCTCTTTCTTCTACTCATGGACACAAGCTGATTGTAGGATTGTCATCTAAGGGGTGAAGGGTATTAAGATGAATGTTTGGTATTGATATATTTAACATTTTTTGGATTTGCTTATGGCAAGCAAGATTTCTTTCCAATTCAGGAAGAGGTACGATGATTTTGATTTTTGATATCTCATGCTCCAAAAAAAAATAGCAGGTATATCTAGCCGCTCTTTCTTTCCAGGATCATCTGTTTTTGTTTGAGGTATTTCAACTGCTTTCAGTACAATTTGGGAGGCATATTTGCAAGCTTTGTCCTTAGGTGTGATGAGTTTTTTTAGAAGAGATAGGGGTATCAGAGGATTTATTGTTTGGATGATTTGCACAACTATCTTTTGGAGGGGAATTATGCTTTTGATTGGTTACATGATTCCTTTGGTTGAGATTGTAGTTTCATGGAAATTATTGATTAGTTTTATATATGATATCTTCTAAAGAACTCTCATAATATTCCCGTTCTAAATGTATCATATCATTTTTATCCTGCATCCACAACATTTCATCTGGTGGTTCAATGTATTCTTCATAATGTGGTAAATATGCAAATTTGTTGTTTATATTTTCCCTCACAGGGGGTTGTATGCGATGATATTCATTCCTCTTATCTCTTTCATTATCTATGGATTAAAAAGTCTTCTATAATGATTATGATTTGTCTTCCCTGCACCGTGAGGAGCTCTATTGGAATTACGTCCTTCTACTTCAAGTCTTGTCAACTTATTAAATGAGCCTTTAATTACTCTTAACATCTCCTCTATTTTTGCATCTTGTGTATCTTTACTTGTCCTAGAGGTATCATATTCCTCTATTTGATTTATCTTATTTGAACCTTGTTTATATTTAAAATTTCCTGAAGCTATCATATTTCCCTCAACATATACAACATCATCCTACATGTTGAGTAAAGTGATATACCTTCTTTCCGTTAATATAGAGGTACAATGATTTTGATTTTTGATAACTCATGCTCCAAATAAAAAAAAATAGCAGGTCTATCTAGCTCTTTCTTTTTAGGCTCATTTGTTTTTGTTTGAGGTATTTCAACTGATTTCGGTAAAATTTGGGACGCATATTTGCAAGGTTTGTCCTTAGGTGCAACAAGATTTTTAAGAAGAGATAGGGGTATTAGGGGATTTATTATTTGGATGATTTGTAGAACTATCTTTAGGAGTGGAATTATGCTTTTGATTTGTTACATGATTCCTTTGGTTGAGATTGTAGTTTCATGGAAATTCTTGATTAGTTGTATATATGATATGTTCCAAAGAAATCTCATAATATTCATGTTCTAAATGTATCATATCATTTTCATTCCGCATCCACAACATTTCATCTGGTGGTTCAATGTATTCTTCATATTGTGGTAAATATGCAAAGTTGTTGTTACTATTTTCCCTCACAGGGGGTTGCATGCGATGATATTCATTCCTCCTATCTCTTTCATTATCTATGAATTAAAAGGTCTTCTATACTGATTAGGATTTCTCTTCCCTGCACCATGAGGAGCTCTATTGGAATTATGTCCTACTTCAAGTCTTGTCAACTTATTAAATAAGCCTTTAATTACTCTTAACATATCCTCTATTTTTGCATCTTGTGTATCTTTACTTGTCCTAGAGGTATCATATTCGTCTATTTGATTTATCTTATTTGAATCTTTTTTGTATTCAAAATTTTCTGAAGCTATCATATTTCCCTCAACATATACAACATCATCCTACATGTTGAGTAAAGTGATATACCTTCTTTCCCTTAATATCATAGAAAATTCAGGCTCAAAAGACCCTGCATATGTGACCTTTTCAGCTGCTTGTGAGATTTGATGTATTGGGGGATTTTAATATAGATTTTATTAATTTTTTTATTAAATTCTCCCACTTGTTCCCCATTATTCTTTCTCAAAGAAACAATCTCAGTAAGGTAGTAGAGGTGGTCTCCTTTCTCACCCGATTGCCTCATGAATGTGGTCTCAAGGACAAGTGAAGAGTTTATGGAGGCTGATGGAAGGAATCTAAACAATTTTCTAACTTCCCCCTCTAAATTATAGATAAAGAGTCTCTTAAATAAATCATCATGTTCAATGTATTAGTTATCAATAAAATATTGGAAGGATGCCATATTCTCTTAAGATGTAGTAGCACTCTCTCCATCATATTTATGCAATATATTTAGGTAACGCTTAGGCAGGTCATGAATATTAATTAGGAAATTCAGTGGGCCATACCTTGCATCTACCCAAGGATTGACTACTTGTGGTGGTGGTGGTGGTCCATCTTTGCCTCCTGCATAAGCCATTAAATGATGTAGAATTGTATTCCTATCCTGTAGGGTTATAAGAGTTCTTTGAGGTCTAGGTTTAGGTTGTAAAGAGTGGGAGGAACTTGTAGAAGCATACAAAGGATAATTCTAAGGTTCTATCATAGGAACAATTGGAGTAGTAGGACTACAATGATAGCACTCTTTATGATTTAAAGTTGCATTTGCTTCTTGATTTTCAAATTCAAAAGGGATGATGCAAGATTTCTGTAAAGAATACATTTTGCATTAGGATATTGATTTGTACAAAAATTCCTCTAGGTATTTATTGAATACTGCAGGCTCTGCAGATCACTTGAAGTTGGAGTTGGTATGGTATGCCAGTTTCCAGATCCTAGATTTGCGTCAGTGGAGTCTCTAGGTGAACCTTCAACCATATGTCTGATTATTGTTCACCAAATCTAAATCAGATCTAGATCAATGTCGTGCCTAGGGAAAATTTAATTTCAATTTCTCCATCCCTGACAATGACACCATTTTCATGTTGACCGCTGAGATGTTACAGGATTAAATTATGACATGCCAGGGCATGATAAAGGATCAATTATTATAGATTTAGAGATAAATATTTTGTTGTATGGTGTAATTTGATTTTCTTGAAGAACATATTTAAAGGAATGGTAGCTATGGACTAACACATATGCAAGGTTTTGTTTCTGAAGGAATCTAATGGTGCATATTCAACTTTTGGAGCAGATGAATGGTGAATTGAGCATATGGAACAAAAATGAAGTATATAAGATGACTTCAAGAAAAAAATTCTTATACATTCACAATGGAAGAAAATGTACTGATATTTAAAAGAATTCAACTATTTAGACAAAAAGAAAACTACACTTGATGTTTTGCAAACACATGGAAACTATGACATTCGTACATTCAACTAGTAAAAGAAATATTCAATTATTGTTAACCACATGAAAATATCATGAAAGAAATGAGGTCATACATATGAAATCTCTGTTTCCATTATATCACTCCACATACATCTATACCACTCATACAAATATAGTGCAAATCTACTGCTCAATATTTTATTATCTCAAGAAAAATTTCTTAGACATAGTCTAGATATGGAATTTACATAATGGACACAGAGCTACAGAGGAGGAAAACAATGTTGAATTTACATAAAACTATTAATATCCAAATTCAAAGTTCTATATACAAAATACTTCCATGACTTGACTCAACATCTCCTTAGAGGCGCTCTCAAAACATTTCCATCCCATTATTTGAGCTTGAAATGTATTTATATAGATGAGTAAATAGTAATAAACTTTTTTTAGCTCTAACTACTTGTCAACTGTACTTACTTATGTCACTATTATTCTATTTTAGGATTTGGTTTTAAAAATGCCCAACTTCATTTTCTCCCCTTTATTTCTTCTTAGTTGATCTATTTTTTGTGGTCTTTTTCTAAGGTGCCTTACCTCGTCCTTGTCCTCTTTCTTGCATTGTTGGATTCCTTGCTTGTTGGCTAGTTGTCCGTGTCAATATCCGTTGCATTGCTTGGACAACTACTTGTGCTAACAATAATCTTATAGGTGGATTGAAGGGACATTGAATTGGATGCATGAATGTATGTCGAACTTGCATCCTTAATTTCTTTGATGACAACCTAGTTGGTTCTCCAGCTAGATGTCTAGATGATTATCTAGATGTCTTGCTTGGTGGTGGCAGAATGGGCTTATGGTACTTGGAAACTTGGTTCCAATCCTTCCCCATAGTATATTGGCGTGTCTTTAGAGAATCTAAGGCTATCTCAACATTTGTGATTTTATTATAATATATCAGGGGGAATCTTCTTAGTATAACCATCAAGTTCATCCAAATTCCAAATTATTCTTTTAATTCATCAACTACATAATCTCCTCCCAGTGGTCCATACAACTCATCAAAATCTATTTTTTCATTTTTCTTTTGAATCAAGATTTTTTGGTACTCTTCCTTCTTATATATGTCTCCATGACTATCCCATAAGTATGGTAGGACCATTGCTATAACCTCTTTTAATAAACCTTTAAAAAATGCCACTTCTGAAGCTAAAGCCTTTGCTCTATTTAGGGTTCTATTCAACAAATTTTTCTTGATTATCATTTTTTTAACAAGATTTATTAGATAGGTTATGTTAGAAGTTTGTAACACCTCTAGATATATTTAAGTCCCATTGTTCAGATAATTTATCACTTTTGCTGCAATTTTGGGCTTATCCTTAAGCTCTTTTTCTACCCTCTTTTTTTCTTCAATAATTAAAGTGCCCAACTCTATCTCATCTTGTATTACTTCACAATGGTCCCATTTTTCGAGGATATCTAGGGACATCTTTTCCCACACCACTCTTTTTGCTCCTTTTAGAATTTTTTCACCTTGCAGATCTACTACTAATTTGGAGAATTGCCTTTTTAAATCATCTCTCTCACCCTCCAAGTCTTCAATGAGTTCATATTTTTCATTTAATTCCTTTTAAAGATCTGTTAATATTTTTCTCAAGGGAAACATCTTCCTCCATGGCTTCCACTGTATACTCTATTAGAGTTTGTTTGTCTAGCTGTATTGGAGCTTGATCTATTTCCCCTCTGAGCTAAGTGGTATCCCGAGTTATTGGGGATGCTCCTTGGGAATATAATGGGTAGACATAGATGCATGATTTAATTTAATGGTTGAAATTTTCACTTCTAAGTCCCCCACTTGGCTCTTGTCTTGCTACATTTGGGACTTTTATTACTTCATTTTTTCAATAAATTTTATCTTTTTCTTCCTGCACTTTCAACAACTTTAGAGTCTGAATAGGTTCCACATAAGGAATTTTTAACCACTTCAACTGGATGTACTCTCAACGCTATAATTTTGTTATTCATCTCTTTTATGGTGATTTTCTTGGCTTTGACAGTGGTATTCTACGCTCTTAGCAACTTATCCACTTTTTCAAGAGTTGTTCTGCGCTTCCTTTCATTGGGAGAGGATTAAAAAACATAATTGCAAAGCATATGTAACTATCATCTCTATAAAAATATACCCTATCCAAAGGTATGAATTCTCCAAAATCCTCTTGCCACTCATCTTCTTTCCAATCCTTAAAGTATTTGAGCCCAAGGACGTTTGGATCTATTATAGACATACTGAGGGTGTTTTCTTTATGGACTGCTATAATTAGCAGTATTATCTCTCATGCACCTATGTTTCCTCTGAGCTCTTTGATTGTGTCCATACTTTGGATTCTTATATATATGTACTTAGTATAAAGTTTTCACTGTACTTGGTATGGGCTTGCAGACTGTGATTCTTATTTCTTTTGGGATGTAGGACCACTAATGAAGGATAGTTCTTAATGGTAATAGGTGACAACTTATTATTTGTTGATGGTTGCTCCATTAACTCCCTTACTTCAATTGGTATCTCTTCACCTTATTCATGATCAACTAGGGACTTTTCAACCTTAGCTCTAGATTCAATTTTGGCATTATTGTCTAAAGGGTTTTTTTGATCTGCACCAATATACATGGCTATGCTTGCTTCTTTGGCTGTCCTATTAACCCCTACTTGTGGTCTTGAACTATATTGGTCTATGCCACTGTTATGGAATTCTTGTACTTGTTCCCAAGTTAGCATATTTGCTATTTTCTTATAGTCGGGCCGAGGCAAACAATTGTAGGAAGAATTCATATTTTTAACCCTCTGCTTAGAAATGACCTAGTGAGGTTCATAGGGTCAGTTTTCTATTTTTTCCAAACTCAACTTCTTCAACATATTTTCTATGTAAGAGAGGGCATATCCATATTTTACCAAGAAAGGACCTACATCCTTAGGAAACCTGAAAGTGATATGATGTTTATATTTCACAAAATTAAGCTGATTAGAGATAAATATCTATTTGATATATTCCATTGCAAACACTTTTGGGGTTAAGAAAGCATGTAGCTTGTAAGGCTCTTGTTCAAACCCATATATCCTTAGAATAGTGTAGTCTTCATACAGGAACCAATCCCCCACTTTTGTATTAGGGATTAACTCCAAAAGCTCATGATATTTAGGGAAAATTATAGGGAGAGAACATGAAGCAACAAAGAATATGCTATTGTCATAAACTTCTCTACGAATTCCTTAAATATTTTGTTTCCTGGATTCTTTAAAACCACATATGTCCAAGTATAAGCAAGCAATTGATCAAACCTATAAAGCTTTCAAAATTATCTCTTGTTTTCAGCTCCAGACCTCTAAAGCTTTCAAAATTATTGTACACAAACATGATTAAAAGGTAGGATGGGTATCTAAATCACTCTAGGGTAGGGAAATTTCCAACTAGTCGTGAATTGCTTAAGCCAAGTAACCACAAATATTAAACCTAGGGGTCATAACACCTGCCGCTTGGGTTAAGAGGGATAAGAACTTGTTAGTCACCCAAGTTGTTTTAGGTTGAAGGTAGAACAAGACTGGGCATGATGGGGCTCAAAATTTAATGATGTTAGAGCTAAATTGAAGTATATATGAATGTTTGAGTCATTATTTAAAATTATCAGGTTCTTTAACAGTATATTGTGGATAAAATGAGAATGTTAAGACAATTTAACATAGGAATTTGATGAAATTAGGTATTACAACTAGGAATATGAAAATATATTAAATGAGGAACACAAATCTGGAACCAAAGGAAGCACTGGCATGTGAACTTCCTAAACATAGATAGGGTTCAAGCGTATTGAGATGTATTTTACAGGATTCAATAATTATGGACAAATTTGCAAGGATAATAAAGAGATTTGCTTATATTAAACAATAATAAAATTTGTAAAACACATACAGAGGAATATTTCCCATACAGATGATAATTACAAATTGCATTAAATATCCACCAAAGGATCAAAATAGCTTTGAACTCCTGAGATGATATTTAACATTTAATCATGAAAAGAAAATCAACGACGATCAGATCATAACATATAATACTGCATTCACTGTGTTATTTTTCTCATGAATACTCACAAATAGATGACCACATAACAACAAAGATAGGACAGACAATCTGCAAGGTTCTATTTCATAAATCTCAATCCAAAATGCTCCACATTACAATAGTATGCGCTGATTCAACAACAAAAGAAATAATACTTCTAATTCTCAAATTGCCAGCCTTTTTCTCGTATATTGAGATTACATTATATAGGGCTCATAGGCACCTGAATTCAGTTTGTAAATGAATTGACTCATAACAGAAAGGAATATTTTTTAGTATTTACTTTTTACATCAAAATTACTACATTTACATATCCAATGGCTTAAATTTTTTTGTGTCCTCTGTCTTTCTTCTTTCCAGCCCGTACCAATGACTGCTAAACCCACATAGTTTGATAACCTAAGGGTGTGGATTAGCGAGGCAGGATGCCAAACTGACTCATTCTTTGCATCATCTCATTGAATGTAGGATCTACAGGATATATAGAGCCTCCAGGTGGCATGAATTCTAGTGGAGTGGTTTGAACTGCAAACTGTTGTGCTGATGGTTCTTGCGTGTACTATTGAGGTGGGGGAGGAGTCTACTGAGATGATTGTTGTTGTGAATATGATTAAGGAGTACTTTGATTAGGATGTTGTAGCTGAGGTGGTAACTATAGTTTATGATATCTTACTACCAGCTACCATAGGATTTACCTATTGGTATGCTATTAGCCTTGAGGTTTTCTAATGCTATCCATGCTTCAGAATGCCTCTCATAAATGAGTGGTCCCATCTCCTTAAAAAATGTTTTCAATATTGTCCAAATGTGGAAAGTAGGTATTAATCTCTCAAAGGATTGATTCCCACTAATAATTACTTCCATCTCCTCTTCAGGCTCTTCAATTCTTTTCTCTCTTAACTTGTTCATATAGTCTTCTTTTGAGTACAATTTTGAATTTTTATCCCACAATAAAGGAAACCCAAGGTTTGTAACTCCATTAAACATAGATTTGGATGCCTTAATATAATCATCCTATTTGTGCTATTTTTCATCACACTGCATATTGTTTGCTTCAACATCATCCTTTTGGCAATCTTTATTACCTGAGTTCTAATGGTCAGCTGTAAGTCCTCCAACTCCTTGTTGGTTAAACTATCTAAATAGTCAATGGTTTTCCTAGCCTGTGTAGGATTGTCACCCAATGTTGTAGTTACCTGATTTACTTCATTCATTGTTGATTTATACACTTCCATTTCAACAATCGTCAGGTTCATGAATTCCCATTGATCATGAAATATTTGGGAAATTTGTCCCAAATTTGCTGTGTCGTTCTTCTTAGCAATTCTTCTCCTCGAGAATCCATTTTTTCTGATGTGACCTGGCCTTTTAAATCATCCACTTCTCTTTTAAATCAATGATGTCATCTTCTTTCTTGTTGATATCATGCTCTAGTTCAACAATTCTATTTTTTTTCTAGGTGACATCATCCTCAAGCTCTTTTATTTTAGTATGCACATCTTCTCCAAGTTTACCTGGCTCAGCCGTGGTTTGATCTTCTTTCATGGAATCTACATCAACCACTTCAATTTATGGTGGTTGTGTGATAGTATCTTATATATTTTGCTTTGAATTTGTCTGCATTTGGTCCCACTCCGTCTCTTTTGCTGTCACGGTAGATGATGACATACTTTGTTCTATGTTATCTCTTTGAAATTGTAGGATATCTATATTGGAAGTTAATTAATTTATTTTATTAACCTTTTCTTCTACATAGGTTGTGTATTTTTCCATAGTAGCTAATAATTTTTGTTTTTCTCTTTCTACCTAATGTAGTTCAACTATTTGTACTGGGTGTAGATTTGGTATTTTCAACTGAATCTTTAAGTTGCAATCTCATTATCTTTCTTGACTATCAATGCTTTGAATTGAGACCCCTCATCTGGTTTGGCACTTAAATTTACTATCTTCTCCTCAAGCTCTTTGATAGTTATTTTCTTGGCTCTAGTTGTACACTTCTCAACTTTCAAGAGATCTCCTACTTTATTCAGAGATTATCTGATCCTTTTTTTTGTCTTAGTGTATTTTTCCACCTCTGCACAAATCATATGACTGAATTGTTTGAAAAAGTCCACTTTATCAAGATGGCTAAACAAGGACCAGTCCAAAACATGCTCTGTAGATTTGTAATATTCTTTCAGGATGGAAGGGTTTGGAATAATGGGATCAACTACTGAATATCAAAATGTGTTACTGATACTATCTACCACCATAAACATTATTTATTAGTTGGCATAACCTGCATCGTGTCTTCATTTACATTTTGTACACTACGCTTTCTAATTTCCATGTAGATAGATTTTAAATAAGTTTTCACTAGTATAGGTCCCGTGGGAGTTATTGCTTTGGTTTTCTGTGGTACCGTGAACACCAAGGATGGATAGGGAATCATCCTGGTTGGTTTTTTCATAGCAGTACTGCTGGTTTATCTATCTCATCAATATCTTTAGACACTCCAGCTTCAATTTCTCTTATGTCTAGTTCCTTGGCCTCCTCTATAGGATAACCCTTTTTCTTTTTAGCTTGAGGAGTTGGCTTATCCTCATCTATTTCCATCTCATCTTCCCCTCTTTTTTGTCCTACTGTTTTCTCAAGGTCACTTGAATTTGTTGCTTCTTCCAGAATCCGTTCAACATCTTCCCAACTATTTGTATTAGCAATGTTTATTAAGTCAGTCCCCGGAGCTGGTTCATAGGATGCATTCTTATTCTCTTGCCTTTGTTTTGATATTACTCCATGTAGATCATAGGAAATTGATTCAGCTTTCTCCAATATTAATTGTTCTAAAAATACTTCTAGGTAATGTACAACACTTAGAGATCTTATTTGGAAGGGTCCCACATATTTTGGAATATGAAAATATTTGTGTTGTTTCACACTTCCAAAATGCGACTCATGTGATAAAAGTCTATGTCTGGTGTATTCCATTGCCATAATTCTCAATGTTAGAAACATGGGTAGCTTGTAGTCTTTCCCTTCAAATCCAGATATCCTTATAATTGTGTGATATTTAAATATGAACAAGCCATGAAATTTGGTTTCTGGTGTAAAATGCATCCACTCCTTTCCTTCTCTTGGAATTCCAGGAAAACCTATCCCGTGGATAACCATATAGGAAATTCTCAGGACTTAATGGTAAATTCCTGTGAAATTTGAATTGCTATCCTTCCTGATGAATATAGGATTCCACTCATATATAGGGATGTCCATGTCTACCTGATTTGTCATATTCAATCCTAAATTTTCTAAACATTTGGAATTTTGATGGAGGAACAAGAAGAATAAAGATGATGGAAACCTAAATATCTTCTGAGAAGGAAACTTTGTTAATTGTTGGTTTAGAGTATGGGCTATGCAAGAATTATTATTGTATTTAGGATTTTGGGCTTCACCTAGATATAATTGTGAAAGAAAATCTAACATAGATTCATGCACTTCTTCATCATTTTTATACCCTAACATGAAACACAATAGGGAAATGATCTTTCTAGATTCATGATTGAATAAAATAGTTTTAAATGGTGTCTTTTGGTTTGCAGATACCATTCTAGATTCCTTATAATAGTTCAGGACCATGGGTTTGTCAACTATGATTAGGGCTTGGTATTGTAGGACTAACTCTCTTTCTCCAAATGGTATGAGGTCTTCTTCTTCTGGTAAAGAAAAAGTTCTCCTAATTCTTTGAGTATCGAAATTACAAATGACCCTGGTTCTATCGGAGGACATAATGGTTCTTTGGCTTGGTGACTATCATGCTGAACACCACATTGTAAAATCAAGGAAATGTACTACCAGAGGGAAAACATAGCGTATCAATTTTGAAATCCATAACTTGTGAGGGTCTCAGTCTGTGGATGCTCTGTAGCGGGATTTAGACAATGTTTGCATTAGGTCTGAATGGGTGATTTCAGGGTCTTTGATATCACCCCGATGGTTAAAAATGGGAAATAATTGGTTGGGATGGAATTTGGGGTAGCCTTAGAGGTTGGTTGTGCCATTTTAATGATTTAAACTCAATGGTTGGGGGTTACTTTGACAATTTCAGGGATTAAGGAAAAATCTCTTCACTCTTTGATGGTAAAAATTGAACACAGGTGGGTTAAAATTGGTTTACCCAGTTAGATGATGTAGATGGAGAATTCTATTTGGGCGACTGCATTGGTTGTTGACTAGATGCACTAGAGTTTTTGGAGCTGTGGTTCATGGTATTTCAAGTGCATGAACAGCAATGACTTAGCATAACAAACAAGAATTGAATTTTAACAGGCTTTGGATTCAACGAGATTATTGGAGGGATATTAATGGTTGGGAGAGTAAGTGATGTGACCCCTAACATTGGGCCTAGTTGGATGAATCGGTTTGAAAAGATGACATGGATTGATAGTGGGGTCACTTTTTGTCCTATGCGTAAACTTCCTCGGTTTCCCAAAGTGGTAACACATACTCGCCCAAGCATTTTTGAAAAGGAACTTGAGTATGCAAAACCAATAAGGATTGGCCACGTTCTCTTAAGAAGTATTACCTTTTGCGCATGGTCAAGTCCCTCCATCGTACACACACTTTACGGATGTGATATGGATATCCACCGTTGGATTTAATTTCACTTTTTGAAAGTGATCGTCAACTTTATAACTTTAATTACTTATCACTTTCTCTCATGCTCTTTATCTATCAACCATTGATTAGATTGATTGGCAGGAAGATCTTCTCAGCCATTCTCAATTTTAACCTTCCGAATTCTTTACCTAACACTATTCATCTCGCCTGTTCGATCAAATGAATATCAACGACTATCTGTTTGTCCTTGGGTAAGCTATTAGTTATCAATTTATGGTCACTTGTTAATCTTTGATTTCCTTCATTTCTTTATCATCGACACCATCGAGACAATCCATCGATTCAACTCTGATTTTCATAGGCTTACAGAACCCTCAAACGATCTTAGTACTAACATTGGTTGCATGAGGACACCTTTATGCTGTATAAAATACTGAGAACTTGTATACCTATGCCTTTTCTTGTTGATCTATGGAGACATTAGCCTGAGAATTTCTTGCAACTTGTGGGTTATCTCTTTCATTTATTTACAACATGTAAAAAAATTGAAACTGAAATGTTGAAACTTGAAATAAATCTTGAAATTGAAATGCTTTTATGCTAATATTTACAAAATTCATGGAACCTTGTTTCAATAAATGAAAAATATCTTAAGAATCCTACCATTGACATGGTATTCTATCTTCTCACTCTCTAGATCATCTAAAATGAAATTGTTGTTTCACTTTACCTCACGGATTATAAATGGGCCAAACCAAAGGTTGTCAAACTTTCCATGCTTACCTTTATCTGTCTTTCTAGCATCCCACTCAGAACTAGGTCTCTTGGATGGAAATATCTTCCAATGATTTTCTGTCAAAGGTATTTTTTAAAATTTTCCTTTGATATTCTATCATCTTTTCACTGACCATTTATCTTTCCCGTTGAAGCGCAATTAACTCATAGATCCTCCTAACCATGCTGTCCAGTTCTTCATTTTCATGGTGAATGAGTTTGAGAACATGTAAACCCAACTGAATTGGAAGAATGACTTTCCCATATACCAAATGGAAAGGGGAGGTACTGATTGATATTTTTATACTTATCCCGTCAGTCCATAAGTCATATTACAGATTTACATCTCAATCCCTTTTGTTTTGTTCTAGGATTTTCTTTATGATCCTCAACAGACTTTTGTTAGATGACTCTACAAGCCCATTACCCTGTGGGTAGTATGTGGTTGAATGGCCTAACTCAACGTTATATTTTTGGAAGAATTCAATCACTTTGACTGATTTAAATTCTTTTTCATTGTTAGTGATTATCTTTCTTGGGCAGCTAAATCTTGACAAAATATTCTCTTCCAGGAACCTCATGAATACATACTCAATTGACAGACTAGTAGGCACTGCTTCAATGCATTTATTAAAATAACCAGTTGCAGTAAGGATCCACATGTGTTGTCCATTGGAATGAAGATTTATTTCTCTAGTAAATTCTAAACCCCATTATTGGAATGAACCTGATGATGTTATTGGATTCAAAGGTAATGGTGTTAGTTTATGTTTTCCTACAAAGATTTGACATTCAACACAAGATCTAACAATTTGATTGGTATCAACAAATAATCTTGGCCAATAATACACACATATGAGGACTTTATATGTTGTAGATATCCATACATGATGTCCTCTACATACTCCTTTCTGTAATTATGATATGACTCCCTTAGTTTCATATTCTACCACACAATTCAACAGGATTCATTGAAGGCCTTTCCAGTAGAGGTACTCTTCTAAAATACAATATTTTACTACATGTAGTTTCAAATACCTTGCTTGAGATTTAGATAAATGTTGTGGACGCTCTAAGTTCATCAAGTAATAGACAATGTCTTTATACCATTCATATTCTTGAAACTTTGGGAATACCTTCAGCGTATAATTTGTGCATCTTGTACACTCTTTAACTTTTCTTCTTTTGTTAATCCTGCAATCAGATTCAAATCTAAGACATTGCAGTTTGAATCAACTAACATCTTGGCTAATACTTTTCCTTTTATAAATTTGGTAGGATTTATTTCCAAATCATACTCTTGTATTTTAGTGATCCATTTTCCTCTTCTACCTTCACTATCACTTTGACAGAGAATTTCTTTTACCACTGTGTGTGGTACACAAGCAATAATTTTTGAATTTAAAATCTAACATCTAAAGGATTTCAGTGCCTTTACCGTTTCATAGGGTTGTTTTTCCATTAAGATGTATTTTAACTCAACATCTCTAAGTTCCTTGCTAAAAAGTGAAATAGGTTGCTCATAGCCATCATCATTCTTTTGTAAAAGTACGACCACAATTGTATGTGTAGAAGAAAAGCAAAAGATAAAAAAAGTCTTGGAATAATATGGGATGATCAACACTGGTGCTTCTCCAATGGATTTTTTAAGTGCTTCAAAGTCTTCTTTGGCTTCCTTAGTCCATTTTAGCTCATTACCAGTTTTGAACATGTTAGTAATGGTTTTGATTTGTTCAGCAAGATTGGGAATGAATCTTCTTGGAAAGTTTATTCTTCCAAGGAATGAATGGAATTCCTTCTTATTTCTAGGAGCTTCCAACTCTTGAATGGATACTACCCTTTCAGGGTCTATTCTTACTCCATCATTTGATACAATATGACCCACTAAATTGTTTTCTTGCATAGAAAAACTAGACTTATCGGAATTCAAAGAAAGAAGAAACCTCTTGCATTTTATAAATGTTTTCCTTAAGTGTGACAAATGATCATCATCATTTTTTGAAAAAACTATTGTATTGTCAAGATAAATCACTATGAACTTATATGTGTCTCCTACAAAGGTAACATCCATTTCTCGCTGGAAATTTGCTCTTGCATTAATTAGTCCAAAAGGCATTTTATTGTACATAAATGTTTCCCATGGCGTAGTAGTTGCAGTTTTTTCTCTGACCTCCTTGTTGATAGCAACTTGATTATATCTTGAGAACCCATCTATCATGGAAATTATGTTGGCTCCTACTACCTTCTGTAAAATTTGGTCCATTTTATGCAGATGATAATTATCTTTTAGAGAGCATTTATTTAGGTTCCTAAAATCAACATAGTCTAATTTCACCACTCTTTTTCCTTATTGGAACTAGATTTGCAACCCATTTTGAATATCTCAAAGGAATTAATATTTGGGCATCCAATAATTTTCTTATATCTTTTTCGTGTTACAACAATAAAATAGTAATAAATAGGTAACTACTCCTAATAGTAATTAATAATATTAAAATATAGCTTATGAAGAGAAGTGTCTCTTCAATATGTGATGGCCAAGCCATATTTAAGGCAACCATATCCATTGTAATTTAGCATCCATTCAATTATTATACATTTACACATTAATTACTTGAAGATGGAACATCTTCCTCCCTAGACCTAGATACAGGCTGACTTAACCCGGATATGGGTTTATATCCATTACACCGGATACTGTGTAACATTAGCATCATAGCTATACAACCCTTGGCCATTATTTACACTTTGTGTACATTCAGTTTTTAGGGTTTCTCTAAAATGTATGACATTGTCCAAAAAAGAAAAGAAAAAAAGTAAAAAAGAAAAAAAGAAAAAAAAAGGTAAAGAAAAGAAAAGAAAGAAAAAAGTTAAAAAGAAAATATAAAAGAAAAAAAAGGTAAAAAAACAAAAGAAAGGAAACAGAAAGTAAAAAAAGAAAAAGAAAAAGTAAAACCAACACATGGTTTTGCTTTCCAACTTCAACCCAGGTTGCACCCCCCTTATTCCATGTAGCCCTATAAACAAAAAC
This sequence comes from Pseudotsuga menziesii, assembly GCA_001517045.1. Classification (NCBI taxonomy): domain Eukaryota; kingdom Viridiplantae; phylum Streptophyta; class Pinopsida; order Pinales; family Pinaceae; genus Pseudotsuga; species Pseudotsuga menziesii. The sequence continues at coordinate 128,502 of LPNX010156585.1, forward strand.
AATATTATTATAATAATATTAACATTAATATATAATATTTTAAAACTTACTAAATCCACCTTTTAATAAAATATTTAAATAACATATTTTATATTTATTATTTTATTTCAACACATTAAATAATTATAATAATAATTATCAATTCATCAATTATTTGAAAGACATTAGTTGTCTTTTATTCCTCTAGAAGTCAAAATAAACTTCCAAATACAAACATTCGTATAAAAGGACTCAAGGTATGACGGAATTAAAAGACAAACTTGAGAAATTGAAGAAGGACATCAAGGCCCTCGTTGCCAACCAAGAAAAAATCATAGAAGAAACGAAAAATAACAAGGCACTTAATAAATGAATTAAAGAAGATGTTGTTCTAGTACTAGGAAGAAAACTTGATGACAAAGTAGACATCATGCACGAGAAACAAAAAGAGTTAGATGACAAGATGTGTGCGGTGACACAGAACATAAGCACCATGGCACATAACTTGAGGACCATGACACATAACCAAAATACCATAATGGAAATGTTACAAAAACTACGGTCTAATACAAACCATATCAGTAACTCAGATATGTTGGACCACTATGTCAACAAAAATAAGAGTAACAAAATTGATCAAGACTATAAACAAGACAAGGAGACTAAATATCATAGGGATGAACAAAATACCAATAATATATTTGATAAAGATGAGCTCAACCAAGATAATAATGAGAGTCAAGCTAGTATCATTGATAATAAGGACGATCCATACAATGGAAAAAGATGGATCCTACAATATGCAAAGGAATCAAAGTCAAAGGAATCAGATATCATAGATTCATCTTCTACCTTAACTCTTCAACCACCCTGGAGAAACCTAAATGTAACACTATCAGGTGACTTTGAGTGTGAAAATCCTCATGAAATTCCACTTCTTGAGATAACTCGTAAGGATAATAAAATGAAAAAATTACGTGATGACATCCTAAGTATCGTAGGACAAGCGAATTCTAAAACAATGCTTGATATGGTCAGCTACAAAATATTGTTGATTAATTTGTCATTGATGCCAATAGTGTATGGTATTTGATGCCAAATATTGAGTCCTTAGCGCCCCTTGTGGAGCCCCTGAGGGTTAGTGTTTAGTTTGTGGTTGTTTTGTGCAAGAGGAGCCCTTTTGACCTTTTCCAAGCCCAAGCTTGAAGCCCTTGGAGGCCTTGGAATAATGAAAAAAGCCCTAGTTACCCATTGACTTGCTCAAGTGCCCCTAAGTTGTATCTTGGTCCCATTTGAGTCCATTGTCGAGTTCCTTACTCATGGTTGATATTTGGTTACTAGTCTTTGTGCTGCTTGTTATGCTTGTACTTGTCTTAGTCTCTTGATTGGTTGTTGGATGGATGATGTGGCTCATGTGTGTAAAGTATTTGATGTGTTGATGGTGAATCCTGTTGCTTGCATTAGATGGTCTTGAGGTTGTTAAGTTCTTGTGAGGTCCTTGAGTCCACAATCTTAGATCTTGATACTCTTGCATGTGGAGACTTAGGTGTTGGAACCCACACTGATGGTGGTATATTGGAACCCATTCTTATGGGGTCCTTGGTGTCCTTGAAAGTTTAAGTCTTGAACCCACATAAATGTGTTGATGTCCCTTGGACGCTATATGGTCATTTCCATGAAGTAGCCTTATGATAATGCATATGAAACCCCATAAGGTGTTGCAAACTAGTGGTGAGGTCTTTGTACCCCTCTTTTGGGGTGTTGGTACTCTTATAGTGATGAAGATATATAGTGTAACCATCATATATGTTTTTAATGATATGGAGACCTTGAACCATGATGATGTATGGTCCTGTTTGTGGTTATATGGATATTGGGATTGAGATGGAGGTAGAGCCCATGGACGTGCCTTGATATGTTGAAGAAGACTTTGAAACTCTTGTAGTTGGTGGTATGGTCTTTTGCACCCTCATGTGTGAGGTCTTTGACATCCTGAACAAATTGAATATTTTAGGGTATTGAACCATGGGATTGCAAATAAACCCATCATGGGGAGATATCCATTGTCGTTCCATTTCCAACGGTAGGTGGAACGTCACGTGGCTCCTTACGGTTGAAGAGATATGAATTTTTTAAGTTGGGGTACCCCACCTTTTTGGGTGAGCCAACTAAACAAAAGAGAATTTAATTATTTGTAATTTTGAATTGCATGTCAGCTCAAGGTAATATTTTTTCTCTACAACCCATATAAATAGAATATCAAGCATTTCATTTTTTTCATCACCACTTCTCTTACGAATTTCACACATTTTGGAGAAAAATGCGAAATTGTGTGATAGAAAAATTTCTGAGCATCTTCACTAAAATAGGCATAACTTTCTCATACGAAATCGGAATTACAAAATTTTTGGCTCGTTGGAAAGCTTGTTACGAGGGTTGTGTGATGACATGATATAGAGTTTCTTTTGGGTTTTCTACTTTTTCTCCATCTTTTTATCTTCAATAAGGTATGGTTCATGCTTCATGGTTTCTCTTGTAATGGCACATGTCTCTCATGGATAGAGTTCATCTTTGATCTTAGTATGTGAGGCTATATATTGGTATATCTCTTTAAAGTCATTCAATATGTTATGGAAGCTATGGTGATGGTTTTCTTGGCATATACCTTGATGTGATATTGATATAGATCTTGATGATTATCTTGGATAGATCTTGGTGTTTATCTTGATTGTTGTATAAGTGTAGTATTGAATGAGAAGTTGACATGTAAGTATTAGATATTGTGAGTTATTTATTTGATCAACCTAAACATTTTCTTTGAAAACTAGTTTTACAAGTGTTGATCATTATGTATTTGACCTAAGTGGAGCTGGATTGTTAATGACAACCTTTGATAGTGTTGTAAGTGATTATTTGCTTGATATTTGTTTGATTTGTTGACTTGATTTGAGAAGAGTGGAAAATCCTTTTGTGTCTAAGAGTTTATGATATTGATTGAGTTTGACATAGCTGGTTAAGTCTTTTATCTTATTGGTTGAGGTTATTTGGTTGAAGTATATCATGTTTAACTGCCAAGTATTCCTTGACTGTGATTGAGGTTGGTTATGGTGTCATTGAGTTGAGTGTGTTTGGAAAAATTTGGTTGACAATATATGAAGTCTCTTGGTTGCTCAAATGTGTCTTTTACTTGATGAACTAGGCCAAGTAAGAAGGGTTGGTTGATTGTCAAAGCACTTGATTAGGTTAATACAAATATATGATTGATTTGGCATAGGTGCACAAGCATCTTGGTACAGTTGAGAAATATTGGCACAAGTTGCCTTATGTGCATTTGGTTTGACTCAGATTGGATGAGTTGTATGAGCATTTGGTTTGACCCAGGTGGACTGAGTTTGGTGTGCAGACTCAGATTGACTGAGTTGGTTGATGTGAGAAACATATTGATTGGTACAGGTTGATTGTACATGTTGATGAGTATTGTGATACAATGGACAGTGATCGGTTGATGAGTAGTGATCTGATAATGAGCAGTGGCTAGTAGTGGCAGTTGTTGTGCAGTGTGGTATAGGTTGTGTAGTGTGGTACAGATTGTGCAGTGTATCACAAGTGTTGATTAACAGGTCCCCAAGATTAGTGTGTTTGTGGTTCAGCTATTTCTATCTTCATATCAGGGTTGTAGGACAGGGCAAGGAAAGGAGGTCATAGCCTCCTTCCGGTTGAATTCGAAAAACTAGGGAGTGGCAACTTCCTTCAGTTCATAGCCTGTAAATCAGGGGGTCATATCCTCCTTCCAGTTGAAGCTTGAAAATTGAAGTCTTTGTAATAAGGGGGTTGTTGCTTCCTTCTAGTTATTTCTGGAAAACTATTTTAAAAAGGCTTCTGTGGTTTCCCCCCCAGGACTTGGGCTTCCACGTAAAAATATTGTGTATTGTGTTGCTATGCTTTCTATGTGATGATGATGATATGATGATGATAACAATGCTGATGATGATATAATGATAATGTGATAATGCATAATATTGAATAAGTTGTTGATTATAAAATTTGAAAAAGTAATAAAGAATGCACACACAGATTCACCCCCCCCTCTCTGTGTTCATGGTGTATCCAACAAATATTCCTCGTATTCATGTACAAGGAAAATGGGATAACAATAATAAACATAATGGAGTACAAATTCAATTTACTAATGAAAGGAAGATGACAAACTATTGCGTAAATTCCAAGCACATACCCAATATCAGTTCTAAAAAGATCTAAAGGAAGTAATGACATTGTTTCAAGGCAAAATGAGAATGAAAAGATGACAACAATAATCTAAGCTTTGAGGACAAAGCTTTCCTAAGGGAAGGGCAATGTTACGACAATAAAATAGTAATAAATAGGTAACTATTCCTAATAGTAATTAATAATATTAAAATATAGTTTATGAAGAGAAGTGTCTCTTCAATATGTGATGGCCAAGCCATATTTAAGGAAACCATATCCATTATAATTTATCATCCATTCAATTATTATACATTTACACATTAATTATTTGAAGATGGAACATCTTCCTCCCTAGACCTGGATACAGGCTGACTTAATCTGGATACAGATTATCCATTACACCAGACACTGTGTAACAATGGGGTTTGTTTTCCTCAAATTTTGCTTAAATGTTTTGGTTCCAGGCTTCAACAAAATCTCATGTTCAATTATGGATGTGTCATATGTTTTTAAATCTTCATATTTCCATGCAAATGCATCTTGAACAATTTGATGTACCTATGTTTGGTCTCTTTTGGTAGCAGTTTGGACAACTTGATATTATTAGGTTCACTTTTAGTTCCAATGTTTATTTCTTCAGCATCCTCTTCATTAGGATGGATTACAGGCTTGCGAGGTATACCATTTTTATCAAAAAACCTTTCTAAAGGGACCGGGCCTTTAGGTATGAAATTAATTTTTAGTTGCACAATCTTGTGATTTTCTATTTTGTTTTTTAATTTCATGTTTGAGTTTTCTTCTTCTTCATGATAGCTACTTCTCTCAACCTCATCATTTTCTTGGTCAATGGATGTGCTGGAAAATTCTTCTACCATTTCTAAAAATGTTTTTATCTGCTGGTAATCTTCAAACACCTGCCAATGTTTAGTGTTATTTGGTATTGATGGTCTATAAATCATTTCCACTTCTTGTTTAATTTTGAGTTGTACAGGAGGTTTAAAATCATTGGCTTCTACTGCTAAAGTATCATCTTTATGATTGTCTTCTCTAGGAACAACATAAATATTAAATGCATGAAAGAAATTATCAATCAAATCCCATTTTTCATTCCTATAATCTCTAATTCTAAGATGATTTCTATGATAATTTGCTTTTATTTGGTGCACTATCAACTTAGAGTCTCCAAAAACTGCAATTTGAGTTACTCCAATTCTTTTTGCTGCCTCTAATCCAAAAATCAATGCTTCATATTCAACCACATTGTTCATGGTTTCAAAATTCAATTTAAATGACAACAGTAATTCCTATTTGTTAGGGGAAATAAGAAATACACTAGGTCCAACTTCCTCCTTGGTAGAATATCCATAAAAGTGCATGTCCCATATTTGGTCTTATGTGTGCTTTATCTCTTTTACTAGCCTCAAAGGATACATCTCTTTGTCATAGTCACTTCCTCCAGAAAACATACACCAACCCATATCATATTCAACAAGATATATAGGGTAGTTTATAGGACTACTTCCATCACTTAGTACATATGCATAAATGGCTTCCCTGTACAATCTTCTTATTTCTCCTGCAAATAAATGGATAGTTGCATATTTCATGTCCATCTGCATAGTTCCACCCATTCTCTCTGCATAAGTCCTTGAAAGTAACATACCATAACTTGGTAGAACATAAACTATTACAACATCAGGCATGATGCTATTAGAGGGAAGCTATGCTAAGGTAACAACCAAATATTTGATTATTCCAATACACTTCATAGGTTTTGAGTCAAAACTGCAAATTTCATGATAGGGCCTTGTGACTTCTAGTCCTAATTCTTCCATTATGATTTTAGGAATGAGATTATGAGATGATCCATAATCAAGCATACAATTATGTATCAACTCTCCATGTAGAAACATAGTGATATAGAATGATGGAATGTAATCTGTTTCATCTATACAACAGGGCCTACCTCTTTGAGCCTTTTTTCTGTCTTAGTGGCTTTCACCACCTCTGCACAAATCATATCATTGGCTTGTTTGAAAAGGTCCACTTTATCAAGTTGGATAAACAAGGACCATTCCAAAACATGCCTTGTAGCTTTGTAATCTTTTAGGCTGGAAGACTTGGGAACCATGGGCTCAACTACTAAATATATGAATGTGTCACTGATGGCACTATCTTCCATTGTAAGCAATATTTTATTAGTAGGCATATCCTGCAACTTGTCTTCATTTACATTTTATAAATTTCCCTTTCTAATTTCCCTGTTGATAGCTTGTAAATAAGTTTGCACCAGTATACTATCCTCTAGGAGTTATTGTTTTGGATTTTTGTGGCACTGTGAATGCCAAGGATGGATAGCGCATCATCCTGGTTAGTGTTTTACCTAATAATACTGTTGGTTTATCTATCTCACCAATATCTTAAGACACTTCAACTTCAATTTCTCTTATGGATAATGCCTAGGCCTCCTTTGTAGGATCAACATTTTGCCTTTTTAACTTGAGGAGATGTCTGATCCTCATCCATTTCCATCTCATCTGCCCCTCTTTTTTGTCTTACTGTTTTCTCAGGCTCCCTTGAAGTTGTTGCTTCTTTCAGAATTTGTTCAACCACTTTCCAGCTATTTTTATTAGCAATGTTTATTAAGTCAGGCCCGAGAGTTAATTTATAAGCTGAATTTTTCTTTTCTTTCCTTTATTTTGATATTACTCCATGTGGATCATAGGAAACTACTTCATCTTTCTCCAAGCTTAATTGTTCTAAAAATCCTTCGAGGAAATGTACAACTTTAGATATCTTATTTGGAAGGGGCCCACATCTTTTGGAATATGAAAATATTTGGGTTGTTTCACACTTCCAAAATGAAGCTCATATAATAAAAGTCTTCGTCTGGTGTATTCCATTGCCACAATTCTCACTGTCAAGAGCATGTGTAGCTTGTATGGTTTCCCTTCAAATCCATATATCCTTAGAATTGTGTGATCTTCAAAGATGAACCGGTCACTAACTCTGGTTTCAGGTGTAAATTGCATCCACTCCTTGCCTTCTCTGGGCATTCTAGGCAAATCTATCTCTTGGATAACCATATAGGAAATTCTCATGACCTTATTGGCAAATTGTGTGAAATAACATGTTATACTATAGAACGGGTACCCACACGAGTTCTCGTTTTTTTAGAGCTCACATTCAATGGTTATTTTTACTCTTCAATTGAAAAGTGGTGCTACTAGTAGCATCCATTTTTTTTCCAAAGCTAAAATTGTAACTTTTTTAAAACCCCGATTGACACAGTTATGATCAAAACCCTAAATCAATGCCTAAATAAAAAAATGGTGCTCCCAGAGTCACCATCCATCTTTTTTAGGATTAAAATTATGTCTTGTTTGAAACTGTGTCCCTAGCAATTGACATGTCGCAACCAAAGCCCTAAAATCAGCCCCCAAATCAAGAACCAACATTTCCATGACACCCTCATTTTCCTTTCTAAGATCAAAATTACATCTTATTTGACACCATGACCTTAACAGATGGTACTAATGCAACAACAAATGTCAAAATAAACCTCTACATAGAAAAAAAAATATTAAAAGTAGCCACCATTTATTTTCTCAAATTAAAATTACACACTTTTCCAAAACATGACTCAATTTAAAAATAAAAACTTCAAAAACAAAAATAAAAACATTTTCTAACTAAAAACAATATTAAAAAAACACATAAATAAAACAAATATTAAAAAAATTCAAATAAATTTTAGATTACAAACAAACACAACATACAAATAAATAAATAAATAAATAAATAAATATATATATATAACAAATTAAAAATAATATAAAAAATTAAAAACCAAACCATTATAAAAATCAATTAAAATATTAAATACATATTATATAAAACAAAATAAATAAATAACACAAAATTATATGGCATAGTATATAATTAAAAAAAATAAACAAAATACATATATTAAAAAAAAACATAATATATAAAAAGCAAAAGCCAACCTACAACCCAACATATTATATATTAAGCTAACGAATTTAATACATTGAGACCAAACCAGCATAGATCCAAATCCCAGGCTCTATCAAGCGCCGAGAGGGATCAAATCTTTGGAGGTGCAGACCTCTTCTTAAGTATTGCACTCAACTATCAGCTTTAATGTGATTCAGACCAAAAAGCACATTTTTTTTATTTAAGGTCCACAAATAATATTTTTATTATTAATATTTAATACTACTTATGGCTGCATATAATATTTTTTATTTTGTTAGGAAAAAACATTAAAACATCTCCCCATACATAGTTTTAAAACCATGTGCAAGGCCCTCCTAAAATCATGGGTTGTTTAGGAGGCCTTGCACATGGTATTAAAACCATTTACAACTACCTCCTAAACCATGTACAACAAAACCATGGGTTTTTTAGGAGGCCTTGCACATGGCTTTAAAACCATTTGTAAGGCCCTCCTAAACCATGTACAATAAAACCATGGGTTTGTAAGAGGCCTTGCACATGGTTTTAAAACCATGTGCATGACCAACATTTTTTTTGCGGATAATTCAATTTTTTATTTTTATTACTTTTTATAATTTTGTTAAGTAGAAACATTACAACATCTCCTCTATATTGTGTTGTTTTTCTCACGGACATTTTTTTATGGCAGATAATTAAATTTTTTATTTATTTTTTATTATTTTGTTAGGTAGGAACATTGCAACATCTTACTCATATTAGATTGTTTTTGTGGCTGACATTTATTTTGGAAGATAATTAAAAGTTTTGTTTTTCATAGACGACATCTATGTAACGTTACGTAATATTACAATGTTACGTAACATTACAACGTTACGTAACGTTACAAGATCTCCCCCATACTGGACTGTAGAGCGCCTCTCGGCACAAACATATTTTATAAAACAGAGAATATATAAAAAACAAAACATAATATATAAAAAGCAAAATCCACACAAAACATATTATAATTTAACGTAACGAATAATGCATTCAAACCAAAACATATTCTATTAACCTAACTTGATATGCGCATATGTGTTTAACGTAACGAATAATGCATTCAAACCAAAACATATTCTATTAACCTAACTTGATATGCACATATGTGTAGTTTTGAAAGGGTAATGGGCCGTGGCAACCCCTCCCCCATTACCCTTTAAACTACAAATTTGTGCATGTTAAGTTAGTTTAATAAAATATATTTGTTAAGTGTTTTGTTTTACATGTTGGATTTTGTTTTTTTATAATAATAATAATAATAATAATAATCTATTTTTAAGGTCACCGCCAAGCGAGACATCAAATTGGTGTATAATGGGTTGTGTTTTTTATATGTATTTTGTATTATGTGTATTTTATATAATATATTTTTAATTGTTTTATATATTCTGTTATGTTTTTGGTTTGTTTTTATTTTTATTTTTTATATATTTTTTAATTTGTTTGTTTTATATATTTGGTGATTTTGTTATTATTTAAAAAAATGTTTGCAATTTTAATTTGAGAGAAGAAAAGTTTGTCATTACTAGTATTTATTTTTGATCCAAGGGTTTGTTTTGGCATTTTTGTTGCATCGGTATCAAATGTTAAGGTCACAATTCCAAACCAGATGTAATTTTGATTTTGGAAAGAAAAATAAGTGCTCCATGGTAGCACCGGTTTTTTATTCGAGGGGTGATTTTATGGTTTTGGTTGTAATGGTGTCGATTACTAGGGCCATTGTTCCAAACAAAGCATAATTTTAAACCCCCCCCCCCCCCACCCCCCAAGAAAAAAATATGACAATTCTCAGAGAACTACCTTTTGATTCGGGCATTGATTTAGGTTTTTTATCGCAACCACACTGACCGAGGTTTCAAAAGGGGGTGCTACTAGTAGCACCACTTTTTGATTTGATGGTTGTTCTTGTTGTTTTTGGTGCAAAAAAATGCGTTATTAAGGCTAGAGTTCTCGTTCTATAGTATATTGTGTTAAATTTGAATTGTTGGCCTTCCTGATGAATATAAGATTCCACTCATATACATGGATGTCCATGTCTACCCGATTGGTCATATTCAAGCCTAGACTTTCAAACTAATTGGAATTTTGATGGAGGAACATGAAGAATAAACACGATGGAAACCTAAATATCTCCTGAGCATGAAACTCTGTTAACTGTTGGTTTAGAATCTGAGCTATGAAAGCATGAGTATTGTATTTAGGATTTTGGTCCACTACTCGCTAGAATTGTGAAATAAAGCCTAAAACATATGCATTTACTTCTTCTTTGTTTGTATACCCTAATATGCAACACAATAGGGAAATGATCTTACTAGCTTCAGGCTTGAAGAAAATAGTTTTAAATGGTGGTTTTGGGTTTACAGATATCGTTTCAGCTTCCATATGATAGTTCAGGACTGTGGCTTTGTCAGCTGTGCTTAGGATTTGGTATTGCAAGGCTAACTCTCTTTCTCCAAACGGTATGAGTTCTTCTTCTTCTAGTAAAGCAAACATTCTCCTAATTCTTTGAGTATCGACATTACAAACGACCCTGGTTCTATCAGGGGAGAAAATGGTTCTTTGGCTTGGTGAATAGCATGTTGAACACCACACTGTAAACTCAAGGAAATGTACTATAGGAGGGAAAACAAAGCGTATCAATTTTGAATTCCATAACTTGTGAGGGTCTTGGTCTGAAGATGCTTTGTAGCAGGCTTCATAAAATGTTTGTATTAGGTATGAATGGGCGATTTCTGGCTCTTTGATATCAACCTGATGGTAAAAAAGGACAAATTTTCGGTCGGGATGGACTTGGGGGTAGCCTCATAGGTTGGTTGTTCCATTTTAATAATTTAAATTCATTTCTTGGGGGTCAATTTGACAATTTGGATTAGGGAAAAACCTCTTCACTGTTTGACGGTAAAAAATGAACATAGGTGGGTTAAAACTGGCTTACCCAGTTAGATGACGTAGATGGAGACTTATGTCTGGGAAACCGAGCAAGGAAAATTTTAAGAATCCATACTTATTTAAAAGTGTATAAACCTTGGTGAATCTTACCAATTCGTAAATTGTTAATTATAAAATATTTGCCGATATTTTTCTTAAAATGTTTTAATTTCTAAGGATTTTATATAGTTTATATAATAATCTGGAGACTTTTATAATGAAAATATTTTACCCCATCAAAATTGGGCAAAACAAGGCTTCAAAAAATGTAAATTGGCGAATACATTTTTGGAAAAAAACATGGAAAAATAGCCCATGGGATAAATTTCGCCCCTAAAATTTTCCTTGCAACTGAGTTGGTTGTTGACTAGACTTACTGGGGTGTTTTTATCTATGATTCATGATACTTCCAAGTGCATGACCAATAATGGCTTAGCATAACAAACACAAATTGACTTTAACCAAGATTTAGATTCAACGAGACACTCGACATGAGATTAATGGTTGGGTGTAAGTGATGTGATCCTTGACATCAGTCCTAGTTAGATGACTCAGTTTGAGAGGATGCCATGGATTGATAGTGAGGTCACCTTTTTTCCTATGCAGAAATCACCCTAGTTTCCTAGGGTGGTAACACATACTTGCCGATGTGGTTTTGAAAAGGCCCTCAATCATGCACAACCAATAAGGATTTGCCACGTGCTCTTGGGCAGTATTACCTTTTTCTCATGGTCAGGGCCCTCCATCGTATGCACACTTTACGGATGTGGCGTTGGATTTAATCTCACTTTTTGAAAAGTGATTGTGAGCCTTATAAATTTAATTACTTATCACTTTCTCTCATGTGATTTATCTATCAATCATTGATGAGATTGATTGGTCGATGGATCCGCTCAACCATTTTCAATCTTAAATTTTTGACTTCTTTACCTAGCGCTATTCATCTTGGTCGTTCAATAAAATGAAGATCAATGACTATACACTTGTCCTTGGGTTTGCACTCGGTTTTCGGATTTTTGTCCCCTGTTAAGCTTTGATTTCATTCAGTCCTTTAGCATCGAAAATGTCTAGATGATCCAATGGTTTGACTTTGTTTTTCATAGTATTAGAGAACCCCTGAACGATCTTAGTACTAAAAGAACCCTAAAATGGTATTGTCTACAGATTTATCATTGCCATAAGCTAATATATTGCAAATTAATGAGGTGTCCTCTTTGGAAATTATTGAGAGTTTATCAGTTGCATAAGGATGGGGTTCTAATGGGACCTAGATTCCTCCTTTCAAGTGATGAGACAAAAGGCAGCTCTTCCCAACGGGTTTCATTATCTAGTATACTGGGGTGAGGTCTCCCTTGTCCAAGAATTGTAGTGCAGGAAGGTTAGGAAAGCATAACATTTTTTCCAAGGAATCCTGGGATATTATACATAGAGGCTTGTATTTATTTGAGGACATAATTACTCTTATTTTTATTATGGTATCATGCAGAACACTAGCTAATAATATCATGGAAAAGTACATCTCGAGGGTAAACAACTTGGGTTAATTTTTTCTCTCAGATGTGACAAGGATCTTGGTTTGTGTCAGCGTTGGATTTAGATTAGAAAATGGTGTGGTAGAGGCTATACGTGGTCATGAAATTGTCAAATATATCTATGGCATGATCGTACAAATTTTCATCGGTAGAGATGCCGGATTTTGGGGGCTTGGATTTTGATGATGAGGCTATGGTAAATCGACTGCTTATGTGAGGATAAAAATATCAAGGTGAAGAAAAACTGCTGAGAGGGTCAAAATTTAATTACCAATGACTATGTGTATGATTGGGTGGTGCTAATTTGGATGCTATACCTACACATACAATCCTCTTCTTCTTCTTGGTAGGGTAAAATTGAATAGTAAATTTGGATATTTCCCTTTTAATGGTCCACCAATTTGAAATTTGACAAATGGAACGTAATAATTGGGAAAATTTGAGATGACATCCTATGATGTTATCGGGCCCACCTGGAACATGTAACTTAGTTAGTGGTACACATATAAGTTGACTCACCATATCTTTCCAACATGGAGGTCCCTTTTATGCTTTCATGACCATAGGTGGAAAACCGCTTCTTGGTAAACCATAATGGTAATGACTAGAGGATAAAGTGGTTTTAGAATGCATTTGGAGATACATTACTAGTATGAATCCTCCACACATCCTAGAGGTTTGGGGCCAACAACACCTTGGATTGCTCATATCCTCCTCACATCTTCATGATGTGCTATCGCTGACGACCATTGATCTGTTGTACCTTTGTCGTGATGTGCTCACCTACATTTTACCCCCCTTTTTTGGGAAATAGGTCATGGTCTTGATCATATGAATTTATTGCACTAACACCTGCTCTGCTTTGACATCCTGTCACTTCTTCCTTTGCCTATTAGTTGTCAACATCTAGTCACCCTGCAAAACTATCTTGGTCCTTTCGAGCGCTCTTTGAGAATTATTTAGCCTATTCTTAAGCTCCCAGGGTCTTATAGCAATGTATGCATAACCTCTTTTGTATATTTCTGTCTCTTTATATTTATAAAGTTACGTTCCCAATGCTTTTTAAAAATTGGAACCATTTTAGTGTTAAAAATTTACAATAGTTGCAACAATATGACAATAACTACACTATAAGGAAGAAGATATTAATGATGTTTTTTAATAAATACCTCTCACAATTTTTTAAAATAAATATGCATGATGTTTATACACATTATAACGTTGGAGGAATTTGTTTTTGATATTACACATCTAACAGTCACATCTAAGATACACATTTAAAAAACATGAACATTCACATCTAAAATCACCTAACATCATCTAAAATAAACATATAGTAATTATATCTAAAATCACTTAACATCATCTAACGTACCATCATCATCATCATCACCACCTAAAAAACATGAACATCATATAACATAACCATCACACACACATGAAAAACATCATCTAACATACATATTTATCATCACCTATCAAACATAAGTACCATGTTACATATACATAAAAAAATTAGCTAACATAATCTAACATATGTTAGAGATTTAATGGCTATATAAGAACTTTAAACATTTAGCATTATTTCATCATAACCATAACATTAGGACCACTGAAATAAAGACAAGCACACCAAGACAAAAGAACACAAAGATTTATCCTGGGAATCCCTCTTGGGGTAAAAAACCTAGAAAAACTTCCTCAATATAGAATTCAACCAAGTATATTGAACAACCCCAAGAACAAGACTAACAACTTCCTCTCTCAAGTGAACTTCTTCATTCTCTCTCTTTCACACTTTCTTGAGTGAGTTCTATGTCTAAACGAGGGAGCACCTCCCCTATTTATACTGATCAAGTGAGTGAACTTTTAACTTAACTAGGCAGGCCTGTTTGTCTAAACAGAGTTGAATTACCTAGGGAGACTAAAAATAACATTCATATAATATTCTTGTGGTTACTATTGACCTGACCTAAAATTAAGGTTTTACCTCAAGACTTTTACATAACCAATAACATCAAGGACATATCCAAAAGGAGGAATAATAAAAGTACGATAAAAATACTATAGAATATATTTTGAAGTTACTTTTCTTTAACACTCCCTCTTAACAATGAAGGTATTGTTAGTTTTTGTTAGATCTTATTAGCTTAGTTAGGATCTTTATTTGAAAGAATAACAAGTACAACAATATTCATAAGATAGAAAAAATACACAATGCACAAATATTTTCACCTAGAAAACCATAAAGGAGAAAACCCCGCAAACTTTTTCAGAATAGTACAGTCACAAAGACCGTGTCATAATATGATCAATCCCCGTAATAAGAAGTCTCCATCAGCTATCTATCTCTCCTCCTTGTCTCTCTCTCTCTCTCTCATGCGAACTTGAGTGAGTGTGAGGTGTGTATAACTGAGGGAGGGTGCCTCCCTATTTATACTAATCAAGTGACTGACCTATTACATGATTGGGGTCGACCTCTTACCCTAACAGGGCCGACTTCTCCTAGAGAGACTCCAAATACACATTACATGATGTTACATTGTGGACTATTGCCCTGGATTACAACAGAGGTTGTACCTAAAGATCTGTACACAATAATGATATCCTGAAAGGAGGTAAACACATATCTAATGGGGGTACAACAACATACAATGATAATATACATCGAAATATATTATGAAGTTACAAATACATCAACACTCCCTCTTAAATAGGAAGGTATTCTTTGTCGTCCATAGTCATCAACACATCTTGTCAAGTATTCATCGCAGAGTCATCATTAAGGATTCATAGAGTCATCATCATAACTGCTACCATCATCATCTTCTTATCGATCATCAAAAGGTACTATCTGTGATTGAAAGTTTCTATAGAGCCAACCCTTTTTCATGCTGGGTGTAAGCCTAGTCCTCATCCAGGTCTTCATCACATTTTTGAACAAGCCATCTTGTAGGAACAATACATGACCTTATTTATATTGCCACGACAATAACCTAAGTCTCCTACCTTTATCTTGTCGTATCCAGATAATCTCTTTTGTCCTGCACAAAACAAAACAAAACATATAGAGCACACAAAGCACATATCAAATGCAGACCACCTGCGTTCTATCACCATAGTAGTATCTCAGGATATTTCACGTCATTAAGACAACCTATAACATCTACTATGCAAGAATTTCCTAGGAGCACACTCAGTGCATTATGTCTCTACACGATCAACCTGTGTTCTACAAGTAAAGGAGAACCACCTAGGTGCACCTCACGTGATTGGTGACCGTATCATCTCCAAAATGGGAACACACACATGTATAGATATATATGTAAGGATTTATTACAACCGAACAACCTGCTATACCATATATTTTATGTTCCAGGTCAATCTCAAGGACTTATTACATCTGCACAACCAACGCCCATGATCTTTTCCATTCAGACAACCTTCGAGGCGTATTACATCCGAGTAACCTGCGTACCATGCTAGGGGTACTTTTATACTTGGACAACTCACAAGACTTATTACATCCTAATAACTTGCATACCATGATAGGACACATATTTACATTTGAATAATCCATCTCAGGACTTATTACATCTCAATAACTTACGTACCACACCAGGGGTCTTATTTTCATTTGGTTAACCTGTCTTAGGATTGATTACATCTGAGTAATTTGCGTATCATGCTAGGACTCAGAAAACCTACAGGACTGATTATGTCTAAGCAACCTGCTACACCAGGTTCTTTTCTACTCAGACAACCTATCTCATTTTCCATGTGAGATATCATGCATCACCATCTTCTAGTCTCTCGCTATTTCTAGCATAGAGACATATCAAGGATGATTACATCCAAGGATAACTTGTAAGATTTTCCATGACTTATCCAAGGACAACCTACAAGACTAATTATGTCTGAGCGACCTATTATCTTTGCTAGGATGTTATGCTAAGACATCTTGTCTCTCCAGCTATGCTAGAACTCATCATTCCCTCTTTTGAGGGGTCTCGTTCCGGATCACATCAATTATTTCTCTGAAGTACTCGAACTTCACTCTGGCTAGAGGCTTGGTTAGAACATCAGCTATTTGCTCGTCCGTGTTAAATTTTCATATGCTTAACTAAGACATTAGTATTTCATTTCACTTTCATAACAAAAGCATATAAATAGGATCACTGAAAGATAGACAAGCACAACCATACAAAATGAACACAAATATTTATCCTGGGAAAACCCTAAAGGGAAAAACCCAGCAAAAGCTTCCTCAATATAGATGTCCCAAAAAGATAAAAGATAAAACCAACAAGGAGATCAAATCTTGATCCTCCTCATTCTCCAGCTACTTCTCTTCTCCACTAATGTGCTACACAAGTGAGAGTGTGTTCAAATGAGGAGAGCTACACCTCTATTTATATTCATCCGTTCACTTCAATTAACTCATTCAACATGTAGGCTCGAGTTAATCATGTAGGCTCGAGTTACACATGTAGGCTCAAGTAACCACACTGGGGTGCTAATGACCCACCTTTACAATTAGAGGGGACAACCTCATGACTCTTATTAGCTCTTCCGATTAGAAGCATCGGGGTACAAGATAATACAAGTGGTTCTCCCAATAGGACCATCGGGGACCACAAAAGATACATATAGAATATTCTTCGAAGTTACAATATTTCAACACTCCCCCTTAACGAGAAGGGTATTCTACAACAACATCAGCAACAACAATAGTAGGAGAGAGATAGAGGACATCATCAGCATCATCAGGGTAACGCATCTATAAATCATTGGAAGCTTTTCAACATTATGTAGTCTTCATCTTCAATCTTTAGTCTTCATCATCATTAATACTTTGAATGCTTCGATTAGCAACATCTTCAGCACTTTGACCTTTCGATTAGCAACATCATCTTCAGCACTTTGACCTTTCGATCAGCAACATCATCTTCAGCACTTTGACCTTTCGATCAGAAACATCATCTTCAGAACTTTGACCTTTCGATCAGCATCATCTTCAGCACTTTGACCTTTCGATCAGCAACATCATCTTCAGCACTTTGTCCATTCTATCAACAACATCATCTTCAGTACTTTGACCTTTAGATCAGCAACATCATCTTCAGCACTTTGACCTTTCGATCAGCAACATCATCTTCAACACTTTGACCTTTCGATCAGCATCATCTTCAACACTTTGACCTTTCGATCATCTTCAGCACTTTGACCTTTCGATCAGCAACATCATCTTCAGCACTTTGACCTTTCGATCAGCAACATCATCTTCAACACTTTGACCTTTCAATCAGCAACATCTTCTTCAGCACTCTAACCTCTCGATCAGCAACAACATCATCATCATACTTTGATCTTTTGATCAGGAACATCATCATCATCATACTTTGATCTTTCAATCAGAAACATCATCATCATCAAAACATCATTATTATCAAAACATCAACATCATCAAAACATCAACATCATCATCATCAAAACATCATTATTATCAAAACATTAACATCATCAAAACATCAACATCATCATCATCAAAACATCAACATGATCCTTCCTTTCGGAATTACGGTATCAACATGTCTGTGGTACTCAGATGATCCTTCCTGTCGGAATTACAGGATTTAGGTCTTTACGGAGTTACTAACAATCCTTCCTTTTGGAATTATGGGATCAATACATCTGTGGAACTCAGAAAATCCTTCCTATTGGAATTATGGGATCAAGTCAATGATCCTTCCTTTCGGAATTACGGGATTTAGGTCTTTACGGAGTTACTAACGATCCTTCCTTTCGAAATTATGGGATCAACACAGTTATGGAACTCAGATAATCCTTCCTGTTGGAATTACGGGATCAAGTCTTTATGGAGCTACCAATGATCCTTCCTTTTGGAATTACGGGATTTAGGTCTTTACGGAGTTACTAATGATCCTTCCTTTCAGAATTACGGGATTTAGGTCTTTATGGAGTTACTAATGATCCTTCCTTTCAGAATTACAGGATCAACACATCTGTGGAACTCAGACAATCCTTCCTATTGGAATTACAGGATCAAGTCAATGATCCTTCCTTTCAGAATTACGGGATTTAGGTCTTTACGGAGTTACTAAAGATCCTTCCTTTCAGAATTATGGGATCAACACAGTTGTGGAACTCAGACAATCCTTCCTATTGGAATTACGGGATCAACACATCTGTGGAACTCATACAATCCTTCCTATTGGAATTACGGGATAAATTCAATGATCCTTCCTTTCGTAATTACGGGATTTAGGTCTTTACGGAGTTACTAATGATCCTTCCTTTCAGAATTACGGGATCAACACAGATGTGTAACTTAGACAATCCTTCCTCTAGGAATTATGGGATCAACACACATTCTCGAGTACTGAAGTCACCGGATCCGTTCTGAACCGAAGTTCAAGGATGATACAATCCTACCACATTCACGGGGACCGAGATCTCTAGATACATTTTGAACCAAGGTTTAGAGATGATGCAATCCACCACTTTCATGGGGGTCGAGACCTCTGGATACATTTTGAACCGAAGTTCAGGGATGATGCAATACTACCACTTTCATGGGGGCCGAGACCTCCGGATACAGTTTGAACCAAGGTTCAGGGATGATGCAATCCACCACTTTCACAGGGGCCGAGACCTCGAGATAAATTTTGAACCGAAGTTCAAGGATGATGCAATCCCACCAGATTCACGAGGACCGAGGTCACTGGATCACTTTTGGACAGATGTCCCGGGATGATACAATCCCTCTTCATTCTCGAAGACCGAGGTCTCCGGGTCACTTTTGGGAAAGTGCCCAGGGATGATACAATCCCACCACATTCTCGATGACTGAAGTCACTGGATCACTTCTAGACATATGTCCCAGGATGATACAATCCCTCTTCATCCTCGAAGACCGAGGTCTCTAGGTCACTTTAGGGAAAGTGTCCAGGGATGATACAATCCCACTGCAGCATCACTACTCCCCCTTTCGAGGAAGGTCTTTCTGAACCACACCAAGCTTGTCTCGAAAGTGTTCGAACTTTACTCGAGACAGAGGCTTTGTCAGCGCATCATCATCTAAACCATCTTCATCTACATCTTCAGTATGTGAATATTGAACTGTCACCATCTGTATCTCCAGTATGTGAGTACTGAAAGCATCATCAGGTCACCATCATCTGCATCTACAGTATGTAAATACTGAAACATCATTTATATCTTCAGTATGGGAATACTGAAATCATCATCATCTCTATATTCAGTATAGAAATATTGAATCACCATCATTTGTATCTACAGTATGTAAATACTGAAACATCATCATCTGCATCTTTATCTTGAATGTAGAAATACCGTATTTCTCTGTGTTACGACGGAACACAGGGTTCTCTGTTATCACAACTCTCGTTATCACATAGAATCAATGTAGTATCCATCTTCAGTTCAAAGAGACCTGATATCAGCTTCTGAAGCCATATGGCTTCACAACTTAGTATAGCAATCTACTATGTATTCTGCTTCGGCCATGCTACGAGAAACACTGGACTATTTCCTGCTAAACCATGAACTCATAGTAGACCCCAAACAAAAGCATCTACCTAATGTGCTTTTCCTGTCTGAGATACTTCCATCCCAATCTGCATCTGTGTAGCCATACAGTATATACTCATGGCTACCATCATAATATAAACCAAATTCTATAGTCCCTTTCAGATATCTCATCACATGTTTTGCAGTTACTAGGTGAACCCGTCTTGGTTGAACAAGATATTGACTTAAGGTGTTCACAGCAAAACAAATGTCTGGTCTGGTATTTGTTAAGTACATCAATGACCTAATGATCTATCTATAATGAGTCATATCCACTAACTCTGATGAGTCATCAGCTAACAGCTTCAGGTTGGAGTCCATGGGTGTGGCCATGGATTTGCATTCCAACATATTGAATCTCTTCAATATCTCTACTGCATACTTTCCTTGGTTGAGAAAGATTTATTCTGAACTTTTCCATACTTCCAGACCTAGGAAATAATGCATTAACACAAGGTCTTTCATATCAAATTCTTCTGCTAGTTTCTTCTTGCTTTCCATGATCTGTTTCTCATTCCCTGTCAAGAATAAGTCATCCACATATAATAACAGAATGACAGGTTCATCTTCTTCAACCTTGAGATAAAGGTTAGGATCAGCTTTACTCTTGGTAAAGTCTCAATCCGGCAGGAAGCTATCCATCATGTCGTACCATGCCAAACTTAGATATCTTTTGTAGTCACTCCCCCTGAAGTGGAGTATCATCTTCCCTCTTCATTCTGTACAGGTGGCTCTATGCTTGATATATACTTGTCAATAGAGTATGTCATGTCATGAACCTTGCTTTGTACACTTGTTCTTGTAGATCCATATGGAAGATACTAAGTACTTCCCTTTATGTCTCGAAATCATATCGTATACATCATTCCCCATGATCAACTGTTATTCTTTGATCATAGCTTCTTTCATAGCATTCTTTTCTTCATCTTGAGTTATCTTTCGTACCCATGGTGGTCTTCATCCTTCGAGGTGGATCTACCGCTCTCTGAAGCTCTTTCTTCCGTCATGGTGTCTCTGACCCTGGGAGCTTTAGATTCATGTTTATTGGAGTGAATTTTGAATTGTCATCACTTGTTCTTCGGAACACGTCTCATCCTTGTTTTCTTGTAGGAGGTTGTTCAGGACCTTTCCTACAATTCAAATGTACCAATTGCATGGTTAGAAATATTTCATAAAACATATGCATACCGACAAATTATTATGCATCATGCAACTGTTTAGCCAATACAACATTCATCCATATCTCACGGAAACTTTCTAGATGCCTTCCATCTCTACCATGACATCATTGAGATTGTGCACTAATCCAATATGTCAGCAACGAGGTTTCATTCTTGATAAGTAGCAATGGAGAGATGTATAGCACCATGAGCTACTTACTGATCACATGCATATTAGTAGTATACAATCATTAATGCAAATAATCTATCATGTATAACACATCAACTGAATATAATCAAATGCATAACAAAACAATATCATTAAATGGCAATTGAATACTTATCTTTTGTTTGTTTCGTGAGTAGACTCCTTCTTGATCATCTTCTTCATTCATGAAATCATCATTTCTTATCCAAATGATAAGATGGATAAGAGGTTCGTCAAGAATTTAGTTCTTCATATTCCTCATCGCTTGAGGGATCTTCTTTGAATGGTGAGAGCTTGATCTTCAATTTGCTCCCATCTTGCTTCTTCTCTTCTTCTTCCCAGAGTCAACTGAAAGTAATCACTTCCTTTTGGCACACATTCCTCACATGAATGAATCCCATTATCATGGGAGGTCATTCAAGGTGGCTATCACCACTTCTGCATTCTCTGCTTCTTCTTCTACTGCTTCAAGATGTTATGCATTCTGGATCTTCACATTCTTCAATTGTTTTCTGAAATCCATCTTCTGAATTATGTTCTTATCTTCAAATAGCTTGATCAAGGAATCAAACATCTTCGGTGTCTTTAGGGAAGACACTTGTGGTACAAGTTGATCCATGATTGAATCAACAATGATCTTCTTGTCCTTGATTAAGTTCTTCTTGTGTAAGGCTTTGAGGCTCATCTCCCTCTAGAACTGGAACCTCTCTACTCATGCAGGTGTCCAATTCATTTTCTTCAGAGAGATCAAATACTTCCATGCTTGGAATTTTTCAAATTCACCAAGCTTATCATCAAGATGATGTGATAGATCACTTTGAAATAAGAGCCTCAAATGCAAATAGCAAAAGATTAGATCTTACCGATTGGAGGTGTCCGTCCTGCTTCCGGAGCTGGCTGATCTAGGGTTTGTCAAAGAAACTCTAATTTTTAAAACTTGGAATGTTTCAGATCTGATTGGATATAAAGATAGATCTCTTCAAATGGAGCTGTCCAATGTACTCCTTTTCTGAAAACAGTGGAGGGAAGCTCCCGGAACAGGAAGCCCTAGTTTTCCAATTTCTTCTGCAGAAATGCCTGTTACTGTTTCTATCATATCTCTGAAATTATTGTTCCTCTGTGTTTGAAATTTCATACTGAGGTAAAATAGTATTTACCTGATCCAAAACCATAGGTTTCATCAGAATTTGTTTCACCAATTGGGATTTATGATCATTTTATCAAGGAGACCTATTACAGGACTGTTCAGAACAGTGAAGTTGTACGGCATGCCACGTGTAACTGGTTCATCTTCAGGTTCTGAAATTTGGACCAAAGAAATTAAAGGCCATGATATTTCTAGAAAATATTTAGGAATTCCATTTGGACCTATGTATCCCAACCTACAGTAGTTCTCCCCAGGTGTCCTGTTTATGGATGAATTCTGGAAGAGGCTGGAACCCTAACTTGGAGGGATCATATCTCCAAGAATATAGTGAATATGAGGCTGCATTTTGGAAAAAATGTACATCAGGAGTTTATCTCTAGCCTCTGAAATTTTCAACTCCTTATCCTTCACCAATATCGGAATATAGCGAAAGTACCAAAACTTAGCAGTTTTAGAATTTAGGGTTTTTCTAGCTCAAGGTCAAACTAGGGTTTGACTTTCCCGGAGTTTCACCCAACCGAAAATATTGATATAGGTCTCTAAAATTCGATTTTGATGAGGAGAGAAATCCTATTCTAGGCTCACTCAAAAATTCCTCTTCTGCAAGAAGCCCTAATTTCCCGCACCGAAAACTAAAAATGCTCGGAATCGAATTCTGCTTCGACAGAAAGATGCGCCCTTCAATGGGGAGTCAACCTAGCCTTCTTTTACTGATCGATTGTGGAGAGAGAACCAAAAAGTAAGAAGCCCTAGCTTCTGTATCTACACAATGTCTTCTTTCAGGGTGGCTCTGATACCATGTTAAATTTTCATATGCTTAACTAAGACATCAGTATTTCATTTCACTTTCATAACAAAAGCATATAAACAGGATCACTGAAAGATAGACAAGCACAACCATACAAAAGGAACACAAATATTTATCCTGGGAAAACCCTAAAGGGAAAAACCCAGCAAAAGCTTCCTCAATATAGATGTCCCAAAAAGATAAAAGATAAAACCAGCAAGGAGATCAAAGCCTGATCCTCCTCATTCTCCAGCTACTTCTCTTCTCCACTAATGTGCTACACAAGTGAGAGTGTGTTCAAATGAGGAGAGCTACACCTCTATTTATATTCATCCGTTCACTTCAATTAACTCATCTAACATGTAGGCTCGAGTTAATCATGTAGGCTCGAGTTACACATGTAGGCTCAAGTAACCACACTGGGGTGCTAATGACCCACCTTTACAATTAGAGGGGACAACCTCATGACTCTTATTAGTTCTTCCGATTAGAAGCATCAGGGCACAAGATAATACAAGTGGTTCTCCCGATAGGACCATCGGGGACCACAAAAGATACATATAGAATATTCTTCGAAGTTACAATATTTCAACAGTCCGTTGCCACGTACTAGAGATTCATTGCTGCTCTCTGCACCATATCCCTGATATAGTGGAACTTGATCTCTATGTGCTTCGACTTGTCATGGAACACAATGTTCTCTGACAACTTCACACAAATATGATTGTCACAGAATATACAAGTCACATATAACTGGAGATCAAGCAAATAAGACAATAACTTCCATAACCACACTGCCTCGCAACTAGCGGAGCAAGCGACAACATTCTCTGACTTGTCTATACTCAGTGCCATGCATGATTTCTTCTTGCTAAACCAGGAGATCATGTCGGATCCCAAACTAAAGTAGAAACATGAAGTGCTCTTCCTATCAGTGGCACTACCCACCCAATCTGAATCATCATAACCATGTAGGTTAATCTTTTGATTCATATCATACTTGAGCCCATAATCCACTGTAACTTTTAGGTACCTCAATACATGCTTTGTAGCTATCATGTGAACATGTCTCTGATATGTCAAGAATTGGCTTAGGGTGTTCACAACAAGGCTTATGTCGGGTCTCATATTCATCAGATACATCAAGGATCCAATCATCTCATGATACATCGTGGCATCAACCGACTTAGATGAAGCGTCACACAAAAGCTTCAAATTTGATGCCATATGTGTGGCTATCTCCTTGTAGTCCAACATTCTGAATCTCTTCAGAATCTCTTCTGTATACTTTTATTGACCAAGGAAAATACCATCTACACTCTGCCACACCTTTATTCCTAATAAGTACTGCATCATCCCTAGATATTTCATGCCAAACTTTGTGGTAAGTCTCCTCCTTGCATATTTAATGAGTTCATCCTCACGTGTCAGAAACAAGTCATCGACATATAGTAGGAGCATCACTGGTCTTCCGCATTCAACCTTGAAGTAATGGTTGGAATCCTCTTTACTCTTGGTAAAGCATTGGCTCATCAGGAAGGTATCCATCCCACCGTACCATGTCCTCGGTGCCTATTTCAATCCATACAAGGCCTTCTTCAATTTACACACATGAATATGTCTGTCATGTGTCCCGAATCCTAGTGGTTCTTCCACGTACACTTCCTGCTCAACTACACCATTCAAGAATGTTTTCTTGACATCCATTTGGTGTATCTTCCATTTCATAACTGTAGCTAATGCAAGTATGGTCCTCATGGAAGTGTACCTCGCCATGTGTGCAAATGTCTCTTCATAGTCTATGCCTTCTTTCTATGAGAAGCCTTGTGCCATAAATCTTGCCTTGTATTCCTTGATGCTTCCATTTGTAGTATGATTGATCTTATAGATCCAATTCAAAGTCATGACAAAAATCTTTTCTAGTCTCGGTACATCTCCCAGACATTATTATTCATGATCGATTGATACTCCTCGATCATTGGCATCCTTCCATTCTTTCTTTTTTGCAACCTCTTCATAGGTGGAATGTTCCTTGTCAATGATGTCACATAACATGGCCACATAGTTGTTGTAAGGATTTTACCTTTTCCTTTCTGTATGCATTCCTTCTGGAGCACCATACCTTTCTACTTCTTGTATGAGATCCCGTGCCCATACTGGTTTACTCTTGTGGGAGTCCTTATTGAGAATTTTCTCTACTGGCTCTTGTGGTTCTATACCCATGTTGTGATATTAATGGTCTTCTGAAATCACTTCTCCAATTCCCATACCTCAGAATTTTGTTTCTTTAGGTTCCTTGACCTCTTGAGTAGGTAGCCTCCTAGATATGAAGTATGACGAGTCTTCATCAAAGGTTAAATCTTTTCTGATGTTGATGTTCTTGAATCTTGGTAAGTATATTTAGTAGGTATTTGATGTATCACTGTATCTTACGAATATACCCTTCCTCCCAGAAGGATCGAGCTTGGTCCAATATTCTCCTTTGGGATATGTATGTACACTGGGAAACCAAATATTCTAAGATGGATAAATTCTGGTTTCTCTTCTAAGAAATCCTCTTCCAAAGTTTTGTTTTCAAATACATGATAAGGACTACGATTCTGTACATACACAGTTGTCCTTTCTGATTACACCAAAAGATGCATAGGAAGACCCTAGTCATGTAGCATTCATTTTTCTACTTCAATTATGGTTTGGTTCTTTCGTTCCACAACCCCATTCCGTTAAGCAATATATGGAGTGCTCAAATCCCTCTTAATACTAGAATCTCTATAGAGTTCCTTGAATTCTTCTGAGGTGAATTCTCAACCGTTTTCTGATGGCAGAGTCTTGATCTTCCTTCCAGTTTGGTTATCGAACAAGAATTTATATTCCTTGAACTTACTGAATAATTCATTTTTCCATTTTAAGAAATATATCCAAGTCGTACGTGAGAAATCATCTATAAAGGAAACATAGTACACATACCCGCTTAATGAGATAGAAGACATGGGTCCGCATACATCCAAGTGTACTATATCTAGTATTCCTTTAGACTTACTTTCACTGCTGGAAAATGTCTTCTTTGCAAATTACTTCATGATTTTCCTGGATCTCTGGAAGTATAGAGACTGCTTTGCTTGCCATCGGTAGTGCTCTATAGTGCACATGTGCAATCCTTTAGAGTCATATTTCAATTGGTTCTATTGACTAATGAACCAATGCTTGTTCAGGATTTCTTTTTAGTTTGTACAAGCCACCGTATTCTTCTCCAATCACTATTGCATCATCTATTGTCTTCCCTTTAGGCCACATTAGCACTTGGCCATCGACAAATTCAACTCTCATTCCCCTTGCACCTAGTGTAAAGATGGAGAGAAGATCCTTCTTCAATCCTAGAACATATAACACATCCTTCATCTTTAAGGATTTCCCATAGTCTAGATTGTATGAAGCTACTCCACTCCATTTTATGGGGTATTGCTAATCATATCCAAGTTTCACCTTGTGAGGTGACTCATGATCAGAATGATTCCTTCTATCCAATCAATTTTCTTCATGTGAGTCGATGCCCATAAGTGTGGTAGTTAGCACATACTCTTCATCTGAATCATCCTTCTCTCTTCTGAATCTTTTGTTTGTTGGTTCACCATCTTTGGTAACATGAGCATGGTGTCTCTTTTTCTTGACGGGACAATCTCTTGCAAAGTGTCCCTTTTCATCACAAGTAGAGCATCGAACATTGGAAGGATCTCTCTTGATCTTATTTTGTTTCTTGTCCTTCTTTTTGCTATGGTGATAGTTATCCTTCTTCTCCTCATTCTTGTAGTTCTTCCTGGGGTGAACTATGATAGCTTGATCTTCAGTTGCTCGTGTTTTCTCTTATTTTGTTACGATTCGATATTCTTCTTATGTGCATTATTCTCGGAGTCAGCTGAAAGAGGTCAAATTCCTTCTTGAACATATTCCTTGAATGAATGAGTCTAATGATCTAGGGAGACCGTTCAAGGTAGTCATCACAATTTATCCTTCTTCGACATTCTCTTCAACTGCTTCAAGTTTTTATTTGATTTGAGAAACCCTTGTGAAGTAAGATTGTATAGTCTTGGAGTTATGTATCTTCACATTCTTCAACTGGGTCCTCAAAGTCATCGTCTGATTGATGTTCTTCCCTTCGACCATTTTTGTCAAAGCATCATATACTTCCTTCAGTGTCTTGAATGATGACACATGGGGGATGAGGTGATCCTTAATAGAATATGCAATGATTCTCTTGGCCTTAGTCAATTTCTTCTTACGAGTAGGGTTAGCCTCATATCCCTCTGGTTCTGGAACTTCTCTAGTGATGTACTGATCCAAATCATTCTCTTTAAGGATTAGGGAGATTCTGTACTTCCATGCTCGGAAGTTATAAGCCCCTCCAAGCTTGTCCTCAAGCTGAGTATGATGATTCATATTTTCAAATGAGAACCTCAAATGGAAAAAAAGATATAGATCTTACCAATTTGAGGTGTTCGACCTAGTTCTAGAGTTGGATGACCTAGGGGTTGTGAGAGAAAACCTAATTTTCCAAACTTGGGGTTTGGGAATTCTTTTTGGAAAGAAAGATGTGTCTCCTTGAGGCGATTTTCTCAATATGGTCCTTTCCTGAAGACTAAGGTGGGAAGCATCTGAAACTTGATGCCCTAGTATCTCCCGACACTAGTGACAGGGTCAAAATTAAAACTTCTTCAAATATGAAACTACTTCCACCAAAAGATGTGCTCTACTGAGGCGAGTTAGCATATCCATTTTTTATTGATGATCTATGGAGAGAAGACCTTGAACTAGGAAGCACTAGTTTCTGATGCTACATAGTGCCTTCTTTCAGAGAGGCTCTGATACCATGTTAGTTTTTCTTAGATCTTATTAGATTAGTTAGGATCTTTATCTGAAAGAATAACAAGGACAACAATATGCATAATATAGAAAAGATACACAAGACACAAATATTTTCACCAGGGAAACCATAAAGGAGAAAACCGCGCAAACTTCCTCAAAATAGTAAAGTCACATAGACTGTGTCATAAGATGAACTTGGAGGCTGTTAAACTAAAGGAATATAACTGAAATGATATTTCATATGCAAAGAGGGATCACTGTGCACTAGACTCGATCAAAGCAACTATGTTGCTTGGTATTAGAAAGGAACTTCTACCTGATATAACACATAGAGGGAGTGTAGAAGGAAAAAGACTGCATGTTAGATGACATATTTTCAATAAGGTAGTGTGCATAATTATATTTGTTAGTTGTTTCCATGTTCGAAAATGAAGAATATTATCAACTCAAAACAATATCACAAACAATACAGTACAATAGAAAATAAACAAGTGTACTCTAAGGATATTTAAAGTGCACTGGACCAAAGCTATCTACAAATCTCGTAGGAGAAAAAATCCCTCTCTCCTCATCCCTAACTTTGGTGGAGGTAAAACTCTGAGCTCTTCTACAACTTCCATCTTTAACATCAAGCCTCTTTGTACTTCCCATTGGTTACTGCAAGGATTTGTATTTCCCATTGATTATTGCAATAAGAGGTTGAGAGTCAGTGTAACTACCATCTCAACATCTTGTCAACATCTAGCTTGGAATTAGCCGAATCCATCTTGAAGGAATGCGTTCAATCGAAGCACATGCGACGAAATCATACACAATGTTAACGATAACAAGTCTCATATGTGTGCTTTCACATATGTTAGGATGAACAAGAATACCATTCTCTATAATGGTATCTTAGGAAAATCTCCATCGAACCTACAATCCAGCATTACGGTGTCTAGTTGGAAGATATATTCGGTCAAGATGTTGAGTAAGTAGTTAGAGAATCCTAAACTGCATAAGACATAGAACATAATTATAGTGAGTCTAATGAGGAATCGTAGGATGAAAGAAATTTTATCTAAGAAATCAACGAAAAAAATAAATTACCTTGTAATGATGCAAACTTCCAAGAGTTTTTAGGTGCAAGAGTAAATATGGATTGGAAATACTAAATCAAATCTTCCATACGCAAGAAGGTTTTATCAAAAAACCACCACAAAATTACATCCTATTTGGATTGATATAAACCTTTGTTTGATGCACAGAGCCAAGCGGGTCCAAACCCATCCTCCCAGACTCAAACCAAAATGTAAAATCTAAATGATCAGAGGAATTCTCTAGAAATATCACTGAAACCTATACTAAACTGGGTAACCAACTAAAGTGAGTAGGAAAAATGCCTTCTTGTTGTATGAGTGGTCATGTGGCTTTCGATGAGAAGATGTGGATGCAAAGGTCAAGTCATGCATTAAATTCCATTTAATGTGTCCAAACGTACAAATAAACAAGCTTACTTCTTTCATTTCTGTAGTTTATAATATCTAACTTAAGTTGACTTAATTTAACACTGTTAATCTAACTTAACATTATTACTCTAACTTAGCATTGTTACTCTAACTTAACATCGTTCAAGTTGTGAATTTGGAGACAAAAGTTTTTCATAAAAAAGTAAACAACGATACTTAGAAATAACAAAAAAAAAAACCCTGCTACTTTGAAATAACAAAAAATAAACACTTCTACTTTGAAATAACAAATAAACGATATATGAATATACATAAAAATAACAAATAAAAGATGAATGTATATCCATAAATGTTCTTTGTATATACCTCTAGGCCAAGGCCTCGTAGTGATTTAGAGTTTGAGAGAGGACCACTCATATACAACCTTGAGAAAATGCTATTAAAAGCTAAAAAAAAAATGTAATTTTGTATTTCTTAAAACAAAAAATGAAATGACAAACTTAACTCTTTTTTGAGGAGGCGAGAGGGATTTTGTAAAAAATTGTAATAATGTACTAAAACATTATTATTTTCTAGTTATACTGTATTGTAAATAAATGCTTCTCTTAACAATGAAATATCCAAACGTCTGTTTGCAATGAAATACTCAGAAATTGAGTTAGGGTGTACCATATTTTTGGTGTTCAAACTAGACAGTGGCCAAATATATTCTAAAATGCTTCTATACTTATGAAATCTATAAATCAACGTAAACGCTAGAAATAAGAACAATTGTTTTCCTATACATTAATCCATCAAAGTCAATGGAATACATACCTCATTACTAATCATTGGAATTCTTTCGAAAACTTATTTTTACATTTTCACCATTTCCATAGATAATTAATCAGACTTTCTTTACCTTTATTATTTTAACGTATGTGTTCCTTGTAACGTCTCCATTTTGTCAATGGTTATCATTCCTTGGTAATTCAGTGTCACTCATTGTCCTTTAAAGAAGGATAATGCAACTAATGGAGAGCACAACAACGTTCATAATATTCAACACATCGACATTCATATTTAGCACAACAACAAAGGAGAAAAATGTGTCACTTTGCCTTTTGACATCTACATCATATAGAAAAGGCTAAGTTTTATGTAAATATTTTGTTAATAGATTATAACAACTACAATTGAAATGATAATTCTAACAACTTTTCAGAAAGTACCATTTGAATAAAGGAACAAGTAGCCAAATCTGTAGACATTGTTTGTGTTTTATAAAAAAACATTAAATCCCTAGATTTAGGTTTTTTACTTAGAGAGAAATTCATAGTTTAGAATGAGGGTTTAATAGACGGAGTATGGATATTTTTATTATTAATAATAAAGAGAGATATCTAAAATCTAACTTCAATCGTGTAATAAATGCATAATCTAAAATCTAACTTCAATCGTGTAATAAATGCATAATCTAAAATCTAAATTTGATTGTTTTATGCAGTTTGGGATTATAGGACTAGTGTAAACATTGCCACAGGGACGAAACCCATTTATAAATTGTGTTTGGAATAGAGGCAATCCTCCCTCATGAGGTGATTCTACCTTTACTCAGACTTACATTTGATGAGATTATCCCAAAGTCGGAGAGATAGATTATGATTATTGCAAAATTATACACTTTGCAATTTATTTAGTGGGAAGCAACCACGGTTTATTTATTATGCACGTTTGCCAAAACACATGAAATTTTTTACATTTATGTCAAGTGACTTAGAAGAGAAGGAGCTTAAAACATGTCTGTTTGGAGTTCGTCCTCCAAACTTGTCTATTATGTATAACTTAGGAAATAAACGATGGATCTATTTTAGAGGTTATGGTTTCACTTTGAATGTTGACGTTCTCCATGACTTTTTTTGATTGATGTTTCCCATATTTGATGGTGGAAACTACATGTTTTTATGCCTAATAAAGTGCATGTTTTATTAAAGGTTTTCTTGTTTCATTGAAAGCATAAATCTTCTTTGGAATGGGACAAAAGACACAAAGCAACAACAAAACCCCAAATTGGAAACAAACAATTATGGATACACATTTGAATATATGAGTTGAAAGTTTCTTCCTTGGGACAAACATGTTATGGCATTGGGCTGAAGCAAACTCTCTTTGAAATATGTGTGACACTCTCTTTGAAACTTGTATTACATTCTATTTCTCTTTGAAATATGTGTGAAGAGATGATCTTAGCATTGATGTAAAGAGTAAATTCAATGAGTTTATTATAAAATAAGTTAAATGATGTGGCATAAGATACAACAAACTATGGGCATAAAGAAATACTCTATTCATTTCTTAGTCTATTTGCCTCATACAACTTATTATGTGTCTTTGAGCTACTTGTGCAAGAGTCTTTGTTTTTAATTGTAGTTTGAAATTCTTAGATCATGGTTATATTTTATAGACTTTGTGTTTTATTGCACTTTGAAATTCTTAAATTATGGTTAGATTTTGTTTTTAATTGCATTTTGAAATTCTTAGATCATGGTTAAATTGATGGTAGGTATATCTCACCATTGTGTTTCACACAAACATCTATACAAGGCATCTCACATAGGAAGAGGGGAACAATAATTCTACATAGGAAGTGGAGAAGGGATAACAAGAAATCATATTCACCCTTTTTTTTCTTAGGCCCCAAATAAATGAACTATTGTTAGTCCTTGTGCTGCTCAAGAGTTGTTACTTCCTCTCACCAATCATGTGAAATTTCCCCTTTTTGAAATCCATAGTGCTACCAATTGTCTGGTTTCTAAAAAGGCATATGAGAAACCCAACTCATCAATAAAGATAATGGAAATGCCAAATCTAGTTATACTATTTAGTTAAATTTTGTCATGTTTCGGTTTTGTTGTTGGCTACAATTTGTGAAATTTCTTTTACCTACAATTTGGAACATAGATGCAATTTATTATTTGAATAAGTGTATGCTTATTGTTTTAGACTTTAATTGCTTATCATAGTTCAAATCTTTACTCAAATTATATAAGTTAAAACATAACTTATTTTATTTACAAATTTTCTAATTGTTATTATTATTTGAAAAGTTTTATAACATTTAATGTTGTTAATTTTATTAAAAACAATTTTAATATTTTTTTCTTATAATTTTTTTCTAAATCAAATTATAATTTTTTTACACACTTTTTATATTTAGTATATGTATATTCTGAACACAAAAAATCAATAAACCTTAGTTTACTTTTTTTCCTTTATTTTTATTTTATATTTTATATACTGATAATTTTAAAAATAACATATCATACAAGTAACAAATTTGTTAGCACTTAATAAATACAAATAAATTACAGCCACAACTTAAAAAAATAAATAAAAAAACATTAACATTTCTCTTACCATTCATTGGTTATAGGTTTTTATGTTGATAAACTAACTATTGACATTTCTCTTACCATTCATTGGTTATAGGTTTTTATGTTGATAAACTAACTATTGTAGCATGTGGTTTTAAACGTAAGTGGAAAAGATAGAATGCCAGTTTCAACCTTCCTAAAAGGTAAATTTAAATTGTAGGTGAAAGCTACATTTTTTAAAAAGAGGTTGTGAATGGTTCTTTAGTTTTAAGATATGGAGTTTTTTTTTCTTTTATATATATTATTCCCATGTGTGTTTATAGCTTTGTAAAAAGTTATCAAATATTCTTATTTTATTTGTGAATTGTGTAGAAATGTGATTAATTAAATTTTGGATTGAATTAGATATAATTTTTAGTTTTAAAAATTTCAAAATAGATAATTTTTTGATTAAAATAGATTTATTGAATAAATATTTAAATTTGAATTATAATTTATATTAAAAAGGATATTATGACATGTATTTATTTCACACTATTGCCTTTGGTAGATGTATGTCTATGCATATATGGCTTAGATTCTTTTTTGGCTTAAGTTATTTCATGTGTGCCTTTTAGTGTTTAGTATGTTGTTTTAGTATTTGGATGAGATGTATGTCTATGCATATATGGCTTAGATTTTTTTTTGGCTTAAGTTATTTCATGTGTGCCTTTTAGTGTTTAGTATGTTGTTTTAGTATTTGGATGGTATGGATTTCAATTATAATAGTAAAATACATGAAGTATAAAGTTGATTCATTGGACAAATTTAGTATCTAATGGGATTTTTCAAAATGATATTTCATGTGAACAAATTCTTACTCAACTTAGTTTATCAATTTGTAGAAGCCAACAATATAAGTACCAAATTATTATTATTATATAAAAATAAATAAATTAAGTTAAGTTGTTTTAATGATTTACAACAAACATAGCTTACCTATTGTAAATATGTAATTCCAATGTATTAATGATGAGAAAATGATACCCTTGGTTTGAGTCTTTCCTTTTTTTGTTGCTTTTGTTACCTGCCACTTAACAAATGGCAATGATCCTCACAATGTGTAGCCCAACTCTAGTTTTGTTGCATTATTTTAATGTTGAAAAAAAATAGGGATATGAATGAAATAACATATGGCTTAGTGTTTATATGTAATCTACATCATTTGGAATATTCAATATAGAGAGCCTCTCAATGGTTGGGGGGAAAGATGATTAGAGTGTGTGCTTGTGTCAATAAATCTGACATGTTGCATTATAAATACTAGGTGCCAAAATTGTTAGTCACATGTAATTATTGGGTGGTATGTGTAATATTGAGAACATTGACATAGAAGAGATATGTTGATCTTTGCATTGAACCCTAATATAGTCATAGATAAACCCTTTACATTTAGCATAACATACAACAAAAAGACAATACTAAGTGAAATACTACAAGAGAGAGAGAGAGAGAGAACTAAATAGAGAAGTACCCTTTGGCAATTATAACACTTATCAAAATAGTGAATGAATGTTCTTTACAAATGAGTAGTATGTGTACTTATACACATCCATCTAGGGTTGAGGAGCTAGTCATTTATCATTTATGACTAGCCAACCTAGTCATAAATGATAAATGGGGTAACTTAGCATATGCAAGCTAAGTAAATACATTAATACACCAAGTAGTGGGTCAACATGTGGTATTAAGTGAAGATTACCCGTACTCTCAACACCCCCACTTAATATAATGGCAGGCCATTGAGAAATATTATGAGATACAAATGAATAAGTGAGCTTATTCAACTCAAAATAGAGCTAGTCATTGTTAGAAGAAGAGAGAGTACGTTTGTGATGACCAAATCAATAGAAAAGTTGACCCAATACAGTAAAAGAATGTTGGCACCATACTACTAAATATTGGATAAAATTGTCACATACTTTCTCGTATAATGGATGAGTGAAGATGTTATATCCTTTCCATACTACACAACCATTGTGAGATTTGTACCATTGAATTGTGCATATGTTGGAGTCTTAGAAGGAATATCTTGCATATAAATGAAGAATGTAGCTATTGATTTTATCAATGGTTAAATGGTATCATTAACCTACTCATCCATTAGAGGATGATAGAAAGACATGTCCTAGGAAGAGTGTTCCTGTTGAAGTACTATTGGCTTATTGGAATATAGGTCCGAGTTGACTTATATAGAAATCTATTTTCAAGTGGTAGTCGAAGAATAATTATTGATTCATCCAATTGATATGGTGTAAACATTGTAAAGAAAACACTGAAGGTGCATGTTTATATCAAAATTTAGTGGGAATTATAAAACTGATATTAGTACTTAATAACCATAAGAGTGAGTTCACATAAAGATCCAAATTTTAAAATCCACAAACTTAAGGCACACACTATCAAAATTGATGCACTAACACACATAAAAATGTCTTTGGTGCAATGAACAACTTGGTATTGATATCCCATTTTGTTATTTGAGAACTCATTATTATGTGGATTGATTTCCCAGGTGATATTTTGTGGCATGATTTCTTTGTCATAGAGATGTTAAGGGATAAATGTGGGAATTTTACATTGAATAAGGTGGGGCAATGATCAATGAGTCACAACCAAATGTTTTGTTCGTTAGTATGTTCATAAATTGCCAGCATTACTTCATGTCTTTGTTGGCCACAATCTACATGAGATTGATGTTATGGGTGAGATAGGGCCATCAAAAATGTTGGGGACTTCTTTCTTAGATTACACAAGGCCCATCCTAAAAGCCAAGCAAGTGATATAATTGAGTTTAATCAAGCTCAATCCTTTACACTTTACTAATGAACTTCAATGACACGTTAGATATGATAATTTATATCTTATTTAGGGTCCATCTTGCTTGGAACTTGATAGAGAAAAGAAGCTTATCACTTAAAAGGGTGGCTTGAAAATAGGATATGAATAGTGTGTATAGAGTTTGTTGTCCCATTGCAAAGAAGACTTCGGAAACATGATAAAATTAGAGAGATGAATCAACCATATTACAACAAATGGTACCCATGATTCAAGAGACTAAAGTGAATAAGATGATGAAAGTAAAACAAACTCCCTTAGACATATGACCATGCAAACAATTTTGTTTATTTTATGTTGATAGCTTAGATATAGGTGCACAAAAGTTTTCTCAATTAAGAGTCAAGTTGTAGAAACAATATGCATATGTTGGTTTTTACTTACTAAAGTCATGGACAAATTCTTAAACAATGAATTACTAAAGTAAAGTTATAGCAACAATATGCATATGTTTATTTTGACTTACTATGTTGATTTTTACTTACTAAAGTCATGGACATTGTCAGAATATATTCAATCTTTGCCATATCAACCTTTTATTGTTGTAAGTGATTTAAATGATTTGATTACACTAGGAGAAAATAAGGTTATTTTTCAAAGAGTGGATGGAGTTCATGAGGGTATCTAATATGTGATCAATTAACACCACAAGGTGGATTCTTTCCCCCAAAATTCCAGGTTTATATACCTACAATATCTATTGGGGAGACTTCCATTATATTTCTCATCGATTTAACCACTTTTGGGTGATTTCCCATTTATTATATAACCCACAACTCTCTACTATTTTTGTTTATCTCCCTTGGTTATTTTAGACTATTGGATCATCCTTCTCTATAGTATCAATTTTAGGTCAAATAACAATCTATTTGCTTTGAAATGGTGTAAACCTCCTTCCAGTGGGGATACCAATTTTCAAGACTGATGGGATCGATTTGTACAGTTTTACAACTCTATAATGCATGCATTTCAATAAAAGTCAAAGTATCTCTACATTTACATTAAGCTCTAGAATAAGATAATATCGTATTTTAGATCAGGAGGGACATATATATGGAGATATGCTTACCTGTTAACAAAGAATCATTCAATCTCTAAGTCAAAATGATATATAACTTATTCATAAGGAGCAAGGTTTGAAGGAGAAATATGATATTTTCTATTGTCAAAATTGCTACATATGGTTACTAAGCAAAGGGGATAGAAATACAAACTTATTTTTTCAAACAACCATGAAAAATTGTAATTGTAATATAGCTACCTTCTTTGAAAGAAATTTTTTAGAACTGAACCAAGAGATTTCAAATGAGTTAGCATCATACTTCAGGAAAAAAAATAATTGAACCACCCTTATCCTACTCAAATGAAACCACATAGAAATTTCATCATGACATTTGTTTTACTACTCTCTGTTTGACTTCATTGCATTTACTTTACCTTCCATTTCTTTTCCTTTCGGCGTTCCATTGCACCTTCTTGGGAAATCGCTAGTATATTTCTTAATATTAAAGAAGTTGATGTATATATATATGGGAAAACCGAGAAATACTAATTTAATTTTAAAGTGGTGTACATATTTTACCTTTTTTGAATTTTGAATATGTGGCACTTTAGTTGTACAAATATATGATATGATACCATCATGATAATTAAATGTGGTTAGATAGTTATGAAAAAGTACATTATAATATGTATTAATATATTTAAAATTTATAGTGTTTTTTATAAACAATTTACTAATTTTATTGGTTAATGTAATTTTCAAATGAAAGTATTTAGTTATAAAATATATTTTTAGCTATAATTTATTTTATTTATTTAAAAAAATGAAATTGATGAACACCTAGTGTGACCTCTTAATATTATATCGTGACCTCTTTTATTATTTTATTATCTCACATGTTGAGCTATGTATTTTTTCCTAAGAAAAACATCGTATTTCTATTCATAAAGATAAGCAAATACAACCTGCAATGCTTTTCAACAAGGAAAAAACCAAACTAAAGAGTAGTATTTGACAGTACTAGAATCAAACTCTCACTTAGATAAAATGAGTAGTTTTCAATATAAATAGAGTTATCAACTTCTCACAAACTAGATTATATCTAAAAAATTAACAAGAGAGAAATCCAGTGGGGGAAGAGAGGCCCCCCCTTGCAATTATTCAAATCGCAACGACCCCATATGAAACAATAAGATCTATTTAGATAAAGCATCAACCACATAATTTAATTCTTGGAAAACATGCTTGAAATAGATTGAAGAAAAAGTCCCACAAATCAGCTTCAACCCATCAGTTGAACCAACCTAATATTCCTTGTCTCTATTATGCCCAACATGTTGTTTATTACCTATTGAGAGTCACCATACACCTGTAAACATTGTATTCCACATTGAGCCTGTTGTTTTAGTAGAAGGAAAAGACCCTTGAATTTTGCTATATTGTGGGAGCCAGACCCCAAGGATCCCTTTCATTGAAAGTAACAGTCCTTTGAAAGAAAAGAACAAATACAAACCCACTCAACGGGTTGTTCTCTTGGAAGGATCCATCAAAAAAAGACCATGAATTTCTCTTTTCAATGTTTAATGACACTATCAACCTCAAAACCCTAGGAATATATCGTGGACATAAGGTATGCAAAATAGAAAGAGACCGATACACTACTTGAATATGAAGCCTTGCTTGATCCTTGAACGTGACACCATTCCTAGTTGTCCAAATACCCCAAGAAATAATCAACAATAGAGATCTAAAAAATCTAAGAGCCAGGTCTTCAAAATACCTCTTAATACAATTTTCCACTGATTGTCTCTCCCACAAACCAAGGATCTTTGACATTGTTACAACCTCCTTCCAACCAACTTGAAGAAACCACATTAAAAAAATAAATGAGATACCAAATATTATCCCTCCTTACATAAGGAACACAAACTCGGTCCTTGGAAATTAAATCTATTCCTCCTATCCCATGTAAGAACATTGTTCTCCAAGATTACCTAGAAATGCAACTTCCTCTTTGTAGGGGCTTTGAATTTCAAATCTTCTTCCACCACCGTTTATACTCCCTTGGGTTAAAACAAATTTTTTATTTGTAACGAAGTTTTTCTTTGTAGACTCCCCCTTCACATTATAAATCCATTTAATAACCTCCTCCTCCCCATTTATACAAATGTGAGCCTGGTTGAGCTTACCATGATAAACTTCCGAAATTGTCTTCCATTCCTCTATGAGCTCCAAATATTTTTAGGATAGACATCCCTATTTCCAAAAGGATGTCTCAATTAGATTTTCCATCTTTTCCAAAATGGAATTTCCAACAGATTGCCAATATATGAAAAAATACCGAGGAAAATGATCTCTACCATGACTACTTATAACGACATCACAACCTACCCAAATAGATTTCCCATTAATTGAATTTCTAGGCTAAAAAAGAGGATAACACTGAAAAATAATTTGAGAGTGTTTTCCATTGATTAGAAACCAAATACTTCTTTTTGTTTCTTCTCCTAACCTAATCTGTTACAGAGAAGATTTACTATGGCTTGGGGTGGACCAAAACAGAATGTATGCCACCATAAAGAAATCCATTTCTATATGCAATAGAGATAAAGAGAAATAACACTAAGAGATAGAAGGCATACCTTATTCCAGAAGGTTGTAGTCGATCCCTGTTGATATTTTCAACCACGCTTGTATGTACATTCCATCCTCAACAACAACAAAAAAGACAAGCATGATATATGTTAAGTGTTAGGCCTACTCTAGCATATATAAAACCAATATGTATAAATCAAAGTAACTACATCCATGGATAAAGAACATTCATAGCTACACACATACAATGGATGATAAATGGATATTTCTATTGATTATAAACAAAGATACAAGTGAAAAACTCTGTCGGCACCTCGTCGAAACAGAGAAACCTATTCTTCCACCTAGACCTCCACCACTTCAATCCTCCATCTCCATGGAAATCTCACAATGCAATGACAAGCTTGAGAAGAGCATCAATGGTTTCTCACAAGGATAAGGGGTTGCAGACTCAATCATATATGAATGGGGCACAAATGAACTATAGTTTCCTTTCTCTCTTCAATTCTCCTCCTCCAATGTATCCAAGGGGCCCAATATATAGCCCTTCAACAGGAAGTGAAGGGTCAATTCAAAGCATTTCTAGGTATATAGAAGGTCAAAGGTTAAGTTATTCGTGACTAAGTGAGGAAAAATCCAAAAATATGTTTTTTTGGGCACATTTTTTGATGTATGCGGGTCATAGTGGGATAAGATGCATGTACACGTGGGTTGTAAGATTGTGACCCGCATATAGAAATAATAGGGATTTCTTAAGGTATTTCTTTTGAGCAAAGGGGGTCCAAAGAGTCTGCATAGGGACAAGGAAGGCCATAAAAGCATGATCTACCAAGTGTTATGTTTTTCATATGCTAGACTAGATTCAATAGTATTCAATTCAAAATCACAACAACACATCAAGAATCACTGATAGAAACACAAACATAAGATAGACACAACATTTATCGTGGGAAACCCTCAAGGGGAAGAAAACCTAGCAAAAACTTCCTTTGTATAAAATGTATAAAAGACAACCCCCAAAACAGTTGGTCTCCTCCTTTTGTTTAGTCTCTCTCTCTCTCTCTCTATCCTATGCACTACACAAGTGAGTGAGTCTGTGTGTTCAAATAAGAACCATAACTCCTCTATTATTGTTAATTGACTTTTTTCACTAGACAAGTTGGCCCCAATAAATTGTCTGGGCCGACTTTACCTAGGAATACTCAAAACAATATATTATATTATTAATTGGAGTACTGAAGACCCGACACAAGAGGAGTATTTACCTCATGACTCTGATGACCAAATACAATAGTAACACCCTTTCGGAGGAATAATAACATCTCCCTAGGGTTACATCAGTAAAATACATTTAGAATATCCTTTGAAGTTACAATATTTCAACACCCCCCCTTATCGAGAAGGTTATTCTACTGACGACATCATCATAGAATATAGGATAACAGAGAGACAATTACAACAATACATTGAGGAGATACATCTATACATCACAGGAAGTTTTTCACAATTAGTAACTCAGAATAGTTACTCTTCATCTTCTGCATCACATGATCACTTGATCCGTTCTTTGCAGTAACGCATCAATATTTCGATCCTTTGCAATGGAAATTCAATATTCATGATCCTTTGTAGCAGCACTTTGATATTCTCGATCCTTTGCAGTAGTACTTTTATCCTTTTGATCCTTTGTAGCACCACTTCGATCTTCTCGATCCTTTGCAGCAACACTTTGATCCTTTCAATCCTTTGCAGCAACACTTCGATCTTCTCAATCCTTTTTACACCACGCTATCTGTAGTACACATGATCTGTTTATGGGATGATCAATCCATATTTCTTTAGGAAATAAGTCCAAGGACGATGAAATCCACACATGATCCAATTACGGGATGATCAATCCCTATCAATTTAGGACATAAGTCCAAGGAAGATGTAGTCCTCCATCAACATGATCCATGAAATTGATCAGTTGAATCGTCTACAACTGAATGTAGATTTTGAATGCACCTAGTGCTGGTCTGTAGCCCATCCATACCACACAGGTTAGGACCACTCACAAGTGAGTGTTATACTACGTCGTCAGTGAGGACTCATCATAGAGAATCCATACCACACAGGTTAGGACCACTCCCAAGAAAGTGTTACTCTATGGAATCTACATATGAATGTAGCTATACTCTCCATATAAGAGTATCATCTATAGAGAAGATCTCAACTGCATACATAATGTCAGTCCTCGCGTATGTGAGGACTCATCATAGAGAATCCATACCTCACAGGTTAGGACCACTCCCAAGCAAGTGTTAACTCTATGGAATCTACATATGAATGTAGCTATACTCTCCACATAAGAGTATCATCTGTAGATAATATATCAACTGCATGCACAATGTCAGTCCTGGGTTATGTGAGGACTCATCATAGAGAATCCATACCACACAGGTTAGGACCACTCCCAAGCGAGTGTTAACTCTATGGAATCTACATATGAATGTAGCTATACTCTCCACATAAGAGTATCATCTATAGAGAATATCTCATCATTACTCCCCCTTTCTTGGGAAGTTTTTCATATCATCAACCTGCTCCCCCTTTAACTGAGGAGGGTTCATGTCTCTGACTTGATCTTCATTTTTCAAATATGGTCCATCATTTATAGTCCCATCACTTCTCCTTGCAAGGAAATTCCTTCTAAACTACACCAAGCTTGTCACAGAAATACTCAAACATCATTCGAGAGAGCGGCTTGGTCAGTATATCAGCAACTTTCTCATCGATACCCACATACTGGAGCTTGATGGCCCCCTTTTGTACCATATCCCTTATATAGAAATATCATATTTCTATATGCTTCGATTTGTCATGGAACACCAGATTTTTTGTCATCTTTATAAAACTTTGGTTGTCAAAGAAAATTACTGTAGTGTCCACCTCCATGTCAAATAGTCCTGACATCAACTTTTGAAGCCATATCGCTTCACAATAAGTGGAGCAAGCTGCAATATACTCTGCTTGAGCTGTGCTGAGAGAAACACTGGGCTGTTTCTTACTAAACCATGATATCATGGAAGATCCTAGACAATAACATCCACCTGATATTCTTTTTCTGTCTGCGACACTTCCTACCCAATCTGAATCTGTATATCCATGCAAATTGTAGTCATGATCTCCTCCATAGTACAGTCCCAAATCAATCGTACCTTTTAGGTACCTCATCACATGCTTTGCAACTATTAAGTGAACCCATCTAGGTTTAACTAGATACTGAGTCAAGGTGTTCACAACAAAGCATATATGGCCTTGTGTTTGTCAGATACATCAATAACCAAATAATCTATCTGTAGTGAGTCATGTATACTAGCTCATATGTCTCATCAGACAATAGCTTTAAGTTGGTGTCAATGGGTGTGGTCATGACTTTACAATCCAACATATCAAATATTTTCAATATTTCTACTGCATACTTTCCCTGATTTAGAAATATTCCTTCTGGGCTCCGCCACACTTCCAACCCTAGGAAATAATGCATTAATCCAAGATCTTTCATCTCGAATTCTTTAGCTAGCTTCTTCTTGCAATCCTTGATATGTTTCTCATTTCTAGTTAGAAATAGATCATCCACATATAGTAATAGTATGACTGGTTCATCATCCATAATCTTCATATAAAAATTAGGATCAACTTTACTCTTGGTAAAGCCCATGCTTGTCAAGAATCTATCTATTCTACCATACGAAGCTCTAGGAGCTTGTTTTAGTCAATACAGAGCCTTTTTCAACTTGCATACATGAGTTGCTCTGTCTTCAACTTAAAATCCTTGTGGCTGATCGATGTAAAACTCTTCCTCAATCACACCATTAAGGAAGGATATATTTACATCCATTTGGTTCAAGTCCCATTTCATCATGGAGGTAAGTTCCATGATAGTTCTAATGGAAGTGTACCTTTCTGCTGGAGCAAATGTTTCTTCATAATCGATTCCTTCTTTATGAGAGAATCCTCTAGCCACAAATCTTGATTTGTACTTTTCAATACTTCCATCTGCATCATGTTTTATCTTGAAGATCCATTTCAAAGAAAACACACTCTTGTTTTTTGGTTTGGTAACTATATCCCAAACACCAATCTTCATGATCGACTAGTATTCTTCTGTCATTGCTTCAATCCATTCTTTCTTCTGTGCATCTTCCTCATAGATGTTGGGTTCTTGGTCTACAAGATCACACATCAAAGCTACATAACTGGAATATGGCTTTGATCTCTTGCTAGTTCTTGTGGAACCTTCTGGTGCTCCATATCTCTTTGCTTCTTGTTTGATTTCTCTTACCCAAGCAGGTTTTCTCTTTCGAGAGATATTCATAGTAGGGGGTTCCTGAGGCTCTATCATGTCATGGTCTTCTGATGCTACTATTTCAGGAGTTGGTTTAGTTTCTGTCCTTCTGGGAGGTACACCTTCTTCATGTATTTATTCAAGTTGACACCTTCTATATTTCTTAAGAGTTGCCTCTTCATCGAAGGTTACATCCCTACTAATATCGATATGATGGAATCCTAAAATGTAAATCCTGAAGGATTTGGAGAATTCACAGTATCCTACAAATATTCCCTTCTTACCAAAATGTCGGCTCACCTAGTCGGAAGAGCATCCGATTCGGACCATCAGTGAAATTTAGATGATGGAGCCACTGATGCGGTGGGAAATGTCGGAAGAAGTTAGTTGTTTGGACCACCGACACATCGGATAAATATAGAGGATTGGATTGCCGATACATTGGAGAAGGTTAGTGGATTGGACCACTGATGCGTAGAAAAACTTTAGCTGTTTGATTCGTCGATGAGCATTAGAAAATTTTAGTTGTTTGGGTCACCAATGCAGCAGACACTTTCAGTTTTGAATCGCTGGCACATAGTGTTTAGTGGTTTCGACCGTCGATGGGTTTTATGGACCGCGAAAACTACAGTGGGTTTGTTGCTCGTCGTTGCAGATGCCTAAGGAACTATCCACCCGAGGAATAGTGTATTCGATTGCCGATACGACGTTACGGGAGTTCGTTTCCTTGCGATGCTGTAGTGATTAACGGTTCCGATCGCCGATATACTATCATCGTCGATAATAGTCCTTGGCATCGCCTATATTAG
This sequence comes from Pseudotsuga menziesii, assembly GCA_001517045.1. NCBI lineage: Eukaryota > Viridiplantae > Streptophyta > Pinopsida > Pinales > Pinaceae > Pseudotsuga > Pseudotsuga menziesii. Next base: position 173,361 of record LPNX010156585.1, read on the forward strand.
TCCGAAATATTAGACAACTAAGGGTCCGACATGTTGGAGAAAAATAGACAATCAGACCATCGATGGGCATCGGAGAAAACTAGTTGTTTTGACCGTCGAAGTGTCGGAATTTTAGTTGGGAAGAGGTCCGATTGGACAAAAGGAAATTTTGAGTTTTCAAGTGGAATTTCTCAGCGAATTTCAGTTGTTTTTCAGTGGATTTTTCAGCGGATTGTCAGTGGATTAAAGGGCTGAAAAGGAAGAAAATTTTGTGTTTGGGAAAATTGTTATTTTATTATTTTTCCAGGAGAAGGTAAGTAATTCTGATTTATATCAATGTTATGCATCTAACAGTTGTGTTACTAACACGTTTGCAGAATCATAAACACCTTCAAGGGCAGTATTCCAAATAGTGCAGTTTGATAAGTAAGTGGTGGTTCAGTTATGAGAACCAATGATGGATATGATGCTCAGGATTCTTACGAGCGTATGAGATATGCCATGGGAGAAAATCTCCATAATGGAAATGATGACATAGAGTCTAATGGAAGGAGATTCCAAGAGACACCGTCAGATGTTGCAGCCACCATGAGAAGCTTGATTAAAGCCTAGGAAGAGCAGCATTAGTTGAATGCTGCTATGTTGTAGAGTTTGATAGACTTGCAAAGGAAGATAGACTCTGGGCAAGGTACAGTAAGACCGGAGGGCAGTAAGAGCAGTACTAGGAGATGAAGAAGGACTTCTAGTGGATCATCTGACTCTGAAGAATCCAATGGGAATTCAAGCTCATCTTCTCATAAAAGAAAGAGAAGGAGACACCATAGGGATCGCTCTTGGCATGAATTTAAGATGGATAAGCCTCTTACATTTGATGGTGAGGTAAATACTGGACAAGAGGTTGAAGCTTGGCTTCTTGGGATAAATAAGTACTTTCAAGTTTAGGATTATTCAGGGAACATGAAGGCAAGAGTTTCCATATTCAATCTAAATGGAAGGGTATCCATTTGGTGGGAACACTTCAAGCAAGTAAAGAGGATCAGTGAAAGGAGGCTTAAGTGGAAACAGTTCAAGAAGTATTTCAAGCAGAAATACCTCTTTGACAGGTATTATGATGACAAGATTAAGGAGTTCAATGAGCTGAGATTGGGTCAGTAGACCATGGAAGAGTATGCAAATAAGTTTTTGGAGCTATTGAGGTATGTCAAGTACATCAGAGATGAAAAAGCGAAGGTCCAGTGGTTTCTAAGTGGATTTCCTCAGTCTTACAAAGATAGAATCGAGTTTTATGAACCTAGAACTCTTGAAGAAGCAATAAGGAAGGCTAAGTATTGCTATGAGCAAAGAAAAGGTAAACCTGATTACCATAAGGCATGGAAGGACAAGTAGAATGAGAAGTTTGACCAAAGAAAGAAAGGTTTCAAACCTTCTAACTTCAGGAATCAGCAGAAGTAGCCATCCCAAGCTGCGAGTAAGCCAATTGGAGTGATAGAAGAAAAGACTAAGGATCCACAATAGAGTAGAGGACCACTCCAATGTTGGAAATGTGGAGGACCCCACATGCGCAGAACCTGTCCACTTGAGAATGAGAGTGCAAAGCCAGCTTACAACATTCAAGAAGTAGAAACAGTAGGTCAAGTAGCAAGGGTAGTCCCTAGGATTTATGCAGCACTAGAGGACCACCAGGCAGATCACCAATCAACTATGGTTGAAGTTGCAGGTAAGATTGTTGAGCAATCTGTTTCTATTTTGATTGACCCTAGTTCTACTCACAGTTACATTACTCCTAGAGTGGTGGAGATTTGTGCTTTTAAGAAAGTAAAGCATAGAAAATATTGGTTAGTTCAGCTAGCCACTAGAACTAAGAGAAAGGTCAGTGAAGTGGTAGAGAAATGTCCATTGGTCATGGATGGATTGGTCACTCGTGTAGATCTGAATGTTCTACCTCTTGGTTCTTATGAGGTTATCCTTGGAATGGATTGGTTAGAATCTCACAGGGTAAATCTTGACTGTTACAATAAGAATTTCGAATGCATGAACGAAGAAGGGAACCCAGTAGTTGTGAAAGGTATTCCAAAAGTGGTTTCAGTACGATAGGTCTTAGCAATGCAGTTGAAAAAGTTCTATAGGAAGGGTTTCCAGTTGTATGCATCTCATATTTTGGAGGCAACAGGGGATGAAACTCCTAGGTTGAAAGAATATCAGGTGTTATAGGAATTGAGCTTGTACCAGGAGCAGCACCAGTGTACAAGACACCCTACAGGATGAGTAACCCAGAGATGTTAGAGCTGAAGATGCAACTGCAGGAGTTTTTGGAAAAGAAGTATATCCAGCCGAGTGTGTCTCCTTGGGGAGCACTAGTTCTGTTTTTAAAGAAGAAAGATGGTACACTCAGGTTGTGTATTGATTACAAACAGTTGAACAAGGTTACTATGAAGAATAAATATCCTTTTCCTAGGATTGATGACCTCTTTGATAAAATGAGAGGAGCAAGGGTATTTTACAAGATTGACTTGAGGTATGGTTACCATCAGGTGAGAATCAAGGATGAAGACATTCATAAGACAACCTTCAGAACAAGGTATGGACATCATGAGTTTGTAGTGGTACCATTTGGTCTCACAAATGCACTAGCTACATTTATGTGCCTTATGAACAGTGTCTTTAGCAGGTATTTGGACAAGTTTGTTCTTGTCTTCCTTTATGACATTCTTATTTATTCTAAGAATGAGGGGGAGCATGAAAAGCATTTGAGATTGACAATGCAATTGCTCCGGGAGCATAAGCTGTATGCAAAGTTGAGCAAGTGTGACTTCTATAGAGATAAAATTCAGTATTTGGGTCACATTATCTCAAAAGAGGGTATATCTATGGACATTGAAAAGATTGAAGCCATTATGAATTGGCCTACTCCAAGAAATGTGATAGATGTAAGATCTTTTATGGGACTTGCAGGATACTATAGGAGATTAATTGAGGGATTCTCCAAAGTTGCACATGCCATCACTTCTTTGCAAAAGAAGGGGATAAAGTTCGAATGGACATCGAGGTGTGAAGAAATATTCTAGCAGTTGAAGAATATTCTCACCAGTGCACCAGTATTGAAAGTTGCAGATTCAGAGAAATATTTTGTGGTGTGTACCGATGCATGCAGATAAGGGCTTGGAGGAGTCCTTATGCAAGAAAACCATGTGATATGTTATGAGTCAAGAAAGCTGAAGGAGCATGAGAAGAACTATGCCACTCATGATCTAGAGCTGACAGCCATAGTACATGCCCTCAGGATGTGGAGGCATTACTTGATGGGTAGAATATTTGAGCTCAGGACAGACCATTGTGGTCTGAAGTACCTATTTGATCAGCCTACTATGAATGCTAGTCAAGTGAGATGGCTGGAGTTTTTATGTGAGTTTGATTTTGAAATCAAGCACATAAAGGGAAAAGAGAATAAGGTAGCTAATGCACTCAGCAGGAAGGTGCAAGAAATGCATGTGGTATTTCTTAGTATTTGCCAATTAGATTTGAGGCAGTAGATTGTTAATCATACTGCTGGAGATGAATTATATGAGCTAGTAAAAGACAAGTTGCAGCAGCAAAGTCTTGAGAAGAGGTATGAGGGATATAAATTGGAAAAGGATGAACTTATTACTTATAAAGGTAGGATTTATATTCCAAATGTAGCAGATTTGAGGAGAGTTGTTATGGATGAAATCCATCAAACTCCGTATTCTGGTCACCCAGGATACCAGAAGACAATTGCTACAGCTAAAAAGCAGTACTTTTGGCCAGGAATGAAAAAGGACATGGCTGAATACATTTCGAGGTGCATGAAATGTCAACAGGTAAAGGTTGAGCATCAACATCCAGCAGGCTTGTTGCAGCCTTTGCCAGTTCTAGAATGGAAATGGGAAGTTATTTCCATGGATTTTATTACAGGATTGCCGATGACTTGGAGACAACATGATTCCATTATGGTTGTGGTGGATAAGTTGACCAAGGAAGCACATTTTATATCGGTTAATTCTATGCATAAGACTGATGACATTGCAAAGATCTTCATGAAGGATATTTTCAAATTGCATGGATTGCCGAAGGCAATAGTCTCGGATAGAGATGTCAAGTTCACTTCCAGTTTTTGGAAGGGGTTGTTTGCAGATTTGGGTACAAAGTTGAACTTCAACACTGCATACCATCCTCAGATAGATGGACAGACAGAAAGGGTTAATAAAGTGCTTGAAGATATGCTTCTCATGTACGTGATGGACAAACCAACCAAGTGGGAAGATTACTTACACTTGGTAGAGTTTGCTTATAACAATGTACAACAGACATCCTTAGGGATGAGTTCGTATGAAGCTTTGTATGGAAGAAGGTGTAGGACACTAGTGACTTGGGATAATCCAGTGAACAGGGTTGTGCTTGGACCAGAATTGCTCAGGGAATTGGAGCAAGAGGTTGTGAAGATCAGGAAGAATCTGAGAGCAGCACAGGACAGATAGAAAAGCTATGCAGATAAGCATAGGGTGAACAGAGAGGTCAATGTTGGAGATCATGTTTACCTCAGAGTGAGGGCAAGGAAGAGTTCCTTGAAGCTTGGAATTTGTGCCAAGCTGTCACCAAGATATTGTGGGCCATTTGAAGTGCTTGAAAGAATAGGGCCATTTGAATATAGACTTGCATTGCCTGCTAGCACTAGAGCTCATAATGTTTTTCATGTTTCTTTGCTTAAGAGATATGTACATGATCCTAACCATGTGATAAATTGGGATGTGATTCAGGTGGAACCTGAGGGGGAGTTCCAAATCGAGCCAATGTGCATCCTCGATAGGAATGTTGCAATGCTCTAGAACCGGGTCATAGGAAAGGTAAAGGTGCAATGGGAGCACTACGAACCTGAAGAGGCTACGTGGGAGCTGGAGGATGCCATGCGATTGGCACATCCATTTTTCTTCAATTCTATGGAACATTGAGGCGATACCAGTGTAGCATTTTGTTCAAATTTTGTAAAGCACTGAGGACAGTGCTATTGAAGGGGGAGGGGAATGTAACACCCTGATTTTGACCCCATTCGCATTAAATGTATGTGATGTATATATTGTAATTAATTGTGGTGTGAAGCTAAAGGCCAAAGCCCCACCAGCGATTTAGTTGTTTTTATGTTTCGGCGATTGGACTCGTTATCGATGGTATATTGTGATATACAACACATATTAGTTTTTGGCATCATGTAAATATGAATTTTTAATTAAATGAACCCCAACCAGCTATGCCACTGCAACCATATTGAAAAGGGAATGATATTCCTAAGGATAAGGGGGGGGGGATGTTAAACCTTGAGCCCATGGGGGAAAAGCCATGTGTCATCCACGCTTTTGACTTGCTCACCTTCCCTTGTCTCATCCAACTACCACATTAAAATTTCTGCTGTTAGTTGGGGCATTTATTGCCGGGGAGTGGAGTGTGGTAGGACTGTTAGTCCTTTCCCACATGCACACTCCACCAGCAGGTTGACCCTCACGTTGGTAGGAAAACCACTACCCCATCTTGGTAGGTAGATTCTCCATTCTCTCCACGACGGCATGGGGAATTATTCCACTCTCTCCCACTTGCCATTGTTCCTTGTTCATCCTCATGCAGGGGAGGGATCATTCTCCTCACACACCGATTGGGATTTCCCATTATTTTGCTCACATAGCAAGGAGGAGAGCCGTTTTTTGGCTTCCATTCACGTTTTCAATGGGGGGTGTGTTTTCCACATGGATTTGGTGGTCTTTGTGTATGTTTTTCCTCATGAACAGGATGAGAGTTCGATTTGTTCCTCCATTGCGGACTGTGTAATTTTCTTGTTGCTTCATTATTGAGCTGGGGGCTATTATTTCCCCATGTTTTGTTGGCTATGTTTGCTTTTGTGTTTTGGGTTGCTGTAGGTTGTTATGGAGTCATTTTGGCCATGATAGGGCCAAGAATGACTCAGGAACTGATTTCCCCTGTCCAAGCTGTGAATTGCTTGTTTGGCTGCATGTATGCAGTGGTTGGTCTTCAGACTGCATTGGAGTGGGGATGAGGGCTTTTGTTGCTTGATAAACCTGGTGTGTTTGGGAACCACATAGACAGAGCTAGAGGGATGGATTTCTTCTCCACAACCCTTGAATAGCACTGGAAGGGAGGTCAGGGCCTGAGGGACTATGTAGCAAAGAAGGGACTGATTTCCTTGTGTTGGGTGTGTGTGGGTGTTCTAGAAGCCAGGATAGTTCTGGTGTAGGTGACCTTAGTTCTGCAATGAGCTCACCAGTGTAGAATTTAGCCTTTTCCCAGCTCCTTGTTGGCTTGATAAACCCAACTGTGTTGGCTTGGCTAATTTGTGGATGGCCTGATAAACCCAACTGCGTTGGCTTGGCTGTTTTGTGTATCCTTGGCTATGTGTAAGGCTGTTTGTTCCTTATTCCTTGGGGAATAATGCCCAACTCGGGGGTGGCAGCATTGTTGAGATATTAAGGAGCACACTGGCCTATGGTTGGGTGGAATGTTGCAGCGACGTAGCTGGTTGTGGGACGAGTTCTTTATAAGATAAGTATTCTTGACCATTTCATTTCTGTAATCATATTTACTGTTAATGAATTACGATGAACATGTTGAATGCCTAAATGAATATATGTTTGTTTAATTCCGCTGTGTATATGAATGATTATGCATGTTTTATGTTCAAGCATTTTGGTTTTATGTATGTTCATGTTCATGGGGCTAGTTGCCTAGACGATTATGAGTATGGTAGTGTCCTCGTCACTGGTCTGAGGGTTGGAGTCATGAAATAGTCAACAACCACTATAATATGATGATGCCCCCCAGCTGAAGCTGGGTTTCAATCCATGAAATCAAGCCCCCACTTAGTGAAGGGACCGGCGGTGATAATCAGATGTAACGGGGTAGGACGTGAGTGCATATTACATGCAAACAACTGGCAAGGGTGGCACTTCTTGACCGCATTGACACAATCTTTAAATATCGACGGCTAGAAATAACCCACTCTCAAGATTTTTTGGGCTGTAGAAATCCCGGATAAATGACCACCACATGCCCCATCATGGCAATCATTCAGCACAAGCTCATCCTCCCCACGACTTAAACAACGACGTAAAATGGAATCTACCCCACGGTGGTATACTGTGTTATCCACTATAAGGTAGTTCTTGGATACGTGACGTAACCGTCGTCGTTCATCCCGTGAAAGGTGAGTAGAGACCTTCAATGTTTGTAAATATATGATAATATCCCCATACCATGGATCCAAAGTTGAGATCAGGAAAATGTGCTCATTGACAAACACATCTTCACAAACTTCCTCCTCCTCCTCACTTGGGAAATCAGATATAAGCTCCGCAAAAATCGATGATTTTTTCGATTTTGCTGAAACAAACTCGAGATCAAATTCTTGCAAGATGACAATCCACTTATTATACTTTCCCCCGATCATCCTTCCAGTGAGGACGAATTGAAATGGATTGACATGGGATACCACCAAGGTCTAGCGAAGGAGAATATAGTGTCTCAATCTTTGAACTACATGAATGGTGGCTAAGGCAAGTTTCTCCACATGGGAATAATGGATCTCCGCATCTATAAGGTTTCGGATCAAATAATATATGACATGCTCATGGAGCTCCTCATCCTCTTGAACCAAAACCATACCAATTGTCTCCATGGACGCGGCCACATAAAGCAAAAAGTCACAGCTATAGTCGGGTGGACTAATCACGAGGGCCGATGCTAAGGATCGCTTAAGCGCATCAAAGGACTCCTAGGATCACTCATCCCAACAAAAGGTAGTGTCCTTCTTCAAAATACGCATAAAGCCTCTAGTCAAATTGGCAAAGTTAACCATGAATATCTGCAAGAAATTTTCCATGCCTTGCAAACATTGAAGATGTCTAATGTTTCTCGGGGGAGACAATTGAAATATTTCCTCAACCTTTAAGGGATCGACTCTTATACTCTCCTTGGAGACAATGAACCCTAATAAGCGACGATACTTCACGCAAAAGATGCACTTATGAGTATTTAACCTAACCAAGTAATGGCGGCATCTTTCGAACACTAATCTCAAATGGTAGGATTGACGCATCCTTTGACAAGAATGAGAAGCAAGGTCATCCAAAAATACTTCAATAATTGATTTGAGATCATGGAAGATCAAGGTCATATCCCGATGAGATGTGGCTCCAGCGTTTTTAAGGCCGAAAGGCATCTTCCGATATGCAAAGGTACCCCAAGGCAAAAAAATGCAGTTTTATGTTGGTCCTTGGGTTTCATCTGGATCTGATTGTATCCGGAAAATCCGTCCATAAAGGAAAATACCTCGCTTCCTACACACTCATCCAAAATTTGATCAATAAATGGCATGGGAAAATTATCCTTAGGATAGGCATGATTCAATTCACAGAAATTAGTGCATACATGGATCGTCCCTGCTTCTTATCAACCGGAATGGGATTTGAAACCCACTCTGTCAAGGGAACGGGATAGATAAAACCGACATTCAACAACTTTTCTATCTCAGCCTTAATCACAGGTGATTTTCTAGGATTCACCACATGCAAGCGTTGTTGAACAGGCTTCGCACCTGGGTAGGTCTTGATTTCATGTTCGACAGGGTCGATACCTAACATTTCCTCGTATGACTAAGAAAATACATCATGAAACTCTTTGAACAGCTCGGTATACTCTTGAATCTCAGCATGGGAACATTCTGCCCCATTATAGACATTCTCAATCTTGCCAGGATCACGAGAGATATTGATAGGGATGGTAAGAGATATATTCGCCATGTTTCCATCAGCCATCGGACCAGGAGAGCTCAATGGAACAATGGAACTATCGATTCTCTCACTAAGAATCTCCCTAAAGTCCTCACACTCCAAACAATTACGCTCAGGAAGAAAATAAGATCTATGATGTAACTCTTCCCAATTTGGCTCAACCCCAGACATGGCCTCAATAATAGCTTCATCTGATGGAAAAACACTATCAAGGAAATCATGTGCGTGAGAAGACTCAACTACCCATGCAGGCAACACATATGGGTCCTCCTCCTCCATCTGCGAAGAGGAAGGACTAGGCTCTGCAACACATTCAAGATTCACTTGATATTCTATCATTGCTGCAGGCAACGGCATGTCCGTTTCGATAGGCTTACTCAAAGGACTCGGTGTCAAAAGAATCCAAGGATCTTCCCTATGGTTAGTGCGAAAAGACACTGAACTCAATGAAGACGAAGCCTCACTAGAACTAGACCCGATCATAAGAACGGGTGCATGACAACTAAAGGTTCCCATAAGGGATGGATACATGCCAACACCCACACTCCCAGTTGCCGGCTGAGAATGATCGATAATTGGGATAGAAGCTCCTGATGATGCAATAACACTCAGATTTTTGAATGATGTCTGATCAGTCGTAACTATCTTCCCATTAAACGAAAATTATAGAAATCGAAATAGAGAAGAAGCTACGGCTTGCATACTATACATCCAATTCCTACCCAGTAATAGATTGTAATCAAGGGGCGCATCAACCACCTCGACCTCGATCGCGACGGTCTTCCCTCCCAAACAGACCTTAAGAGAAGGAATAATCCCGTGTGACCGAAACGATCTACCATCAAAAGCAGTCAACATGGTAGCAGATTTAGACAACTCAGGGGAACCCAAACCCTTCCAACATAACAAAGACATCACGGAAGCAGCAGTGCCTTCATCAATCACAGTGCGTTTGACGGTCATGTTAAGACATTCTACATGAATCAAGAGAGACACATAGTAAGGCAAGTGAGGCTATAGTCCTGTGATTTCAAATTTGATGATGGAGGAAGAGTTATCATCGTTAACACCAAGAGAAGAAAGCAAAGCCTTCCTTTGCGAGGGACAACTTTGAAGTACTTCAAGTGCAGACATCGCACAAGGAGTGTGGCCCAAATCCTTGACAACTAAATAGTTATGGGTAGCTCGAGAATTAGGATTGTGTCCTGAACACTTTAGGACTCCCTTAGGAATGCGAGGTGCAACTTCAGGTTTATCCACATTGTTTTCAATACACAAAGGAATCTTGGGTGGAGCAGGTTCCTTTCCAAGTTCAGGTTGTGACGAACCATAGTCCTTCGCACGAGTCACAAACTTAGTAGCACGCACTATGTTGACGCAACCATGACCATTACTGGCTTCCGGCGGATCTTGATCTCTACTAGACTGATCATGGGTCTTCAAGTTCATGTTTTGATTATGGGGTAAAGGGTTGGTCAGCATAGCTGGGCCCTGTGCCATGAACCTCAGGGCGTCTTCCATACGAGGGCACAAGTGAGTGAGGTGGTCATCCTTACACAATTTGCAAGGAAACTTAACCTTACGTTTAGACTGCTTGTCCCCCCCAGCATTGCAGGTGTTCTTGTCATTAGAATTGGAATTTTCATTCCTATTCCCACCTTTACAATTGTTCTTACCCTTCTTCTTATTCCTTCCAGGTTGCTGGTTACCCTTCTGGTTCGATGATTGCACCGAAAGCACATTCACCATTTGGGTGGGTTGAGACAAAGCCGTGGCTTGTCCCGAGGCAGATTGGTTGATAGAAAATTGACTCACCTATTGCACAACCGAATCCACAGGTTTGGTACTCGTACAATCAACAATTCCATCAGCATGTGGTCCAGGTTTGACCTTAGGGTCGAAACTAGAACACAGAGCATTAGGAATGATCTCATATAACAATCCAGATTGAGCATAAATCAAATCCAATTCCTGCGCCCTAAAAATGGCTTGTTCCTCGTTTTGAACTCCGGATGTAGAAACATCCTTCACTATATAAGGAAGTAACGATTTAAGGAACCAATCGAGGAGAAATTCCAGCGGTATGAAGGCTTTAATCAATCTCTTTTGTCTACGCCACTCTTGGATATGGTCCAAGATATGCATGGCTTTGTCTTGCTGAAATGTCGACAATAGTTCTGTACCAATGTCATAATGCACTGGTAGCTGGAAGTGGTTGATAAAAGTCATAGCTAGGTCATCGAACAAAACGAATGCCCCCCTAGGTAATTCTATGTACCATTTAGCTGTAGGCCCAGTGAGGGTGTGTTGAAATAGCCTTAAACGGATCGAATCCTCATGTAAGGAATTACAAGAGCACCAAAGGTGAAATGTAGTAAAATGTTCACTAGGATATTCTCTTGGTTTTCCCTCGAATTTGGGAATGTTCGAGGGAAGATTGTTAGGGACAGCCGACCAAGTCGAGTCATGAGATACTGGATCATTCGTTAGTCTCGACAAGTTAGGTAAATTTAACGTTGCGAGGAAAGGGAGCCTAGGTTGAGCAGGTTGATGCCACGCTCCCTGATAATTTTGGTTCACATAAGACTGATTACCGTAACCACCATGGCCATGGCCATAGTACCCTCCTCCCATTTGAACCATGTAGGGTGGCATGGAAGCACCATAATGTGGTGTACCTTGACTATGTGGAGCTACAAAGCCATAATTCAGGGAATAAGCGGGTTGTTGATACCCGTACCCATAAGGTGAATAATTCTACCCATACTACGGTCCATAATATTGTCCATGAGAAACTCCATAAGATGTCCCATGAGATGTCCCATGAGAAACTCCATAAGTAGGAATATGACCTCTCGAGACAACAGGAGGTACTTGACTTTGCGACACGACTACGTGAGTAGCAACAATACAAACATGACTAGTAGCAACATTCCGGCCCGAAGGACCACGTGAATGAGGGGGAGGAATAACATTCAAAGAACTAGGAATAGAGGATGAAGGGACGTCTGAAGTGATGTAAGTGGTATTCCCTATAGTCACTTGTCTTAGTTCTGGTATCCAAATAGGACTACTAACACCAGGTCTAGGATGAACATGTGATGTAGCCTCCACCATCGGGATGGAGGGTGCAATGTGACTCATGTTCCCAAGTCTCTCCACATGGAAAGGAATAGGAGTGCCCCCAGGCGTAGTGTTAGGTTCGAACTCTGAGTTGACATGCTGTGCCGAATCATGTGCAGGGATACCAGACATGCCATAACTAACATAACTAGTGCTCGCAGGTTCATGACGAGTCTCGTCGCCCGAAAACCAATACTGATGACTTGTGAATGAGGGATCATACCCAGAGTGCATGGGTATATCAGGTGAAGGATCATATGTAGGAATAGGATCTTCTTCCCTAACCTTGTGAGGTGGAGAAGGCAACTCAGGAATTTCATATTCATGATCTCCCATCATGTGTGAATCAATGTGAGAAGTAGTCTGCCTGGACTGTCTATTTCTCTCTCCCAAAGGAGGAGGAGATGTAGAAGGCGGAAGTCCTGCTAAATGACGATAACGACGAAGCACCGTACCCAAATCCACAATGACTCAAAAAAAGGAAAAGAATCTTCTAATTACGCAAATCCTAAGCAAGCTAGCATGCACAGAGCATACACCTGTATAATATAAAGCCAATCAAAAGAAAACAAGGGTAGGATATGTGAGCTCCTGAATGAAGCAGGTATGTCTAGCCTAGGAGAGGCTTGAGACTCCCATACACAACAAGCGGAGGTTCGTAACCAATTATTGTGGCCCTCAGCTTCAACGCATATAGCGACTGTGCTGTCCGACCCCAACTTGGTCGGGACACCTATAGAATAACCCCTGCGAAGTACCCCCTCAATAACCTAGGTAAGGAAACTAAGGTCACCTCAATATAATCAATGCTCATGTGAATAGTCGCAGGCGAGATTGACCGTATGGGCAAGGTAGCAAAGCCTGAAACTCCCAAAAGAGCCCCCAGATATGAATACAATCCTGAAAATATCTTCGGTGCTACTTAGTTATGACCAGGGGTCATCCCAATCATTAACCGCTCACACTGCCTCGTGCTTAACTCCCTTGTAAGAGGAGGATCTTGAGAAACACTAATTATACCAAGGAATTTCACACTCTCACCTGGACAGACACATACATGTTTTGTTTAGTGTTCTTGGAGAATTTACTCACAATGAACTATTCCAAGACCCTAAAACCTAATCTTGTTGGTGTACCCTATAAAATAAAAAAGTGTAATCCATTTTAATTAAACGTTGATTTTATTTGGCTTATTACTCAAAAAGGTAGATGACCGTGCAACCAATGGTGTTATGATGCAACATGAAGTAAAATGCACACCTAACAATCAATGCAAATGCATTGTGTCAAATGAAAAACAGGGCATGCTACTACGTGAAATGAAAATTTTTCTTCAAATGACAAATGCAATCATTCCTATATGAAAGCCTGACTAACACTTCTCTAAGCAAACCTAGTGCAGGTACCATGCAAAATACAAAGTGCAATGATGCGTATGATGTAAAGAAGCAAATATTTTTGGATTTTTTGAATAAAAATGAGATAATAATGCAAAAGAATGACTCTACCACCCCTAGACTCTGCAAGCACTATCAAACAACACCCATGCAAAGCACTAAGGTCAAAGAGACCTAATGCACTAATCCCAAAACAAAAAATCGAAAATGCAACGACAAGGACATTCTTAAAAAAAATTTACCCTAAAAAGCATCTTTGGTCAGAAACAAAGGTGTATACAGACTCTAGAAGCATCTAAGGAGACTCAGCAATCATCAAAACTCACCCAGCGGAGTCGCCAATTCTGTTACAGAGAAAAATTCCTATGGCTTGGGGTACTACATTAGATAGCTTAACTCCAGAAATCAATCCTTTCCTACATGCAAGAGAAACCAAACATCTAACACTAAAGGATATTGATTCGTACCTTATTCTAGACGGTTGATGTAGATCCTCGTTGAGCTTTCCCACTCCAGCTTGTATTGATAAATTGCTATCTCAACACTCAACAAACAAGACAAGCATGCTATATATAATTGTGTTAGACCTACTCTAGCATATATAATCAATAACATATAAGCATTTAAAATCATCCATGGATCAAATACTCATTCAAATACACATTCTTAGACAGGAAAAGATATTTCTATTAATATAAAACATAGATTACAATAATGACAACCTCTGTCGGCACGTTTGCGAATCGGAGAAACTGAGTCCCCCACTTGGGACTCCACCACTTCAATCCTCCATCTCTCAATAGCAAGCTCACAAGAAAAAGACAAGCTTGGGAAGAACACAAAGTGCTCCAAGGGACAAAGGGATGCAGACTCAAGTATAAGCTCTGACAGCATTGGACTATAGTTCTCTTGCTCTTCAATTCCTCCCCTTTCAATGTATCCAAATGGTTCCTTATATAGCTCTGCAATGGGGTAATGGAAGGTCGAATCCGAGTGATCTCAAGGCATATGGAAGGCCAAGAGACAAGTGACTCAGATCCACATCAAGGAAAACTCCAAAATAATTTGACCTTTTGCACACATCCCAATGTACGCGGGTTTAAGGGTCAAATCCGCGTATATACGTGAGAAAGGGATTAAAAGTTGCGTATGACAATTATTGCATGTTTTTAGGGATGATATTGGAAACATAAAAGGTAAAAAAATGGTCCATGGGGTCTAAAGAGTCTGCAGAGGAACAGGGAAGGCCATAAAGGTGTGATCCACCATGTGTGGTAAAATCAGCTGTAACACAAGTAGTGGAACATACCTATGCTCAATGCAAGGAAGCATGTGCAGGGTAAGGACACTCAGGGGAATGTATCCTTTGGGTAAGGGATAATCAAGATGAAAAATATATATAAGAGGCTTTGCTTGGATGGAATTGAGGCAATCTCAAGCTATATGGCTGATAAGACTGAAGCTGGGAGCCGACATAAAGCTCAATACGACAAGAAGACACATGAAAATGCATTTACAACTTGATATAAATGGGAGTCCCTGTAAGAGATGTCCAACATAAAATTCAAGAAATAATATGTGGTTCTTGATCGAAGACATGGTGTGACTATAAGGGAATCCCATACCTAAGGGAGGAATCACAACATGGGTAGCAAATGGAAAAGCATGATCTAACTAGGGAACCCATGAATATGAAAGCTCTACCATTTACGTAATGCCACTTCTAGTAGTAGTGTGAGGTTCTGTAACATTACGAAGTGGGTTCATACTTATAGTTAAGGTGACATGGTCATAAGATAATGCATGATGCATACAGAAAGTGATCCTATCCTATATCCCAGTTCAAAATTATACCTGTGATAGATACGAATGGGTCAAGAATTCAATGAAAATGCACTCGAAACAAGTCCCTATATCACAGAAATAGGCCAAAACAGTTTAAAAGGGTTAATAAAGGTCCAAAACTATAGGCAAGTGGGTAAAAATTTCAAAATAAATTTTATAAATAGTAAAAAACATTTTTCACCATACCGTTTGTTTTTTTACCAAATATAGTGTATTGGAGCCATTTTGGACTACGAACTTCAATCAAAAATTCCGAGAGCTAGGAGCAACAGAATTACGAACCGTTAGAGCCAGGTTCCTCATCACATTCTCTATCTTTTCAATGCATTTATTTCAATTTTTAATGGTGTATTTTTTTATTTGGATCCCCATAAAGATGGATATCTCAGACCACACGAGTCATAGGCTATAGGCCAGGGATATGCGGGAAAATCGAAGCCTACTCGCGTATACACATGACTATCAATAGGAAAAATAATGTATATGTGTGCGAATACCCTAAAAAAAGGAAAAATATCATGAAAATACATGTTTATTTTTCATGATGATGCTAGAATGGAGGGAACATGAACATGAATACTTGGATAGGGAAGTCCAAGGTGATGTAAATTCCCAACAAGCTCTAAGGGCATGTGGTCTATACAATTTTTGGAAACTTGGGAGCTTGAGATCTCAGTCATGGCTTCTACAAATGCCTATGGATTATTGGGATCTGGATATAGAGGCTTTTCAGCTTGATGGGATTCCTCTGAGTCTTGAGGTAGAAGATAAATATTTCATTACTGGACTATCCCATCGAGGCGAGGTAGTCAACCTGAGGGCTCATGGAGTAGGAGGTGGTATCACCATCGAGGAATATGTAGTTGTGTACTGTCTTCCAGATACTGAAAATATTGGAAGTGAGGTTCCTGTAAAATCCATCCAGAGCCTTGGTCTCAAGGTGATAGTACTAGTGCTAGCCAGTATAGAAGGGTTGGCATCGTTACATCAGACCTCCAGGCCTATCATGTTTTATGCAATAGAGTGTATGAGACCCATAATATATGATTGGAGCACATCATTGTTAAACACCATGAAACAAGAATTTAATGACTGCAAGCTGGGTAGGACAAGGAAGTTTGGGATTTCCATCATTCTCATTACTTTATTCTTTGAACGAGTACCAGGACTTATCCCAAGAGTGCAGGTTTGTCCACATGGTGTACGAGATCCAGCCCAAACCTTATGGGTAGATATGATGTGATGTGTAGGGGGAGGTAGGACACCCACTCCATTTCCCCCATACTTCTACCACTGGTGGAAGCGACAGATCGTGGTCGTGGATGACTATCCCTATGCAGGGATCAAATTCCATAGAGACACGAACATGCCATTACCACCGAGTGCTGCATAAGATGATCTAGGTAACAATCCCAAATGTGTTTTTTAAACTATTTTATTTTTTTAATTTTTTGATATGATGGAATAAAAAACATGTTTTTGGTGGTATCACGTACTAATATTGACCATGCACATGCATATGTGGGTTTGAAACGGTTGAATGGCTTCCCCCGACATCATCGAAGGGTATAAGGTGATGACATCCTAGGTGTAGATGCAGAGCATACACTCTAGAGCATACATACCAACTTTGTTCGAATGATGCACATGGTGCTTATGGTGCAAGTCAAGGAATTGCTTGAGGAAATGCAGAGGCATGTAGTGGGAGTGCCCCGTGTGTGGGTCAAACTCTTTCAATGGTTGGCCAATTCCATGATGTGTTTTCATGACCATAATCCCATTCTGTAGGCATAGAGTCGTAGATATACAATTTATACCCAATGTATAGTGTTTTTTGGTGGCTTGAAGCCCCAATTTTTATTCTTGATAGTTTGTACTATGACACCATTTTGGACTATATTTTGAAAATGAAAAATGCTTATAGGTGTCGGTTTATTATATTTACATGTGTTATTTGAAAGTGAATGGAATGTGTGTGCTTCATGATTGATTTAACAAATACCAGTCTAATACATAATTTTCATAAGAATCAGCAACATGATTGTAGATCTGAGGAATATGAATGTATGTTATGTGTTCAAATTGTCGTTCTAATAATATTACCCGTAAGAATCTCCATAATAAATTTGGATCTATGATACAATAAAAACCATTTAACTGTGACACAACCAACTGCGATTCAAGATCTACCTCAAGGGATCGAGCACCATGAGAGATGGCATCGCCTAGTAGCTCAATGACGACACTATATTCAGAAACATTGTTGGATGATGTTTGGATACATACATTCCCTAAAGACACTACATGACCCAAGTAGCCGAGGATGAGTTCTAGATATGGTGATTGGCACCATCAGTGTATCCTACATATACTGAAGACTCCATCGAGATCTTCCAAAGCAATGGGAAGTGTTCCAACAAGTCAAATAACTACAAGGGGACCAAAAGTAAAGTATACAACTGTACATTAATATACAAAGTATCAGCCTCCGCTAAGAACTAGGAATAATATTTTTTAAGATAGATCCCATTTATAGGCTCCACCAAGGCTATCCCTTCATAATCCTCCAGTTCATATGTGCCCTTCTCTAAGACTCATTTAACCACGTAAGACCCATGCCACATGGGGTTGAAATTACCTCCCCCTAACGGTTCACTAGCTTGGTCATATAAAATAACCAATTCACCCTCACTATATCTCAGGGGATGGACATACTTATCATACTGAACATTCATGCAATGCTTATTAACTTCAAGAGACACTAAGGCATCTCGATGCTTCTCATTGAGGTTTTCTAAGTGGACCATAGGCTTTTCCAACTCAGAAGTCTCTGGTAAGATCTCTATGACTAGTTTCAAACAAGGAATCTCGCATTCAATCGGAAATATTTCCTCCACCCCATGTACTAACTGATATGGAGAAAAACCAATGGTAGTCTTAACAACGGTTCGGTAGGCCCAGAAAGAAGGGTAAAGCATAATATGCCAATAATTCTTGATTTGTGCAATGGTTCTTTGCAGAATGGAGTTAAGGGATTTGTGTGACAGCTTCAACCTGTCCATTCTCTTAAGGATAATAAGAAGAGGAATACTCTTGCTTATACCCCAATTTCAAAGATAATTCGTCCATCATCCTATATATTTTGGAAGTTCCTGCCATGGTTTGTGACAAGCTCTCTCAGAATACCGAATCGAGTAATTATCTGATTGAACATGATGTGAGTGACCATCTCATTGTCAAATTTTCTAGTAGGCATATCCTCTTCCCATTTCGTGAAGTAATCCATGACCACTATGATGTGATGGTGCCCCCAAGCCGAGGCTGGGTCACAATCCATAAAGTACACCCCCCACTTGTTGAAGGGACCGACAATGATAATAGGGTGTAAAGGGGTGGGATGTGAACATATGTTCCATGCAAACACCTGGAAAGGGTGGCACCGCTTGACCACATTAACACAATATTTAAATATCGACGACCAGTAATAATTGTTGATGTATTTGTAACTTCGAAATGTATTCAGTTGTATATTTTATATTGTATTTAAATGTACCCCGCCAGAGATGTTTGTTCCTCCGAACGGGAGAGTCATTAATATAATAAAGTTATTTAAATTCATCGAGGTTAACCCTCTGTTGTAAGTTGGGGCAATAGTCCCCACAATTAAGTTGAGGTTAACCCTCCGATTGCAAGATGGGGAAATAGTCCCCATAGTTGAGGGGTATGAGGGTTATTAGACTCTCTTAGTGAGTTCATACCCATAGATTAATTGTCAATTGGAAAACAAGTATAAACAGAGAGTGAAACTCTCTATTTGTCACATACACTCACTCAACTGTAGCGCATGACTGAGAGAAGAGGAGCTCGCACAAGTGAGAGAGAGAACAATTGTCGGAGATCATATTTGTGTTTTTGGGTTTTACTTTTTCTATTGGTGCTCATTCTATCTCTGAGGATGTTGCAGGGTTTTCTCCTTCATGGTTTCCCCAAGGAAAACTCTTTGTGTCTCTGGTCTCTTGTGATTATTGATGTGCATGTTATTCTCTCAGATAAGATCCTAGATCATATTGATTAAATGATAAAAATCTAACATGGTATCAGAGCTAACCTGAGAAGAAGACACTGTGCAACTGCGGAAGCTAGGGATTCTTAATTTTTGAGTCTCTCTCCATAGATCATCAAAAAAAGAGGCTCAACTAACTCTCCATTGAAGGGCACATCTTTCTGTCGAAGTAGAACTTGGTTCTGGGCATTTTCAGTTTTTGACTTGTCACTCCTGTGGGAAATTAGGGATTTTCACAGAAGAGGAATTTTTGAGTGATCTTAGCATAGGATTTATCTCCTCCTAAAAATTGAAATTTAGAGACCAAGATCAAAGTTTTTGGTTGGGTAAAATTTTGGGAAAGTCAAACCCTAATTTGACCCCAAACCAGAAAACAAAACTGCAAAAGATCACCTCCAGATCCAGTTCAGGAATATCAAATTGGTAAGATCTAAATATTTTGTATTTCCATTTGAGGTTCTCATTAAAATATGAATAAGATAATTTTCACTATACATCTGAAATACAGCTGCAATGGAAGCTAATGGAAATTAGGGTTTTATGCCTGAAAAACCCTAAAATACTAAAACTAGTAGTTTTGGTACATTCTCTATATCTCACGACTAGAGAAGAATCAGGAGCCAAAATTTTTACAGGTTGAAGATAAATTCCTGATGTACCTTGTGTAAACGTTTCATCCTCATATTCACTATATTCTAGGAGATATGATTCCTCCAAACCAGGGTTCGAACCTCTCCCAGGATTCATCCGTAAACATGAGACCATGGGAGAATTGCTATATCTAGGGCTATGAAGGTCCAAATGAAATTTCTCAAGATTTTATAGATAGGGAATGGAATTTAATTTATGTGGTAAAAGTTTCAGACCTTGAAGGTGAAACAGTGAGACATGACAGTCTGTACAAGTTCACTATGATGAACAGTCCTAAAATAATCCACCTTGTGAAAACTATCATAAGTACCAATTGGTAAAACCAATTCTTCTCAAACATGCATTGTTGAAAAGAGGATAGATGAGGCTACCTCAGTGAGAATTTTCAGACACATAGGAGTAGTAATTTTGGAAATAATACAAAAACAATATAAGGAAATTTTGGAGAAGAAATTGAAGACAAATAGGGCATCATGTATTTTGCAGTTTTGATCACAGTTTTGGGAAAATGAGTATGCTACTCAGCTCGCCTTGAGGAGGCACACCTTTTTATCCAATTAGGTCTGAAAGATTCCAAGTTTTGAAAATTAGGGTTTCTCTGACAAACCCTAGATCATCCAGCTCCGGAACCAAGATGAACACCTCAAATCAGTAAGATCTAATCTTTTTCTATTTACATTTGAGGTTCTCATTTCAAAATGACTAATCACACCGGTTTGATTGCAAGCTTGGTGAAGCTGAAAAATTCTGAGGATGGAAGTATAGGACCTCTGTGATCCTTGAAGAAATTGACTTGGATCGATATTTCAGTAAGAAAGGTCTAGGAGCCAGAGGGAGATGAAGCTAAGGCTAGATCCAAGAGAATCATTGCAGATTCTATTAAAGATAATCCCTTCCCTCATGTGTCATCCTTGAAGACACTAAAAGGAAGTGTTTGTTGCTATGATGAAGAAATCGAAGAAGAACAAGATATTGTTATAACCACCTTGAATGGCCTCCTAGGATCATGGGATTCATTCATTCAAGGAATGTGTGCCAAATGGAAGTGATTACCTTCAGCAGACTCTCAGAAGAGTGTACACAAGAAGACGCTCGATTCATAATAAGAGAAGAGAAGATGTGAGCAACTAAATCTCAGGCTCTCACGATTCAAAGATCCCTCAAGCGATGAGGAATATGAAGGACACAATTCTTGAAGAACCTCTTATCCATATTAGCATTTGGATAATAAATAATGATGTCATGAATGAAGAAGATGATGAAGCTGAAGGCTCAAGAAGGAGTCTAGCCACAAAAAAAATAAAGGTAAGTATTCAATTGTCATTTCATGATATTGTTTGGTTATGCATTTGTTTATATTCAGTTGATGTGTTACGCATAATAGAATGTTTGCATTAATCATAGTATACTACTAATATGCATGTGATGGGTAAGTATCCCATGGTACTATACAAATCTTCATTTTCTACTTATTGAGAATGAAACCTCTTTGCTGACATACTGAATTAGTGCACAATCTCAATGATGTCATGGTAGAGATGGAAGGTATCTAGAAAGTTTCTATGAGTTATGGATGAATGTTGTATTGGCTAAAATAGTTGCATGATTAAATATTTATGCATAAGAATTTTCCATTATAAATATGGATTATGAAAATTTTATAACCATACAACTGGTGCATTTGACTTGTAGGAAAGATCGCCTACAATCGCCTACACGAAAAGAAGGATGAGACTTGTTCCAAAGAACGAGTGATGACAGTTCAAGATTCACTATAATAATCCAAAATGAACAATGTTGACTAGAATTCAATGTCGAAGACCTGAAGGGAAGTCCGTAGTATCTTCCATATGGATCTACAAAATACAGCATGCAGTAGATGACAACATCATGGGATACAAGGAAATATTTATAGCACGAGGCTTCTCACAGAAATAAGGCATAGACTATGAAGAGACATTTGCAGCCATTGGAAGTCAAGACACATGATAGGAACTCTCATGTGTGCAAATTTAAGAAGGACTTGTACAAGCTCAAAAGGCACCCATGGGATACCACATACATGAGGAGCTTGAATATCTCCTAGAGTGATGAATATTATAACCTTTGCTTCAAGGTTGAAGATGAAAGCCTATATAGGATGAAAAGCTCACAGATGGGTGCGAGAAGAAATTTTGAAAAGGTTCAAGATAGAGGATCTTGGTATCCAATGACCCTAGATGGATACATAGAATATTAGTAGCAGAGGAAGCTACTTGTCACTCCAATACAAAATGTTTCAATACATAGAGTACGAAAGGAAGAGGGAGAATGATGTTCCACTTCAGAGGGAGTGACTGTATAAGATCCTGATATTCGACATGGTACGACAGGATGGATAACTTACTAATGAATCTAGGCTGTACTGAGAGTAAAGCGGATTCCAACCTTTACGTCAAGGTTGAAGGTGGAATACCAGTGATGATCCTGTTATATGTCGATGACTTGTTCCAAATAGAAAAATGGAACTCATTAAAGTTGCAAGAAGGAAAATTGCTACCGAGTTCAAGATAAATGACTTGGGTATGGTACTTTTAAACATGGAGGTGTGGTAGAGTGCGAATGGAATCTCCCTTGGACAAAGGAAGTATGCAGTGGAGATCCTGAAGAGATTCGGGATGATGCACTACAAGGACATGGGCACACCTATGGCATCAAACTTGAATCTATTGAGTGATGGTTCATTAGAGTCAGTTGATGCCACACTATATCGTTAGATGATTGGGTCATTGATGTACCTGACAAATACAATACCAGATATTTTATTTACTATGAACACATTAAACCGGTTCGTGACAGATCCGAGACATGTTCACATGAATGCTGCAAAGCACATTCTGAGGTACCTGAAGGGTACAATTGACTATGGGCTCAAGTATGAAGTGAATCAGAAGATTAACTTGGAGTGTTATGTGGATTTAGATTGGGCAGTGAGTTCCATTGGTAGGAATAGCACTTTGGGGTGCTACTTCAGTATGGGATCAGGTGTGATCTCTTGGTTTAGCAGGAATAATTCTTGCATGGAACTTGTTTGTGCCAGAAATTGTTTCCAGGCTATGAAGAAACAAGCCAACACAATCTCAAAAAACTCAATAAAGTAAATTAGGTTTTAGGGTTTCTGGTAGGTTTTTCTGGTTATACAGTTTGGAGACAAACATGGAATACACTCATGAACTAAATAGCAACTGAATCATAAGCAAAGAAAGGCAAAGATGCATAATATATTCACCAAAATCCAACATAATATAATATTGAAGTTCATTCATAAAAAGATAAGCATTACCAGCATATAAACATAGCCTAGCAATGAATTTATCATTTAAGCAACTAAACAAGTTAAAACATGAAGCCAACACATAAACTGAACGGTAAAAGGATCATATATTTCATAATTTTGCCATCAAATACATACAAGAGCTATGTACTTAGCTCATCAATAAGTCTAGCAAACCTCCTGAAGTCCTCCAAAAAATCCAACCCCTCTTCTGTCCCTTTGTCCCTCTTTTATAATTACAAAGAAGTAGTTCTATCTCCCCTTCATTACGTCGAAATTGAAACTACCCAGCATTTACATTAACTAACTTTCAACTAATTGACTAAAAATAGCAAATCAGATTCCTGGCAAATATGGCGAATTTCTGGAAAATAGGTGTCAAAGAAGCTTCCATATCTCTCAATTCGTGGCACCTGTGTAAACTATGAGAGAGCTGTTTGTGAATGGGTCCATGATGGACAAAAACCTCTCTTGGTTTTTAAAAATTCATCTCCAATCGATCAGAATCTGCCCCTCAAAATGAACACTAAAACAAAAAAATATTAAATATTTAAAAACCCTGAAAAATAGGCTGCAAAGATTAAATTGGATCTTTCAAACCTTGATAGCTGTTGCAAAACTGAGAGAGGTTTTTTTATATGGATATCTTATGAACAAAAAACTTTTTGTTTTCAAAAATTTCTCTCCATCAGCTCGTGGTCTGCATTTGACTTCAATAACCCAAAACAGGAAAAACTGAGCAGAATTCTCAGTAATTTTTTCATTCCAAATAAATAGCACTAGCAGAAAGATTGGTTGCAGCCGAAGTGTTATAACTACCAAAGATGGAAGCATCCCCATCCACTGCTTCATCCACTTCACCGGTTTTCCAATGGCTGAATGATGCTTCTGTATGATTTTAAGACGAAAAGCTTTGCATAAATGATCTCAGCTGCCAGCTCCTTAGACCAACTGAACACTGTTTATCTATTGGATGAGAAGATATATAAAACAAAAACAATCTTAAATCTATTCAATTTCTTCTCCCAGTAGTTTTAGCACCAAAATGAGACTAGGTCTTCATGTAATCTCAGATATTCAGCTCCTTCATTGCATTGTGTACAGGTAGCAGACCCATTTTTGAAGTTTAGACACCATAAAATGCATAGCTCTTCACCCTGTTATCCTTATAGGTTTTGAATAGGTAATGATTCAACATACTGCTACTTTCAGCCTTCTACTTTCCAGAGCATGTCAAAACATATTAAACATGTATCTCTTCTGCAGGAATCATATTTAAAAGCATACCTTACTGTTTCCCTTTTTTTAAAACTCCACACTGTGCAAGGAACTGCTGCTGTCCTTGCACCTCTGTTGCCATCCTCGATGTTTCATCAAGTTCATGCCCAATAGACTTAAAATTCAACCCAAATCTAGAGGGAGTTGAAAATACTTCTTTAAGGTTCACACCCTCGGGTAAAGGTGCATCTTTAACAGGAGACTTGAAGGATCTAAATTCACTTGCACCAATCAAAGGTACTATAATTAGACCTTCATATATAATAAGAAGCTTGTAATAATTGTCTTTCATTAATTCCAGTAAGGCATTTCTTGCTTCTCGCCTCACAAACTTTGGTGCATTTTTAGTGTCTTTTAAGAGTTTTGCTCATAGCTAAATTTGCCAAGACTCCAGCTGCTGCCTCCTTTACCCCAACTTTGTCATCACTGAGTGCTTGAATAAGGGATGACAGAAGTTCTAAATTTTCCTTTTTTGCTCTGAGCTTCTCATGAACTGACAAATTCCAAAGGACACACATACTTTGCTCCTTTACCTCTGGGGGTAAAGAACGTCTAGTTAACAAACCAACAATTTCTTCAACTGCTCCAGCTTTGGCAACTAGTGTCCTATAGCAATTGATTGAAGAAATATTCCGTAAAAGGCCTGCAGTTGCTTCTGCAATTTAAGGCATATCTGATGAAAGAAGGCTGATAGTCAGAACAATACTACTATCAAATTTGACAATCTCATCAACAAACTGTTTTCCTCCATTTGAATGTTTCCAAAGTATCTTGATTGCTTGATCCCAGTTAGGTGGAGCATTTTCTAGGCCAAGCAGTCGGATGAACAATTCTACATAACCTTCTTCAAGACCAGTTCCACCATCCAACCTTAAGTTCTAGTCCTCTAACCTACTGCTGCTGCTTTGAGTGCGTTCTAAGTTGCCCTGTTTAACAGCCTTGCTACTTATTTCTCTGTCACTCCCCTGTATAGGTATATTTTCTAGATTTGTTTCTCTTGGAGGTAAATTGGATGATTTTTGTTCCTTGATTTTTTTACAGTAGTGTTCTTTGATTAGCAATTGCAGAAAACACGTTAACATCTTGCAAGCAGTTATAATCTTTGTGTACAACACTTTTCATAGTTGAACCATCTTCGGTGATTGCATGATCCAGTGTTGAATCAATTGAACTCAAATCAATCTTGAAGGGTTTCCGGCCTTCGTGTTCTAGGCTTGCAGGCAGACTTGGAAAATCAATTGCAAGTGAAAGATCATTCTCCAAGTCCAGCGATTCCATAACCTCTTCCGTTGGCTGCTTTTTACGTTTGTAAAATGGCTCGGTCTTATTTCCTGCTTCCTCATCCCCGTCCACCTTCATAATAATTAATTTAGAACATCTTCCCTGAAAATATTGCCTTATTTCGCTCACTCTCATCATTTGCCAGAAATTTGCATCCAGTTGCGAGAACAATTGCCAGAATCTCCCTCACATGAGACTAGACACCTGTTTACATGAAAAAAACTTGGCAAAACATATATCAAATGTGACCAATGATTTATTTAACACTTTAGGAACGAAATCCCAAAAAAATCGGACTGAAAAATGACCATTCTGGCAAAAAACGATTTTCCTGTAGCGCCGCAGTGTAATTTTTTGGCCGTTGCGCTATAGGAATATTTTAAAACCAAATTTGGCACTTTTTATCCATTAATTCCATTTTGAATGAGGTTTTTATGGTAAAATTTGATCATGGTATTGTTTGTGAACCAATTAATCCATATAAATCCTTTAGAACCCTTCAGAACCTAAAGAAACAAAAAATAATAAAAATCTAAAGGCAAAACTTGAAAATTTCACTCAAAACCAAAAATTTTCTAAAGTAAGTAAAAGAGCAGACTTAAGCAAATGAGCAAACTTAAAATAAAAATGACAATCAAAATATAAAATTGAAGAAAACAAGTTCATGACTTAACATCTGGCTCCAGCTGCGGGATGAAGTCCTCCCTGTGAGGCTTCAAGAACCTGTAGATCAGTGCCTTTTGTAACCAAAACTGCCTGCTTTTCTGCAAAACATCCATTGGGCTATGGAGTCTTTATTCAATCCTTCACACACTAATATATACAATGAAAATCAAATCTCTTTCTCTGAGGAACCTTCCATCTACTGAATCAAATCGAAATCCCATTTCCAATGTAACCAAGAAAAAATTTGATCAACCCACCAAAACTTGTTTCCAACTCCAAATATATATATAATCAGAAATATTGGAAAACATGAAGAGCAGAGATTTAACAACTTATACCCACTTTCATCAAATAGTGTCTCTAAAATAACAGATTTATAACCTGGTATTAACTCTAAATAATCTGCTACTGGATCATTGAAAACTTCCACAAGTTACCTCTTCCTGCTCTATGAAAAAGACAAGATGTCCATAAGAATATTTTGTTCCATGAATATCAATAAGACATTGGTGATAAAAGACATAAGGATCAGCCTGAATTTGCTCCGGATTTTTTTGGATAGTATCATTAATAATGTTAATAAGCTGAACCTCCTTTTCCTCACTGTCTTCAAATGAATGACTATCATGCATTGGCTTTTGCTGTTCAAGGATAATAGACTGAATGCATTCTTGAATCTGCTGATCATATTGTGACATATCACACACTTCACAGATTTCTGGGTCTTTCTTTTCAATTTCATCATCATATTTATTAAAAATTAGAGCATCTTCATAATGATTTTGAACAACAGATTTATCATAACTATGAATATGAGTAACTTCTGAAAAAATGTGAACAGCCTGGCCTTCATCGAATTTAGTATCAAAACCAAAAGGAATAGAATCTAATTCACCACAGAATTCTTGTCTTGGAACCCTAATCTCTTCATCATAACAAGGAGTATTCTGGGAAATTTCGAATGATGAGGCTAAAGGTTCATCTTTTCCTTCAATACAAAGCTGATCTTTAACACAATAATGGTTTTCAACAGTTTGTTGAACTAGAGATTGATCTTTAAATGGATTAGCATTCAAACGGTTATTAAGGCTGTTGAAATCATTATGAGAATGTTCCAAACTATCTCTACTGATCTTATCACTTGAATAATCCTCAAACTGACCTAAAACAACAACTTGATTATCATAATGATCATGGCATTCTTCCTTGACAGCAGTATCTGAAAATGTTACCTTTTCATCTCCAACAAATTCTAAAACTTCAACTTCTTCATGACATGTTTTGAACCCTTGATTGTACTCATCATCATGGTTTTTTAAATCAGAAATTGTATGATAAACATCAGCCTGCTCACAACAATATTTTAAAAAGAGTTCAGCTGAGAACATATACTTACAATGTTTCTGAAAGCATGTGTGGAATTCTTTCAGTGAGGAAATGCTAGCAGCGGGAAGAGAAAAATACCAATCTCGTGCATCTTGGTCAAGTGAATACATGAACATCTTCATGAGCACATCTTCATGCTGGATATTTAACTGGACCATACATTGATGAAATTTGATGAGGTGATCTGATGGATTATCCTCTTTGCTTTCTCTAAACCGTGGAAGACAATCTCCCCAAACATCCATAATAGGTACTGGATTTGGAAAACTTGGAATATCAAAAAAATTGAAAGGTGCAAACCTTCGAGCCAAAATAGCTTCCATGGACATTGGCCTCTGCATCTTCATATAGTGGAGTCACCAATTAATTTGTTAAGACAGATTTAGCTTCTTCTCCCCAGAAAGAGAAAGGGGTGACAGTAGTTCAAATTAATTAGGGCTGCATAAAGCTGGGGATGACTGAAACCTTCTAATTCTTCTAGCTGTCACTGCATCAAATTTGGTGAAAAATAGCCTTAAAGATGTGCTGGTTTAAGTTCACCTCTTAAAACCAATAAAATTGATAAGTATCCCAGGGAAAATATGTCTTCAACTTCGTCCCCGACAACGGCGCCAAAGATGTTTGTGCCAAAAATTGTTTCTAGGCTATGAAGAAATAAGCCAACACAATCTCAAAAAACTCAATAAAGTAAATTAGGTTTTAGGGTTTCTGGTAGGTTTTCCTGGTTATACAGTTTGGAGACAAACATGGAATACACTCATGAACTAAATAACAACTGAATCATAAGCAAATAAAGGCAAAGATGCATAATATATTCACCAAAATCCAACATAACATAATATTGAAGTTCATTCATAAAAGATAAGCATTACCAGCATATAAACATAGAACAGCAATGAATTTATCATTTAAGCAACTAAACAAGTTAAAACATGAAGCCAACACATAAACTGAACGGTAAAAGGATCATATATTTCATAATTTTGCCATCAAATACATACAAGAGTTATGTACTTAGCTCATCAATAAGTCTAGCAGACCTCCTGAAGTCCTCCAAAAAATCCAACCCCTCTTCTGTCCCTTTGTCCCTCTTTTATAATTACAAAGAAGTAGTTCTATCTCCCCTTCATTAGGTCTAAATTGAAACTACCCAGCATTTACATTAACTAACTTTCAACTAATTGACTAAAAATAGCAAATCGGATTCCTGGCAAATATGGCGAATTTCTGGAAAATAGGTGTCAAAGAAGCTTCCATATCTCTCAATTCGTGACACCTGTGTAAAATATGAGAGAGGTTTTTGTGAATGGGTCCATGATGGAAACAAACCTCTCTTGGTTTTTAAAAATTCATCTCCAATCGATCCGAATATGCCCCTCAAAATGAACACTAAAACAAGAAAATATTAAATACTTAAAAACCCTGAAAAATAGGATGCAAAGATTAAATTGGATATTTCAAAAATTGATAGATGTTGCAAAACGGAGAGAGGTTTTTGTATATGGATATCTTATGAACAATAACCTCTTTTTGTTTTCACAAATTACTCTCCATCAGATCGTGGTTTGCATTTTACTTCAATAACCCAAAACAGGAAAAACTGAGCAGAATTCTCAGTAATTTTTTCATTCCAAATAAATAGCACTAGAAGAAAGATTGGTTGCAGCCGAAGTGTTATAACTCCCAAAGATGGAAGCATCCCCATCCACTGCTTCATCCACTTCATCGGTTTTCCAATGGCTGAATGATGCTTCTGTATGATTTTAAGACGAAAAGCTTTGCATAAATGATCTCAGCTGCGAGCTCTTTAGACCAACTGAACACTGTTTATCTATTGGATGAGAAGATATATAAAACAAAAACAATCTTAAATATATTCACTTTCTTCTCCCAGTAGTTTTAGCACCAAAATGAGACTAGGTCTTCATGTAATCTCAGATATTCAGCTCCTTCGTTGCATTGTGTACAGCTAGCAGATCCATTTGTGAAGTTTAGACACCATAAAATGCATAGCTCTTCACCCTGTTATCCTTATAGGTTTTGAATAGGTAATGATTCGACATACTGCTACTTTCAGCCTTCTACTTGCTAGAGCATGTCAAAACATATTAAACATGTATCTCTTCTGCAGGAATCATATTTAAAAGCATACCTTACTGTTTCCCTTTTTTTAAAACTCCACACTGTGCAAGGAACTGCTATTGTCCTTGCACCTCTGTTGCCATCCTCGATGTTTCATCAAGTTCATGCCCAATAGACTTAACATTCAACCCAAATCTAGAGGGAGTTGAAAATACTTCTTTAAGGTTCACACCCTCGGGTAAAGGTGCATCTTTAATAGGAGACTTGAAGGATCTAAATGCACTTGCACCAATCAAAGGTACTATAATTAGACCTTCATCTATAACAAGATTCTTGTAATAACTGTCTTTCATTAATTCCAGTAAGGCATTTCTTGCTTCTCGTCTCACAAACTTTGGTGCATTTTTAGTGTCTTTTAAGAGTTTTGCTCATAGCTAAATTTGCCAAGACTCCAGCTGCTGCCTCCTTTACCCCAACTTTGTCATCACTGAGTGCCTGAATAAGGGATGACAGAAGTTCTGAATTTTCCATTTTTGCTCTAAGCTTCTCATGAACTGACAAATTCCAAAGGACACACATACTTTGCTCCTTTACCTCTGGGGGTAAAGAACGTCTAGTTAACAAACCAACAATTTCTTCAATTGCTCCAGCTTTGGCAACTAGTGTCCTATAGGAATTGATTGAAGAAATATTCCGTAAAATGCCTACAGTTGCTTCTGCAATTTAAGGCATATCTGATGAAAGAAGGCTGATAGTCAGAAAAATACTACTATCAAATTTGACAATCTCATCAACAAACTGTTTTCCTCCATTTGAATGTTTCCAAAGTATCTTGATTGCTTGATCCCAGTTAGGTGGAGCATTGTCTAGGCCAAGCAGCCGGATAAACAATTCTACATAACCTTCTTCAAGACCAGTTCCACCATCCAACCTTAAGTTCCAGTCCTCTAACCTACTGCTGCTGCTTTGAGTGCATTCTAAGTTGCCCTATTTAACAGCCTTGCTACTTATTTCTCTGTCACTCCCCTGTATAGGTATATTTTCCAGATTTGTTTCTCTTGGAGGTAAATTGGATGATTTTTGTTCCTTGATTTTTTTGCAGTAGTGTTCTTTAATTAGCAGCTGCAGAAAACACGTTAACATCTTGCAAGCAGTTATAATCTTCGTGTACAACACTTTTCATAGTTGAACCATCTTCGGTGATTGCATGATCCAGTGTTGAATCAATTGAACTCAAATCAATCTTGAACGGTTTTCGGCCTTCGTGTTCTAGGCTTGCAGGCAGACTTGGAAAATCAATTGCAAGTGAAAGATCATTCTCCAAGTCCAGCGATTCCATAACCTCTTCCGTTGGCTGCTTTTACGTTTGTAAAATGGCTTGGTCTTATTTCCTGCTTCCTCATCCCCATCCAGCTTCATAATATTTAATTTAGAACATCTTCCCTGAAAATCTTGCCTTATTTCGCTCACTCTCATCATTTGCCAGAAATTTGCATCCAGTTGCGAGAATAGTTGCTAGAATCTCCCTCACATGAGACTAGACACCTATTTACATGAAAAAAACTTGGCAAAACATATATCAAATGTGACCAATGATTTATTTAACACTTTAGGAACGAAATCCCAAAAAAATTGGACTGAAAAATGTCCATTCTGGCAAAAAAAGATTTTCCTGTAGCGCCGCAGTGTAATTTTTTGGCCGTTGCGCTATAGGAATATTTTAAAACCAATTTTGGCACTTTTTAGCCATTAATTCCATTTTGAATGAGGTTTCTATGGTAAAATTTTATCATGGTGTTGTTTGTGAACCAATTAATCCATATAAATCCTTTAGAACCCTTCCGAACCTAAAGAAACAAAAAATAATAAAAATCTAAAGGCAAAACTCGAAAATTTCACTCATAACCAAAAATTTTCTAAAGTAAGTAAAAGAGCAGACTTAAGCAAATGAGAAAACTTAAAATAAAAATGACAATCAAAATATAAAATTGAAGAAAACAATTTAATGACTTAACAGAACTGAGTACAGACAAGGCAAAATATGTTGCCACTTGCTCGACTACTTGGGAGAGAGGAGAAATGAAGCTCAAGTTTGTGATCCAGACTGATATCTCTTGAAAGAGGGAGTTCTGACATAGCCGATGAGATAAGTTTTTTGAGCATAAAATCCTAGCGAAGATTGTAGGTTTCTCAGACATAAACAGTCATGTAGGTTTTCCTCGAATATAAGCAATCCTGGTGAAGCTTGCAGGTTATCCTTGGATGTAATTAGCCTTAATGTGATTCTATGATAGAAATGTCTAGAGTGAACTTTGAGTACTTTAGGGAGAATCTTGGTGTTCTCGAGATCAAGGTTCCTTCCAAGGAGAAGTGTTGAGCTCGAGAGCCTTTCTGACATGGTGGTAAGATTGGTTCCTCCCATGGTTAGATGTAAGTGCTGTGCCTTTCTGACATGGTGGTAGGATTGGTTCCTCCCATGGTCAAATGTAAGTGTTGTGCCTTTCTGACATGATGGAAGGATTGGTTCCTCCCATGGTTAGATGTAACTACTGTGCCTTTCTGACATGGTGGTAGGATTGGTTCCTCCCATGGTTAGATGTAAGTGCGTTTCCTTTCTGACATGGTGGAAGGATTGTTTATTCATGTGGTCATATGTAAGTGTTGTGCCTTTCTGACATGGTGGTAGGATTGGTTCCTCCCATAGTCATATGTAAGTGCTGTTCCTTTCTGACATGGTGGAAGGATTGTTTCCTCCCATGGTCAGATGTAAGTGTTGTGCCTTTCTGACATGGTGGTAGGATTGGTTCCTCCCATGGTCAGATGTAAGTACTGTGCTTTTCTGACATGGTGGCAGGATTGGTTCCTCCCATGTTCAGATATAAGTGCTGTGCCTTTCTGACATGGTGGTTGGATTGGTTCCTCCCATGGTCAAATATAAGTGCTGAAGAAGATCAGGACCTACATGGAGGCTAGGCCTACAACCAACATGAAAAAGGGCTGGCTTTGTAGAACTTCCCATGACGAGTAGAATTGAGAGATAACACCATTTGCTCGAGATAACGGGAGCAGTGATGATGACGATGATCCAGTGATGATATAACTTTGATGGTGATCCAGTTTTGATGATGATCCAGTGATGATGATGATCCAGCTTTGATGATGATCCAACTTTGATGATGATCTAGTGACGAAGACTTGTGTTGATGAATTGTGTCAAGAGAATA
Organism: Pseudotsuga menziesii; assembly: GCA_001517045.1. Taxonomy (NCBI): domain Eukaryota; kingdom Viridiplantae; phylum Streptophyta; class Pinopsida; order Pinales; family Pinaceae; genus Pseudotsuga; species Pseudotsuga menziesii. Next base: position 206,459 of record LPNX010156585.1, read on the forward strand.
CCTTCCTAGTTAATAGAGAGTGTTGATGTATTTGTAACTTCAAAATGTATTCACTTATATATTTTATATTGTATTTCATTGTACCCCAACGAAGATGTTTTCTCCTCCAATCAGGAGAGTCATTAATATAATAAAGTCATGTAAAGTCATTGACTTTAACCCTTCGTTGTAAGTCAGGGAAATAGTCCCCATAGTTGAGTTGAGGTTAACCTTCTGATTGTAAGTCAAAGAAATAGTCCCAAAGGTTGAGGGGTATCAGGGATATTAGACTCTCCTAGTGAGGTCGACCCTGTAGAGTAACTGTCAAGCGGAAAAAAAGTATAAACATAGAGTCAGTCTCTCTATTTGTCACATACACTCACTCAAATGTAGTGCATTAGTGAGAGAAGAGGAGCTCGCACAAGTGAGAGACAAAACAATTGTCAAAGATCACCTTTTTGTTTTTGTGTTTTACTTTTTCTATTGGTGCTCATTCTATCTATGAGGAAGTTGCAGTGTTTTCTCCTTTATGGTTCCCTGAGGAAAACTCTTTGTGTCTCTTGTCTCTTGTGATTATTGCTGTGCATGTTATTCTCTCATATAAGATCCTAGATCATATTTATTAAATGATAAAAATATAACAATAACCTGCTCTCAAGATTTTTTTGGCTGTATCAAGCCTAGATAAATGACCACCACACGCCCCACCATGGTAATCATTCAGTACAATCTCAACCTTGTCATGAGTGAAACACTGACATAAAATGGAATCCACCCCATGATGATACAAGGTGTCACCGATAATAAGGTAGTTCTTATCAACATGTCGTAAATGTCGACACTCATCCCGTGAGAGGTGGGGAGGGATCTTCAAAGTCTTTAAATATATGATGATGTCACCATACCAAGGGTCTGCATTCAAGATAAGAAATATATGTTCATTAACAAAAGAATCTTCATGAATCTCAACCTGGTTAAAACTAAGAAAATTCGACATGAGCTCCAAAAATACCAACGATTTATTCAATTTTACCGAAACAAACTCGAGATCGAACTCTTGGAAGATAAAAATCCACTTATTATATTTCCCCCCTATCATTTTTTTGGTTAGGATGAACTGAAATGGATTGATATGAGCAACCACTGTAGTCTAGAGGAGTATATAATGTCTCAACCGCTGAACTGCATGAATAGTTTCTAAAGGTAGATTCTCAACGTGATTGTATCGAAGTTCAACATCAATAAGGTTTTGGCTAAGATAGCAGACAATGTGCTCTTGGAGCTCATCATCCTCTTGAACCAAAACCATCCCAATCGTCTCTTGAGACGCGACCATGTATGACAATAAATCATGACTATAGTTAGGTGGAATAAGAATGGGGGTCGATGCCAAGGATTTATTCAATGCATCAAAGGACTCCTGGGCTCGCTCATCCTAGATAAAAGGAGTTTTCTTCTTCAAAAAGATCATAAAACCCTTGGTTAAATTGGAAAAGTTGATGACAAACCTCTGTAAGAAGTTAGCAATCACTTGAAGACTCTGAAGGTGTCTATTTGTTTACGGGGAAGACAACCGAAGTATTTCCTCAACCGTAAGAGGATAGACCCTAATCTGCTCCTTAGAAATGCTAAATCCTAATAACCTACCTACTTTCACACAAAAGATGAACTTATGAGGATTCAACCAGATTTTTTAATGATGACATCTCTCGAAAACCAAGTGCAAATGGTCTGTATGATCCACTCTCAAATGAGAGTGAGCAGCTAAATTGTCCAGATAAACTTCAATAACATTCTTTAGGTCATGAAAATCAAAGGTCACCTCCCACTGAAATGTAGCTATGGTGTTTTTAAGGCCTAAGGGAATTTTCCGGTATGAAAAAGTGCCCCAAGGACAAATGAAAGTTGTCTTGTGTTGGTCCTCAGGTTTGATTTGAATCTGATTGTACCCTGAAAAAACCGTCCATGAACAAAAAATACCTTGCTTCCTGCACACTCATCCAATTCTAGTCTATGAATGATGTGGGGAAGTTATCTTTAGGGAAGGCATTGTTTAGGTCTCTAAAGTCAGTGCACACCCAGATATTTCCTTCCTTCTTATCAACCAGAATGGGATTGGATACCCATTCAGTCAAGGGAGATGGATAGATAAATCCAACCTTAATTAGATACTCTATCTCTGCCTTAATGGTAGGCGCCTTTCGGGGATTCATCGTGTGTAAACGTTGTTAAACCAGTTTAGAATTAGGATAAGTTTTGATTTCATGCTTGACAATCTAAGGGTCTATTCCTGGAATTTCATCATATGACCAAGCGAAAACATCATGAAGCTCTTTGAAATATCGGTATATGCCTTAATCTCATTGGGAGAACAATCTGCCCCAATGTAAACATTTTCGATCTTTCTAGGAGTCTGAGAAATGATGATAGGAATTGAAGGTGACAAGTTCGTCATGTTCCTTTAAGCATATATACCATGGGTGCGTAATGGGATCATAGGACTACCGACCTTCTCACTAAGGGTAGACCTAAATTCGTTGCACTTGATTTGTTCAAGCTTCGGGAGGAAATAAGAGCGATGGTGCAAATCCTCCCAAGGTCATTCCAAACCATTCATCGCCTCGAGAATCGCTTCATCCTAAGGAAAAACATCATCAAAGTAGTCATGTGAGCATGACAATACAACCACCTAAGCAGGTAGTGCGAAGGTGTCCTCCCCTTTTGTTTGCGAAGAGGAAGGACTAGGGTCCACAATGGGATCAAGAGTATCTTTATAAGAAATATCTATTGTAGACAACGACATCTCCATCTTGGTAGGTCTAGGATCCTCATCCAAAGTGCTCGGAGAAGGGAGAGTCCAAGGGTCCTTCAAATACACGGTGAGGAATGGGACCAAACCCAACGACGACGATTCAATACCAAGGGTGGAACCTACAGTAAGGATTGGTGTAGAAATATTAGAAGATCCGATCAAATATGGATACATTCCCACATTAACATTCTCATTTTCCGGCTGAGAATGATCGATAATCGCGATAGTGGATCCCGATGATGCTGACATACCAGAATTATCAAATGACATCTTCTCATTTGTGACAATCCGATCTTTGAAAGGGAAGCAAATAACATAGAATATGGAAGACACAATTTCTCTCATATTGTAAATCCAGTTACGACCCAGTAAAAGGTTGTAGTCAAGAGGCGCATCAACCACCTCTACCTTGATCGACACGGTCTTCCCTCCAAACTGGACCTGAAGAGAAGGAAGTATACCATGTGGCCGAAAAGAATGTCCATCAAATGCAGTCGACATGGTTCCAGATTTTGACAATGTGGGCGATCTAAGGCCTTTCCAACAAGCCAGAGACATCACAGAGGCCGCAGTGCCTTCATCCACTACTGTGCATTTGACCGTGTTATTCATACACTCCACATGGAATAATAAATCCACATGGTAACGAAAACGAGGATGTACCTCATGGGTATCAAATCTAACCGTAGTGGAAGGATTGTAATCCACCACCCCTATGGCAGACAAAAAATCTCTCCTCTATGAAGGACAAGTCTGAAGGACTTCGAGAGCTGGCATCACACAAGGAGTCTGAACCAAATCCTTGAAAATAGAACAGTGCTAGGTGGCTCAAACATTAGGATTGTGGCCCAAGCACTTTAAGACTCCCTTAGAAATGCGAGGTATTTCTTCAGGTTTGTCAATATGCAAATGTTTCTTAGGATGTGCAGGCTCTTTACCCAAGTTGGGTTGTGACAGACCATAATATTTTTTGTGGGTCACAAAATTAGCAGTAGAAATCATGTTGATACAACCGTGACCACCTTCATCATTCAACGGTTTTTGACGCCCACTAGAAGTGCTTCCAGAGTCCATGTTCCTCGAAGCCATATTTTGGTTATGCGGTAAAGGGTCTGTTAACACAGCTGGGCTCTGTGCAATGAAATTCAATGCTTCATTGATATAGGAGAACAAGTAAGTGAGGTGATATCCCCCACAAATATTGTAAGGGAACTTTCATTTAGACTTCTTGTTCCCCCCAGCATCACTATCGTTCTTGTCATCGTTATATTTATCCTTCCTATTCCCATCTCTTCTATTATTTCTTCCCTTCTTATTCCATCCGGGCTGTTGGTTACCCTTCTAGTTTGATGAGTGTATGGAAAGCACATCCAAAATTTGGGTGGGATTGGATGAAGCCATAGATTGTCTAGTCACAGGCTGGTTAATAGGAAAATTCCTCATTTGATTCGTAACCTGGTCTATGACTTTAGTACTTGTGGAACCAGCAATGCCATCGACATGTGGTGCAGGTTTAAACTTAGGCTCAAAATTTGACCGCAATGCATTAGGTATAGTCTCATATTATAAGATCCCAGACTGAGCATAAATTAAGTACAACTGTTGAGCTCAAAAAATATCCCGTTCCTCAGTCATAACTCTATATGTTGAAACATCCTTCGCGATATAAGGAAATAACGACTTAAGGAACCATTCCAATAGAATTTTGGGTGGAATGTTGGCCTTAATAAACCTGTTTCTTCTACGCCACTGTTGCATGGATTTATCTTGCTGAAATGTCAACAAGCGTTTGAACCACTTATACTATGAAACGAGAACTTGACACGGTTCTCGTTTTTCTCTCTCCTAATTTTCGTCCCTATTTTTACCTCTGTTTCAAAAAGGGTTGATACCAGTATCACACATTTTCATTTTGAGGCATTTTTTGGGGCCTTGGAATCATCTTTATCATAAAACATTTTTAATTTATATTTTCAAGTGTGTTTTTTAGAATTTTAACAAAATAACATACATTTAGAAGCAAGTTATAATGAAAAACATGTGCATTTTGCAATTTTTTCTTTAGAATAAGACATTTTTATAGATTAAATTGTAAAAAATTCCTGAAAATAAAGACATTTAAAACCATTTTCAATGGACTTTCATATTTTTTTGTATAAAAATGATACTATTTCATATTATTTTCCAAAAAGTGACGATTCAAATAAATTCAAGAAAAACTATACCATATATTTGTAAATGACATATTAAAAACATTATATATAGAAATTTTATTTCTAAAGTAAAGTTCGAAAGTAAAAAATTACTAGTATATATGATCAAAAAGTTGTCAAATTTAACATTTTCTTCAAGACATGAAACTAATCAACAATATCATGCAGGCTAAATTCTTCATCGAAATTGGAATTTTATGGAGCTTGGATTTCTTCAGGGACATCAATGTCCTCTTCCATTGGGTCTTCTATGTCTCCAAGATGCCCAAAGTGCTCCTTTCCAAACATCCCTCCTAATGGGGGTTGAAGTTCTTTTGGCATCTTCGCCACAAGTGTTTCACTAAACTCTCCTTTCTTCAAACCAGCTTCTTGCAATTCATCTGTAAGAACTTGAATAGAATTAAGTATTTGGTTAATGTAATCGCATTGAAGTGTATCATTACAATTGGATCTACAATTTATTTTTTTGTATAAGAAGCATGTTATTATTGTACCTAATCACCAAAAACAAAAAAATAGTTTAGTCAAATAGCATAAAGAAGCATACTTTAAAAAAAAACAATGAAGAATAAAAAACAATAAAACTTGAAATACTGTTTCATATGTAATATTAGAAATTTTACCTAAACCTGAGAGCAAAACTAAGACCCAATCTCCTTATCTTGAAAATGTATTATGAGATAATTAATCAATGCTTGTGGACTTTGATAGATCTTTACTGTCACTCCTTTCAAATCCATTTCTTCATATGTTAATTTTTTAACCACAACATTATAAGTCAATATCTCACTATATTTACCTTAATTATTTTTCATTTATTAAAACAGACTCATAAGTCTCATCTTTTGTCCAAGTTGCAAGATGTACATTTTCAATATCACTGAAAAAAGAATCATCAATGGAACTACGTTTTCCTATAACAAAAATATATAAAATATATAAAAAAACAAAACAAAAAAACAAAAATAATGTAAAAAAACTAATGTTTAAAACAAAATAAAAAACAAAAGTATAAAAAATATTTGTAAACTTCTAACACTTAAAAAAACAAAAAAACTAAACAAAAAAACTAAACTAAACAAGAAACAATAAACTAAACTAAACTAAAATAAACTACACTAAACTAAAAAAACAAAACAACAAAAATAACAAATAAAAAAACAAAAACAAAAAACAAACCTCCCCTCCACCTATAACGTAATTTGTGAATTTATTTTATTTTTTTTGTTTTTGTTTTTATTACTTGTTTTCTTTAGAAGACTTGTTTAAAAAAAAATACTTTTACACTTTGTTTTTTATGAAGTTTAAAAACATAAGTTTTTTACATTAGTTCTTTTTATTTTTTACTTATTTAGTAGTTTTTAGTAAAAAAATCAAAATTTGTTTTAACGTTTTTAGAATTTCCTTTCTTTTTATTTTATTTTTAAAATTTATTGAGCTAAAATTTTATGAATTATTTGTTCTTGTATAGTCTAATATATGATTTCATTATGAATCACATTATAATTTATTTGATTTTATATGGTTAGAGTGATGAAATTATTTATGAAATACTTTTTTTTAATATGCAAGTTTCAAAAAAGTTGTAATTTATCTCTTGAAGAAAAAAATCATTTTCCAATTTATGGGTTGATTTTAAAGTTTTTGTAAACAACAGTATGCGATGTTTAGGCCATGGATTTATTTTTTACCTTGAAAAATATGTGTATACTGGTATCAACACTTTTATATTTGGGCGGTGTTTTTGGTGTTTTTTATGCAAAACACATTGTTTTTATGGCTATATTTTTCGTTCTTAGTATAAAGTTATCATTTCATTGTATAAGTGTTTTCGGTACCGACATCATAACACACTAGTAGTTGAAAGTGGTTCAAAAAGGTCATGGATAGATTGTTAAAGGTCCGATACGTGCCCCCAAGTAGCTCTATATACCATTTCGTCGCAGGTCCCATGAGGGTGAGTTGAAATAGTCTTAAGCGAATCGAATCGTGGTTCAAGGAAATCGAAGAGCACCATAGGTGGAGAGTGGTAACGTTATCTCCAAGGTCCTCACCATTCTTACCTTTCAAATTTGGAATGTCTGAAGGAATCTTGGCAGGAACAATTGACCACATCGGATCATGAGAAACTGGATCATTGGTCAACTTCGATAAGTTAGGAAAGTTCAATGTAGCTGGGAAAGGGAGCCTAGGTTGTGCCATTTGGTTCTATTCTCCTTGACATATTGATTCATATAGGGATGATTATTGCAAAGATCGTGGCCTTAGGCAATCAAATAATAACCTCCTCCAGCATGACCCATAAAAGGATGCACATAAATATTATAATTTGGAACACCTTAGAACTAGGGTGCTACATAACCATAGTTATAGGACTGATAAAAGGGTTGAACCCTGGATGCATAAGGAGGCACCTAACCTCCTGAAACATCATTACTATCAGATGAGGGAAGAACATGGCTAGAGGTAGTACTCCACCCTGAAGGACCGTACGGGTTAGGAGGAGGATGTGTCATGAAAAAGGAATTTAATGGAATAGACGCGGTGTAGGAAGGAACATGGGAAGGAATGCAGGATGTACCTCCAATGTTCACATGTATAGGGCCACCTATGTGAAAAGGAATTCCAGTATTATGTCTGGATGAAGTGTATGAAAATCTCCCACAAATGGTGCGGAAGGTGCAATATGACCACTATCAAACCTATACATATGGAAAGGGATAGAAGTTCCCCTAGGAACAACACTAGGACCTACACCAGGATCGACGAAAGATGATGGGAAAGAGTCAATAAGGTCTGGCATGCCAAATATAAAAGGCCCAGTGCTAGAGGGAACATGGTGAGTCTGACCACTCGACCATTGCGAATAATTCCTTTGATAAGTAGCTTCAAAATCTAATAGCCAAGGGTGTAAACTAAAGGAAGAGACTCCCCCATGAGGATCGGTTTCAACCAAAGTCCTAGGTCTACTGAATGCCACATTCCCCATTTCGTAGGATGGAGAAGGGGGGAATTTCGAGGTATCGGATGTATGACTCATGATGAGACCTATGTGTGGATCAAAATGTGTATAATTTTTCCTAAAATGTCTATCCCTCTTTTGTGGAGGAGGAGGATACCCACAAGGCAAAATTCCTGCTAAACGATGAGATCAGAGGAGTGTCGGTACTCACTCAACCAAGTATGAATGCTAGAGTAAGATAGCGCACAAAGAACACACTCCTAAGAAAATCTAATCCAGATGAAAACAAGCTAAGAGGGAGGATAAATGAGCTCCTAATGTAGCAAGTATGTATCTCCCAGGAGAGGCCTGAGACTCCCATACACTACAAGCAAATGTATGTAACCAATTATACTGTCCCTAAACTTCAACACATAAAGTGACTATACTTTCTGAATCCTACCTAGCCATGACACTCACATAATAACCTCTGTAACTACCCCTTGCGATGCCTAGGTAAGGAAACCTCGGTCACCCCAATATCACCAATGCTTAGGCGGACAGCTGCAGGTAGAATCTATCATATGGGAAGGGTAAGATTGCCTGAATATTGAAAGCACCAAAGGTACCTCAAAATACCCTATATATGAATAAGATCTTGGAAATATATCTGGTGTTGCACATATAGTGGAAAGGGGCTATCCCCACCACAAATGTGCATGTTCCCTCGTGCTTAAATCCTGTGCAAGAGGAGCCTCTTGAGAACACTAATTATATCAAGGATTTCTCTTCTCACTTGGACAAACACCTAAATGTTTTGTTATATAGCCTTGGAAAAATTTACTCACAACATCCTATTCCAACACTCTACAACCTAAGCTTGTTGGTGCACCTCTATCAAATAAAAAATTGTAATAAATTTTAAGTTAAGCGTTCATCTTAAGGGTTGTGATTACTCAAAGTAAATGACTATGCAACTGGTGATGGTGTGACTCAACAACGAAGTAAATATATACACCTAAAAAACAATTCTAACTGCAATTTATCTTGAATGAAAAAGGGGTATGCCTCTACATGAGATGCATAATATTTTCCTTCAAATTCCAATGCAAATTTTCCTATATGAAATCTTGATCACTATTCAACTAAGAAAACATAATGCAAGTACCATTCCATGCAAATGCATCATGCATAAACATGCCAAAAATAAAATATTTTTGTATTTTTGTAATAAATGATATGTAAATGCAATAAAAAGACTTTAAATCTCCCAGACCCTGTAGCAAGCATCAAACACAATGCATGCAAGAAACTGAGATACAAAGTTATACTACACTAATACCAAAACAAAAAAGGAGAAGAGTGACAATAACAACTTCTAAGTTAAAAGTAAAAGAAAAAAGGTCTCCGGTCAGAACAAAAGCAACAAACATACACCACAGGAACCCAAGAAGACTCAGCAATACTTAGAACCCACCCAACATCTCTCAAACATCAGGAACTCACTCAAAAAGAGGGGCATACATGATTGTTCACAAAAAACTCGTGTGTATACAGGACTGTTAGTACAAAATCCTGTGTGTATACACGACTGATACCTCCATGACCCGCGTATAGAAATAGGAAGGTGGTAAAAGGAAGGCTAAGATCCAAATTAATTCACCAGTACACCAAATGGATAACACAATTCTGAACCCGACAAAGAAACACAAAGAAACATAGATAAATTCAAGCACATCATGCACCCAAACCCAAATAAACAAGGAAGAATTCCCTAGTGGAGTCGCCAATTCTGTTACCAAAAATATTTCCTATGGCTTGTGTTGGACCACAACAGAATGCATGACACCAGAAATAAACCCATTTCTATATGAAATAGAGATAAAAATAACTAAAACTAGGAGATAGAAAAAGTACCTTATTCTAGAAGGTTGTAGTCGATCCCCGTTGAGCTTTTCAACCATGCTTGTACCTACATTCCATCGTCAACAACAATGAAAAATACAAGCATGATATATGTTAAGTGTTAGGCCTACTCTAGCATATATAAAACCAATATGTATAAATCAAAGTAACTACATCAATGGATAAAGAACATTCATAATTACACACATAAAATGGATGAGAAACAAATATTTCTATTGATTATAAATAGAGATACAAGTGAAAAAATTTGTTGGCACCTTGTTGAAATAGAGAAATCGAGTCCTTCACTTGAGCCTCCACCACTTCATTCCTCCATCTCAATGGCATGCTCATAATGAAATGGCAAGCTTGGGAAGAGCATCCATGGGTGCTCACAAGGAAAAAGGGATGAAGACTCAAGCATATATGAATGGGGCACAAATGAAGTGTAGTTTCCTTTCTCTCTTCAATTCTCCTCCTCCAATGTATCGAAGGGGCCCAATATATATCCCTTCAATAGGAAGTGAAGGGTCGATTCAGAGTGTTTCTAGGCATATAAAAGGCCAAATGTCAAGTTATTATTGACTCAATAAGAAAAACTCCAAAATATTTTATTTTTGGGCACATTTCTCGATGTACGTGGGTCATAGTGAGACAAGCTGCATGTACACGGATTGTAAGCTTGTGACCCGCATATAGCAATAATTAGGGATTTTTTAAGGTATTTCTTGGAACATAAAAGTTTCTTTTGAGAAAAGGGGGTCCAAATATTTTGCATTGGAACAACGAAGTACATAAAAGAATGATCCACCAAGTGTGGTAAAATAATATATAACACAATCCATAACTGATTCCGACGCTATATACTTTTCTACTAGTATGTATTTCCAGGATCCCTCATCTGTGAGAAAATTCCATAAATATTTTGTTTGTAACACTTTATTGAAATGGAATATATTTTTTAAGCCTCAACCACCTAGATATTTTGGGGCCATAATAACTTTCCACCCAACCAGATGGAAGCTTTGGTAGTCCTTACTATTCCTCCACATAAAAGTAAAGCATATATTTCTAATAGCATTCAAAATTTAAATGAGAATAGATTTCAACATGTGCTAGTAGACCAGAATTGCTTCCAGGATAGATTTGATTGGAACCAACCCACCTCCTCTCCAAAGCCACTTATTACACCATAGATTAATTCTAGACTCCAATTTATCTACCAACCAACACCAATCATGTTTGCCATACCTATTGGATTTAAGAAAGAATCCCGAATAGGGAATCCCATTCTCCATCAAGCAACAATCATAAGGAAAAATATTTGTCAAAAACCTCTTTCATTAAGTTTATATTGTAAAATATATAGATATTATTTATCATTGTTTATCTCCATCCTTGTAGCCCCACAAAATAATGCCAAATTTTCTTCCAGACATTGACACTCGACAACATAATGAACACAAGAAAATAAAATATCATCGACAAACATCAAGTGAGTAATGTTTTCTCTTTCATTGAAATTCACCCTTATTACTCTTCTTCTAGATATGTCAGAATTTAGGAGCCTACTTAAACCTTCAATACCTTGTAAAACTAGATAAGGAGAGAGGGGACAACTTTGCCTTAGTCGAAACAAGGATTTGAAATAAGACAGACTTGAATAATTGATCAATACTGTGAAATAAGGGGATGTCACACACCCCATAATATAGTTGTTAAAATATAAGATGAATATGACATTAAGAAGAAACAATATTACAAAAATTTGTAATATCTCCAATCAAGATTCTTGGAGATATTAACTCAAACACACATGTTAGATCAGAAAATTTGCAAGACTAGTAACTAGTATGAACTAGTTTTGACACATTTAGTCATTGACACTGACAAACCCTCCAAAGTATTGAATAGATGAACTTGGGTTATAGGTATGACATATCTAAGGTTTGAATCCACAGGGATAACAAGTATGAACTAGCCTCGGAATCCTTGCCACTTCACACCTTAGATATGTCCTCCCTAAACTCAAATTTAACCTATTCAAGCCTTGGGAGATTTTATTAGTGTCAGTGACTAGATGTGTCAAAATTAGTTTCATACTAGTTACTAGTATTTCAATGTAAAACCTTGAACATTAGTGAGGATAAAGTCTACTCGAAGGCTCTTGGGAACCCCAATATATGCAAACTAAAACCTTTACTTGTCACTTACCAGAAACTAGTGATGAAGGAAATTGACTCAGAGAAACTTTCATATATCTGAAATGATGTTATATAATAGTAAAAATGTGATTGTACATGTTTATACAAGATTATAAAATATTATGGGTTCAAACCAAAAAAACTAGCTCCTAGGACTGCACAAAAATTTCCAAATATAGGTTCCCAAACATGAAAAGGAGGTCATGAATTTATAGAATTAACCATGGATTGAGTTCATTAGCATGTATAAAATCCCCCACAATAGACATAATTAAAATTCATTATGCAAAATTCTCCTTATTAGCGCATCATTGAAAACTAGTGAAAATCCATTAAAATATTGGCTATGCATAAAGAAACCATATGGAAATAAAACCCTTCTTTACTAATTTGAGATATTATCTTAAAAATATATTATTACATCACATTCATCATTGGAGGGATGAAGTACATTCTCAAAGAACTCATACATCACATCATTAAAATCAGAACTTTCAGAAAGAAGAGAAATGATTGGAATTTTCACTGACATTTCGAAATGGAGAGTCTCAATCCCTGAAATGGAGTCTCAAAATTATAGCATGAATGAAATTGATAACCCAAAATCAACCATCATTAATGGATGAATGCCATTAATCCTCAAATATCACTAGAAGAAGAGCAGGGTCACACCTCCTAATTCCACCCCAAACTACATAGTTTCTTGCTTCAATATTGGAAGCTAAAATCCTTCATGGAATGGGATATATCATACTTGCAACTTAGAATGCCATGGATGTACAAAATCTAATTGAAACATAAGAGAAGACTGGAAATATTTATATGGGGCACATCTCACATAGTTGGCTAAGGGCACATCTGCAAAGCCTAGAGAAGCTCTCGACTCTCTCAATTGTAAACTTAGAAAACTAAATATGTGAGGGGGGTGCGCTATCATTATTTTATAGTCAACATTCATTATTGTCCAATTTTCCTTGACTAACGCACCCTCATGATCTGGATAGAAACTTTCTTTCTTTCTCTTCCTTTCTTTCATGCCTTTCCAATTGACATGCTCTTCTTCCTTTAGAAACAACATCTTCCTTGTTTCTTGATTTTTCAACTGACATGCCTTTCTTCCTTTTTGGAAACTGTGCCTTCCTTCCTTTCCTAAAGTTTCCTACTTTTCATTCTAACATGCTTTTCATCCACTTTACTTCTTTGTGTTTTCTTTTTTGATTGATTGATTTGTGATTCTTTTTATCTTTCCCCCATCATGTTGGATATTTCTTGATTTTCTCCTAGATTCCTTTTTGTGTGACAACTCATTGGAACCACAAGGCCTCATGCAATGAACTTGGCCAGCCAACACATCCACTAGGTACAAAAATTAAATATATTCATAATATCTAATAATTAAAATATACAATTTTATCCTAAGTCTAAAAATTACATACAATAACATTTATTATTTATCAAAATTAATCCATCCTAGGATAGAATCACTAGGGGTTATATGAGAATCATATAATTAGTAAGAACACATGGGAGGGACATTACAAAATCCAAGAGGCTTTATCATAGTCCTTTTATAGTTTCAATTCAGGATCATCCACCTTCTGATTTTGAATCTTGATAATATGCAAACCTTCTTGAGATAAACCCATAACTTAATGTATCAAATGACCTTTTCAAAAACCAAATTATTCTTTTGATACATATATGGAAAGATGGAGTTTTATAAAATTTCTCCAATGATCTTTGAGATGATCTTCTAAACTCCACTATAGAGGGACATAGGCCTAAAATAAACAAAGGAGGATTGGTGATCACTTTAGGGATTAATGTTAGGAAGGTAGGATTCATCGAATATGGGATCATACCTAATAGACGTACTTATTCAACTAATTTTAGTAAATATTCCCCTACTAGATCGTAGAATTCCACAAAGAATTCTAGTGGCCACCCACCATGCCCTTGATTTTTATCTCTATGAAATGATTTCAAAACTACTAACAAATCCTACGATGTAATTTCCTAAAATATCTCATTATTTTCCTCTAGTTCTAGCATATGATGTAATTTAAAAATTACCTATAACATACCCCTATATATTGATTTCCATAGTTTGAATATAACCCTTTGAAGTGCTCCACTGCTAAAGCATATACATTCTTAAAACCTCTAATAACAAATTCATTTGGGTCCTGAAGCTCCCAAATGGAATTGTACACTCATCGATGAGACACACACCTCTAGAAATTTTTTGTAATTTAGTCCTTTGATTCTAGCCATATGGATCGAATATTCAATATCTATTCCAATTACAGTTCCTCCATAATCTCATGTCTCTTGATCTCTAGAGTTCTCACCTCAATTCTTAGGGAATCCAATGGGAAGGTTAGTGATGAAACATAGTATACAGAATCCAAACATTTCTCAATCCCAATCAAGTGAGATTCTCTTGATTTCCTCTTATCCAAATTCCATTTTACTATATCCTTATTTAAATTTCTCAAAACTTATGTCATCTTGGCACATGCACTTTCTTCTTCCCCAACAATAATATGCCTCAAATTAACTTTATTACAATATTGAAAATCCAAACCAATAAACAATCCATAATTAAACTTGAAAGGGGAGCCAAGTTTTTCTTTAGGTTTTCCTATCTTTAGAAAAATAGAAAAATGATATGATAATAAACTAGGTCTTACTCATGACTAAAATAAATCCAAACACAAAGCTAATTTTTAATCCATGAAAAAATGATCTAAATATTTGGAAATAATACCAATGCCCTTGTTGTTCCACATAGGGATGATTGTCGTTGGTTTGATTCCTAACCATCCTTATCTTCAAACATGCCCCTAAAGAGAGGATTTAAAGGGTATTCCCATTCCACCATCCTCCAAATTTTCTCTACAAACAATGTCAAATTCAGCCCCCCATAACTATAAGGCCATCTGATTGAAAGCATCTCATTTCTAAGATCACCGACCAAAAATACCAATGATTATCATATGGTCCATATATATTTAAAATAAGGAATTTCATTTTTAGTTCATGGCTATAAACATCAGTTCCCAACATAGAGCTGCGTGCAAAGGAATTTTTAATTTGAAAATTCTTTGAGAAAATAGAAACTAGATCTCTAGAATGTCCCACTCCATCCTAGTGTTCGCCTCATATCCCTCCATCATAGTTACTTGTATTAACAAAATCACTATCTTTTCCACCTCCAACAGACGCTTGAGGGATCTTACCTTGGCTATCTCTTCTAAGGCATGCACATTTATGGACACCAACTTCATTGATCAGGAACAAATGCAGGGGTTTTCCTGCTCTAATGGCCCCAAAAACACTCATTTTCCTGCCATGAGAGATTTCCATATTGGAATTTTATCTTGCATGGTGCATATGCGATTTATGTCCTTTTTTACTTGGAATAGAAAATAAAGGATCCTCCATCCCCATTCATTTTCTCAAAATAATACCTTTCGATCGTGATCGCAAGAAGTATGGGCCCCTAGAACTTCCCCTTGAGAAATGATCACCTTCAATTGACAAATACAATTTCAAATATCGTATTTGAGGAACAGTCACTTGCCTAACTAATAACTAAATCCTCTACAAAGTTCACACCTAGATGGTTTGCCAAATCACTTGAAAGGACAAGACCCGAATTGTGATAGTCAATCTCAAATTTTGACACATATGCTAGAGGAAAAACCTCCAAATTCAAACAACCTCTTGATTCCCCTTCCTTCACTCCACAACCTTGCCAAATCTCAACCACCTTGTCCACTCGAATACTTGAAATATTAAGGCCATAGAGAAACTCCTAAAAGGGGGGGGGATTTTGATTGTGGAACAATAGTGATAGTAAAAAAAAACATGTCTTAAGTAGTCTCATCTCTAGGGCTTTCTTACTACAACATATTTCTTTGAATCCCATGCATGGAGTCTAAATCAGCCAGAAAACGAGAAGTACGCTCATCCCCCACTAGAGGAAGGTAAGCGCTTCTAGATATGTTTCTTGAATGACATTTAACAAGTTGTAACCCTGTTCCCGTATAAAGGGCATTGAAACACAATGAAAAGGGACGCTAAGATAATATAGTTGTTTGGTGAAAATTATCTACCACTAAATCAATTGATTCAAACAACCCTTGGTGAGCATCAACTTCCACCAAAATTCTAGTCGCCAACCTCCTCTGAGAATTAAAAATATCCACATATCCTGCCACAAACTTTCCTATCATTTCACCTATGGATTTGAATCCTTCAGGTGACCAGAACTCGAGAAGCAAGTAGGGAAGCTTGAGCTAGGAAAGAAATGAATCTAGGGTATCCTTCCTAGGATCAAAGAGTGGATTCCATGGATTCAACGCCAAGGAAGAACTTTCATTTGACCAAACTCTGTGCATGATTTTATATTCCTTCTAACCACTTTTAAAATAAAAACCTAACCATCCCCTTCCCAGCCATGAGATTTCTTGAAACTCAAATAATACTGGACTCTAGGCCTCCTTCACCCAACCCTTCATTGCATCATTTAAAAACTTTCGACCAAAAAAATTTACAATCAACATTTTTCCCTTGTATCACATGATCTTCATTACAGTAATGTATTTACCCACTACCAACTCTATGCCCACCCCCCTTGATAGAAGAAATTTCTTCTTTTTTTCTAACTTCCTTTGTTCAGAGTAAGGCGATAGGGATAAACTGGTAGCAAATGACATTGACTCATGGGAGAGGGATCATAGCGTTAATACCAGGAATGTAACTGCAGATGGGAAATATTGCGGGAGGTAACTGGACTAGAGACATCCAGGGGATCAAAGGAAGACTCATTGCAGAATATTGTGAACAAAGGCGACCCAAATGGGGGAATGCTGCCGAACTGTAACATATGGGGTGGCATCAAAAGACACCATTATGGCATGATCTCATGGATTTTTAGCAATCCCAAGAAAGTAAATGCTCGACGGTGTTTTAAATTTTAGAGAGTTTGAAAACATGAAGAAGACTCCAGTGGGGTCTCTTTTTGTTGATAGTCTACTATGTCTGAAAAAGGATAAAAATATACATAGGAGAGCTCTCCCACCCTTTTTAGGGGATAGAAGACTTCTTTACTGTTGGTAGTCCAAGCAGGCTGGAAAAGGTTAAAATTACATTGATTGGATAGTCATTTAAATACTTTTACGATCATGAACGAAACCAATTTTGCTCGACAATATTTTATTGATGAGAAGGATGGAAAAGACCTTAAAAACAACCCATGATGATCTTTTTTTCTAAAGTTTGGTCCCAATGCCTGAGAAAACATAAAAGGATGCAAAGGGAAACATTCTTGGCTTGAGTGTGCCAAGGTGGTCATTTTCTTATGATATTCTATATAGTTTGAAAAAGGAGATAAACGAGGCTACATAGACGCCATTTCAAATACTTTAACGAGCGTGAAAGGAAGCAAGAATTCTCAGAGATATTTTCATTTGTTTAAGAGTCAGAAAATAGGTTAACAGAAAATCCATAATGGTAATTCACATAATGGAACGTGAATCGAGGTGGCTCCTGGGAATTGACCAAAAAACTCATGGTGAAGGAATGAGACAAAGGTCTCGTCGAAATATCGAGGACAGAAAACTGGATCCGATGGTGCAAATGACATCCCAAATAGACTTTGGATGACTTGTTGGCGGACAAAAGAAAACGAGACCCAATGGAGGCCTATAAACAAGGGGGGACCACATGCCATGTGTCATTGTTACTATTGGGTCGCAAAAATACCACATTTTATTCATATTTCATATATCATTTGTCACCTTATTCCTATTTTATCCTTCCATAAAACCATTAATATCCACCACTTTCATAATACATATGAGTTTATATTGCCATTTTCCAAATTATTTGTTTTAAGTGTTTTTAAGAGAATTCTTGATTAAATATTAGAAATTAATATATTTTTCATATATATCTCAAATATTTGTGTGAGATTTGTAAGGTAGGGATATTTGAAGCTTTCAACCAAGGAGTATTCAAAATCTTCCCGAATGTTTTCTCCATCTTTTCAAGATTTAAAGGAGATAATCCAAGCTAATTTCAAGGAGAGGATTATGGAAATATGGAGAGAATATGCCATCCCATATTTGTTGGATAATTTGAAGGGATAAGTTGATAGAAAAGTGGGTATGTTGGAGAATTTGGAGGGATAAGTTAAGAGGAAAGTGGATTGCAATTATGAGTAGTTTATCTTGAATTCATGTATAAATAAGAGGGCTCTCTCCTCATTTTGGAGGAGGCCTCTCTAGTGGTGTGGAAGTAGAGAAATAGTTTCTGTTTTTTGAGAGTTAGTCATAGAGTGAATTTTTTATTGTTATGTAATGGAGATGATTCTTTAATGCAAATCCTTTTAGTATCTCTCATGTTAATTTGGGTTTCTTTTTTATGAATTGTTAATATAGATTTTCAATGATTTCTTTCTTATGAATTGTTAGTATAGATTTGTCGCGAGCTCACATCTACTTATCGTTTGTCATTTGTTACATGCTTTTTGTTATAGATTATATTTCCCTTGTTTAATTTCAATCTTTCTTTACCAAGTTTAATTTATGCAATTTCAAGCTTTTTGAGGTTAGATTTATTTTCATACAATTTCATGTTTTCATAAACTAGATTCAATTTCAGTTGTAGAATAGGTTAGTATCACTTCGATCCTGCATATATGTTGCTTGCGCTTCTAAGTTTACGATCTCTCTGGGTTGGCAATTCAATCGTTGGATATGTTATAAATTGTTTAATTTTTTTCACCAACATTTTGGCGCCGTTTCCGGTGAGGTGCTACAAAGGTATTAGAGTTTAGATAAGGATAGATAGATTACTTTTACATTACACAACAAGGGGGAGGGGAGAACGGTAAGACGAGAGGTAAGAACTTGCACATCCACTATAGTGGGGTACCCCAAAGCCTTGATGTTCTTTTTTTCGCACAAGAGTGTTTATTTTTCTACGAAGTGTTTTCTTTTTCTGCAAGAGTGTTCTTTCATTTTCTGCAAATGCGAGTTTGTTTTTACGCAAATTTTCCTTTTTCATTTTTGTCGTGTAAAGTTTGGATTTATTTAATTTTTGGGCTAGCCTTTATTTCATACTAACTTGATTTTGACTTTGTATCTGTTCTTTTTTTGTTTTGAACTGATTTTTGTGCACTTTTTATTTCTGTTTTTGCACTTGTTTTGTATTAATTCATTTCGTATAGTTTTTTTTTCATTTGTCATGTACTCGTTTTTTATTTTTATTTTTATTTTTCTTTTTTAGCATTTGATTTGATTTCAGTAAAATGATTGTAGGATTAGCATAAGCCTAGAGAAGCTCACTCAGATCCTCACAAAAATGGGATCTCCTCTTCTCAAGAAGAGGAAATCTTGATAGCATCCAAAGATGTAATTACTCCTCCTGACACAAAGAAGGAAGAATTGACATTCGAAGAATCATGCATATCAGATGAGGAACACCTGTTTGAACTGGATATTGAAAGGGAGGAAGGAGGAATCTCGGGTGATCAAAATCATGAAGAATATCATGCAAACGAAAGCTGCATCGAACAATGGTTCCAAGTAAGCATTAGGTTAGCTCGGTTTTGTTTTCGCTTCTATTTTATTAATTCACATTTTCAACATTTAATTTTTCATATAATTGTATATTCTAGATTCAGTTTTTCAAAATTAAATGATAATATTTGTTTACTTTTGTTAGATAGATGGTTACATTGGAAATTTTATTTTATGTAAATATTCTTTAATTTTTAATTAAAGTAAAGTAGGTAGGTTTTAGTGTTATTTCCAATTTAAAATTAGCATGTATGATGCTTTAATTTTCTTTAATGTTTTTATTTGCTAATTTTTTTTTTCTTAATTACTATTTTGTTTTTAATTTTGTTAGGAATTAAAAAATAGTTTTAATCTTTTAAATCTAAAAAGAAATTTATGAATTTTTTTTCATTTTTTCATTTTCATTTTTTATTTAATAAATTTTCTAGTCAAGGTAAGAATAAAAAATGCATTAGGAATTAAGTTTCTTCTAAATTTATGAACAAGTAGAAAATAAAATAAATAAATTAATAATTAAATAAAAAAACAAACAAAGAACTATATAGTTCTTTGTTTTAGTTTTAATATGTTTCTTTGTTTGTTTTATTTATTTTTTTTAAATAAAAAAATTAAATTTAAATAAAATAAAAATTTCACTCTTTGATCAACACCTCCAGTTTAAAACAATAAACATTAAACAAAGCTTAAAAATAAAAATAAAACAAATATATATATATATATATATATATATATATATATATATATATATAACAAAATAAAAAATATAACAAAAATTAAAATAGCAAATATTTCGACCTATCTTTCGATCTACGCATTGTCTTTCCACACTAAAACCTCAAAAAATAGTTGTAAATGTTTTACGCGTCAACCTTTCTTTTACGCTTTATCCTTTCATGTGCAACCTGCAAACACAAACAACCTTTAATGCGCAACCTGCAAACATAAAATTTATTCTTTTCCACACTTGTGCTCGACTGAATTTTAGTTGATTGTGCAAAATCCCTTTATATTCGGCTGTAATAGTATTTCAGCCAGGTTCGAGTTGCACCAACAACACCTTCCTAGCCTGGAAACTAAACCTGCAAACATAAAAANTTCGAAGCCTATTAGATGATAAATAGACATTCAAGGCCATTCACAATTTCCCTTTTAACTATCATAGGTTGTCGATGAAACGGTCCTGCCTGTAACAGAAGAAATAAATATTTCTTCTCCTGTCTTCTCGCCGCGATTTGCTCTTGAGATCCTTTACATTCCATTTTATTAATGGTTAGCCAAGCAGATGGCTGACAACCAGTTGTATCTTTAGTTGAATTCATTAACTCATTGAATCCAATTAATGGACTGAAGGAATGCAAATTTCCTTCCAGTAGCTATGGGATTGTGAATATCTTGGCTCAATTAAGAAGACGACTCACCCTCTCCGTGGCAGTTTTGACTGCTGCTAGTTCTCATATGAGATTCCATTGTCAATAAATTATTGACCTTATCTCTCTGCTTCCTTCCTTTTGGTTGTGTTTGCCACAAGATGTTATGGTATGAGATTTGAGGGATGTATCTTCATTTGCCAAGAGGCATTTATCCAACACCTGGCATCGACCATATCCTTGTTAAACTAAATTCTTGTAAGTCCACATGTTACGTGTACTGCGCGTATCTTTGTGATCTGATACAATAAATCAAATTCTATTTTTTCATTATACTCTATCCGATACAACCAACGTGCTAATCAAACATAATTTGACACCATTTTTCAGATTGAAGGGAGGACATTCAACCACTTTGGTTGTTGATCCATGATGCCACGATTTATTCGAGTCTTGGGAAGTCCCAGGAAAAGAGAGCTCAAGCAGGCCGTCTATCAAATCCTCATGCTCCTGCAAGATAATTATTCCAAAATCGTTGCTAAAAATATTTTTATGTTTTTTTTTTGGAGTTTGGTTGTTAAACCTATTTCTCTTGGGCGGGAAATGTTTTCTTCAATTCCATGGATTCCAATTACTTGTGGCATTGATGCAATGATCTTTATGCCTTCAATATGGGATGCTATATCATCAGGGATACAACATAAGGAGTGTATCAATTTCATTGGTCGCCCCATTGTAGAGCATCCCATAAATGAACATTAAAGTGAATTGAATCTCAAACTTATAAACACTTTTGGTAGTGGAAGGGTAAATTTGTAACCTAAACCCTCCTGAAGAATATGGGCGTCAATTTTATGGGATCTGATCATATAAAAGGTCAGACAATTACAATGATGACGTGGTGCTGCACATCCAACCTAAGGCATGGGTAAGCCTCCACTAAATCTCCTTATGATGAGTATGGATTGATAGATGCATGGATGGATAAATGGATCGCTAGATGCTAACATATGACCCTGTGATTTGAAACTCTCTGCTCGATGAATCCTCGCCATTTATAGTTGATTGAGTACAAAGGAGGTTGTAAGCCTACAAACTTGGAAGCAGAACTTACAAGTGTTATTAAGGCAAGACATGCATGGAATAATCACAGTTGGATGAAGACAACATCGAGAGACATAGGAAGAATATCCAGGTGTATTTCAATAGAAGGTATCATTTGAATTTTTTTAAGTTAATGAAAACTATCCGGAATACACTCATAGCACAATCTTCTTATCTGAATATATTCATATCTTCTACAAGCATGTAGTTAAAGAATCTTATGATCATAATCATTAGACAAAACTGTGTGCATGCATGATTTTGCTTTGATGATCATCAGTTTCCAGCTTTCTTTGTGCTTTGAATTTCATTTTTATAGCCTGACGACGAATCAACTATGGTTTCGACGCCTTTCAATTGTTTGCCTCATTTTCATTTTCATAAACCCATGGTAGCATTGCGGTCTCTATTGTTTAGTTGATGGCAGAATATCATTTAGCTATGCCATAGAACCAATCATGACCACACATTGCATATAATATAGACTTGAATTCTCCATTTCCTTTTTCTTTGAATTCATTGAATTCAAAGTCACAGGCTGACTCGGTTATACAATTCGATCTCACAGAGATGCCAGGAAAATCCATGGAGCTTTAGGATTTGCGATGGGTACCAAAACCAATTAAATTTGCCTTTTCTCTTCGATAATGGTGCTCCACCTACCCTTGACTTTATTTCTTGAATGATGATTATCAAATGTTATTCGTACCTCTCTCTCTTGTCGTAGATAGATCGCTTTCCCTCACAACACTGTAACCACATTATTAATAATTCTGAACCTGTATATTAATGAATTGATGAGTCGGTTTACCAACATTTTGACATATATTATCATTTACCATACATATTAGATAAGGTGATTACTAGGTGTAATGCAAACAATATATGATATGATCAATAACAATTTTTCTCATATTTTGAAATCGTTGGGACATATTAGATTGTTTTATACTACTTTGCATGGGTCTTTGTTATTACAGAGAATCTCACCTTTTGAGGATGATAATGCATGCAACATATGGATCGTAAGACTACCACCATTTACCAGATAGCAGACCTTTGAGAATATTTCCCATTCATCATACTCCGATTTTGAGGTGAGTAAAAAAGGTGATGCTTGATTACAATACAGATTTTGTTTTTCTTGGCAACTGAAAAATATCAAAATTCCAACTATATAAGCTTCATTTCCATTTTCCATTTTGAAAATCTTGAAATTAGAGAGGGCGGGTTTACCAGACTAATAATCATTTCATTTAAGTTTCTTTGAATGACATGATTTCAAAAGAATCCAAAAAACACTAGGCGAATTCTAGTTCGCCAGACTAGCCCTCATTTTCTTTTTGAATTTTTGTTCACATGACTAAGTTCAGTAATATTGGACGAGGTTTCGGTTTACATGGTCATGTGTGACTCTGATTGTCTATATTCAATGCACCTTGAGAAGAAACAAAGATGAAAGAGAAATAAAAAATGAGTGATGGTCCTTCTCTACTCTCGACGAGATCTAAAGGAGATAGAGTACTCTTGATTAGTAATAAAGAGCACGTCTATTCATGTTTTCACTATGACAATAAATGTATAATGTAAGTATATATGGTGATATACATATTTTAAAGAAGTGGATATACATAAACTCTTATCATATACACCTTATTATTGTAGAGTTTAAGAAGGCAACAAAATAAATATCTGTTGATCTATTAAGGTGAGTGTTGTAGTGACATAAACAACGTTTGTTAGCTACTGGTTGAAGGGCTAGTCTTAGGTCGTATGTGAATCGGACTTTGGGATTGAATAGAGCCGTCAACGTTCGTTATTTATTTTATATAGTAGCAATAAATATTGTTTTTTGCCTGTTTTATTATAACAATCCTAGATTAGAAAACAATTCGAACCTAACCCAGTAATTTCCAAATTGTAGTGACAAAAATATTTGCCAGAAGTTATTTTGTGCTTGTTGGCTGTCAAAATATAAGAAAAGCAACAATTGGAAGATTAAATTTTTGAAAGGGCACAACTAGCATTGAATTTTCCTTGTTCCTGCTACCACCTATATTAATGAATGAATACCATCATGATCTCATCCAATTGATAATTGTCCACTAATTAAAAGAAATTTTGAAAATCTGGAAGCCCAATACAAAAAGGTCTAAATCATAGTTTGTTTTATCTTCTTTAAAATCAAAGGAAGTTGCTGTCACATCCAAGCCTTCTTCTTGATTTTTTTGCACAATGGGACCTGACACATCTTCGGTTTGGGGGAGGTAGGTGTTTGTTTCAATTTTGTTATGATGTTCATATAAACCATGCCTGCGAATGATTATGCGACAACAAATTATGAGATATCAAGCTGCATTTCTTTCATCTTGACATTCTTTGTAATTCAGGTACTCATTTATCTAATTAATCAATTTTCATATCTGTTTAAAAAGTGAAGGATCAAATGGGTATTCACATAGTCATTCAAACTGCCAAACCTGTCGTTTGTTTGCACATTCTTGTCTATTCTAGATCATTAATATAGTCTACTTTTAGAGGGTCGACCACTGAAATGGTCCACTCTCTCTCTTTGTTTCCCAAGCATTACATAAAGACGCATTAATCTTTGTAAAAGGAGGATGTAAAAACTCTAAGTTTTGTTCCAATTTCTTTTTGTTTTTTTTGCAATATAATTAAAAACTGTTGAGAAAAAACACATTAACATAATAAAACTTACATGAATATCTATATATATAAAATCACATAAAAATTTGTTCTTTTTGTAAATAAATCAAATAACAAAAACAACTTTAGAAATAATAATAAAAGGGTTATATACAAAAATAAAAATAAAATAAAATAAAAAAACTAAAAACATGTAAATAAATAAAAAGCATTAGGTAACAAATAAAATCATAAAATTAAAAATTATAAATGAACTTGGAATCTTCTCAAAATTTATGTTTGTTGTGCTAACCTGTTTTCACAAGTCACTCAAAAATAGGTTTTGATAAGAATGGTTGCTACTTTCAGGTATAAAAGCATTTTATTTATTCTCTTCGACTTGGTTTGTTAAGCATATATTTACTATATTTTCAATGCTCTCACAAGTTTGTTGCAGGAAAATGATAACCTTTTTGCAGGTTCAAAGACGAACGAATGGCATTTCCAGAACTATAGAAAAATTTCAGAAAAATGTTCCATTAAAAGCTTGAAGAAGTTGAGTTTCCACTATGTATGTCATGACATTTTGCTGCCACAAAGAAGCCTTTCAGAAACCAATTACGCCATGCCATGATTACTTACCCTTTTTCCTTCCAATCTTATTCGTCATCCATGTTAGAGTCTACTTTTTCCCTACCTTAGACATCATGACTTCCCACATGTCTACCTTTATGAGTCGCACACATTTTCCTTCTTTTTAGTTCATCTTTTTCCTTATGAATAAAACCATTCAACTCCCTTTCCATGACTACATTGCTTTGTTTCCCTTGATATAAAATTTGCTTGACTGTGAGATCTTTCATCTATAGTCCTACCACTCATTATGTACAACTCGTATTGACTGATGTGGGATTCCTTAAGGCCCGAATTTCAACACTAGTGGAAAATGAGAGATTAGTGACCAAAAAAATGACCAAAATCCACATATCAATGACCACTTTTGGTTTGGCGATCGCTGGTGGCTAATTTGCGGTCTTTTATTACATGACCAAAATTGGTCATTTTTATTTTGGTCATTTATAGCTTGTTGGTTGGTCATTAATTTGGTCATATATTTGAATCAATGACCAAATATATGACCACATTTGTGACCAAATTAATGATCACATGACAAGCTAGAATATGACCAAATTTGGTCGCGTAATAAAAGACCATAAATTAGCCACCAAAACTGATTTTTGGTCATTGATATGTGAATTTTGGTCATTTTTCTGGTCATTTGTATTTCATTGTTTGGTCGTGTATCTCTCAATTATTGGTCATTTTATTTGTGAATTTTGGTCATTAATCTCATTTATTGGTCACTAATTTAGTCATTTTTAGTCGCTTTATGTATGGTCATTATATTTTAGTAGTATATTTTAGTAGTTTGAATGGTGTTCGTTATTAATCAATATAAATTTTTAATATGATATTATGTTTAAATTAAAAAAAAAAAAAGAATCATACATTTATTCTCATCTAATACACATGCGAATTATACAGTCACATTATAATTAATTACAACACTTGTAAATAAAATCTAATACACATGTAAATCATGTAATGTCATATTAATTAGTTTTCAGAGGAAAAAATACCAGCCTTTGTTATTCAAAAGAATCAAAAAACATCATTTACATAGCATCAAATGTCTGAGCATAATCAGCAATCAGAGCATCACAAAATAACAAATGTAATCATGCGAACTGCTGCATCCATATAGAAGGAACTAAAGTATGATCATAGCAGACTTTTCTCATCATCCCTGTTATAACTGGCCAGATAATACTGAGAGTATCAGAGGTGCTCAACAATCAGATAATCCGGAGCAAGACTTGCTAGCAAAGTGGACTCAAACCAAGACAGGAACAATAAAATGCATACACTACTTCATGTATGCATCATCATCATCAATATCAGTTTGTGTAGCAAAAGGATCTGTGGTTCCTTCACTGACTGTAGTAGTAGCTGCTTGATCTGTGAACTGGAATTCTGACCCAAAACCTCGAGACTGCTGTAAAGTTTGAGCAAATGCTTGATATTTATGTATATCTACATCACTAACACTCCTTCTAGCATATTTCATTGATTCCTCAAAATGAGCTGCCTTTATTTCTGCAACTTCAGTTTCATCCTCATCCATGGCTTCAGGGTTTTCTTTTCTTTTCTTTTCT